>LNAC01000400.1:808145-858145 GCA_002007465.1 Ailurus styani | reverse complement strand
CTGCAAATCCTATGTGAGGGGAGGCTAATATCCAAAATACACAAAACACTCCTTCCAATCCAAATATAAAATGAATAAAAAGTGGGAAGAATATGTGAATAGATACTTTCCAAAGATGGCATACAGGCGGCCAACAGACACAGAAAAAGTTGTTCAACATCACTAACTGTCATCAGCGAAACATAAGTCAACCCACAATCAGCTATCACCTCCCGCCTATTGGAACGGCAATCATCCTAGAGACAGACACCAGGTGTGGACAAGGGTGTGTCCACAAGGGGACCCTGTGCGCTGTTGGTGGGGATGGAAATTGGTGCAGCCACTGTGACAAACGCTATGGAGGTTCTGAGGAAAAACTAATACAACTACCACAAGAGCCAGTAATTGCTCTACAGAGTATTTCTTTGGAGAACATAAAACACTCCCCCCAAAAGAGAGATGCACTCCCATGTTCACTGCAGCATTATTCCCAATAACCAGACATGGAAACATCGACCTGGGGAGCATGATGCTAAGTAACTCAGACACAGAAAGACACACACCAGAGGCTTTCATGGACACTCCACATGGAATCAAAAAGTACTGAAAGTATACACACTGAGATCAGATTAGTGGTTGCCAGATTCAGGGAAGGGGGCAAAGGGGTGAAGGTGGTCAAAGGTGCCATGTTTGAGTGATAAAATCCACAAGTCATGGAATGTTCTGTGCCGCATGGAGACTCCAGCTAACCCTGCAGGATGGGATACAGGCTCCCCTGCTATTTGAAAGTATGGTGTTCCTAGGAAACCTGTCACAGCAGAAATGGTGTAAACTGAAAAAGGAATTACCATTCATTTCTACAGAAAAACGAGGGAGCATGCTCAGACACCAAAAGTTCCTTCTCTTTGGCTCTTCTGAGGCCTCAGGACACAACATCCTAACAGGTGCCCAAAAGAAATGGAGATAAAGCACAGCAGATGCTCACAGACACAACTCAAAGTGCTGGTGGCTGGATGCAGACAGCAGTGCCCAGGAAGGAGCTGGTTGGGGTGCACACTGGCTCTGTAGTGGTTCCCCAAAAAACAGATGCTGAATGCGATGCCCGCTCTTTGACTTTTTTCCTGAGAGGTAAATCCTCTTAAGGTTTTTTCTTGCTACTGGAGCTGGGTAATAATGTAGGTCATTCCAAAAAGCCAAGTGTCTTCCCATGAACTTTGAGAAAAGTGGGGGAGACTTGTACTTGAAAGTTGCTGACGGGGTAGAACTTAAAAGTTCTCCTGGACACAAACATCAGCAGAGCCACAGTGAAAGGCACCTTCCTCAGCAGGTGGAACACAGACTCCTCTGCAGAAACCTCCTCCATCACCTCACTTGGGACAACCAGCAAGATCTGGGAGTTACCTCAATTCCTCCTCTCTCCCATTCCCAATATTGAACCCATTGGCAAATCCTGTGAGCTCCATCTTCAATAGGTCCCCAGAATAAGATTAACCCCTCCTTCCAAGGCCATCTGTCTGGTCCACATGGAGCCCATCTCTTGCCTGAGCTCCTGGAAAAGCTTCATCCTTGACCTCCCTTGCCCATCCTCAACTCTGTGTCATCTGTTCTCAACACTATAGCCAGGATGGCCCAGTGAAACAGGCTCCCATGGGGTCATGGCCCTACAATGGCTGTCACCCTACTGTCACCTCCCTGAGGTCATGGCATAAGCTTTCTCTTGTGGCCACAGGGCCTTCTTGCTGCTCCTGGACATACCTGGTATGTTCCTGCCCCAGGGCATTTGCATAGGCTTTCCCTTCTGTTTAGGAGGCTCTTGATGTGATATCACTCACCTTCTTTAGAATTTGACTCAAGCATCACCTTCTTAATGAAGTCCCACCTGGCCCCTATGTGAATAGCAAGCACCACTGCCACCTCCCCTTCAGCACCCAGCCCTGTCTCCTGCTTTCTATTTCCAGAGCAGTTATCACAGTCACCAGTCCATCTTGGCAAGGGAGAAATGGAGGCCTACTCAGATGGTTGCACCACTGACTCCCTCCAATTTCCTAGTCCAGAGCCCTGGGGGGCTCTGCACAGCCAGAATGCCTGGCAAAATGGGTCCCCCTGCTGGACCCTGAAGACCATCAGGGAAATGAGCCATAAGAGGAATCCACTTGCACATGAAACCTGAAACCAGACACCTACCTTGATTATAGGTGAGCACACACACTTCCTCCCCTTGCCTGATGTTCATCTGAGAAAGCTGAGCAGAAGGATCCCAGAGTCCAAATCTCCCTCTGGAGGCCAAGGTTCTGGAAAACAGGTATCTCTCCTCTCTGCACCAGCCACCTGTGATTGATGTTTGGCGTCCTCCTGTGCTGGGCCAGAAAGGTGCACCTGGCCTTCTTTCCTGGGACATCATCACAAAACCAGGCTTTGCTGCACAGTTTTCAGGAAGGAACCTGCAGTGGCCTCAGTGGCAGCAGTGGCAGCAGCAGGCCCCCCCAGGTCCAGTCTCTGTCCCGCATGCCAGGCCCCATGGGGAACTAGAGTTTCAAGGAGACTGGTGTGCTATTGGCCCTGGAACCTAATGGCAGGAGATGAGATTTCAGTTCCAGAGGGAAACTGGCCTCTTCCACACAGCACAGGCAAGTGGAGGATTTCTTCAGGGTGTGGCTCTGGAAGAAGGGCCTCTGCTGGCTGAATTCACAGACACCAGGCAGAGGACACCTGTGGTGCCTCATCCAAGGAAGCAAAGGGCACACTGGACAAGAATCAACAATGCTGCCTGTGGCCTGCTTCCCACCAAGCCCCCTGCTGAGACAAGGGCCTGAGAACCTAACAGGAACCAACTTTCTTTTTTTTTTTTCTTTTTTTTTTTTTAATTTTATTTTTATTATTTGCCCAAGGGGTACAGGTCTGTGAATCATCAGGCTTACATCTTTCACAGCATTCACCAAAGCACAAACCCTCCCCAATGTCCATAACCCATCCACCCTATCCCTACCCTCCCACCCCCCAGTAACCCTCAGTTTGTTTTATGAGATTAGAAGTCTCTTATGGTTTGTCTCCTTCCCCATCCCATCTTGTTTCATTATTTTTCCCTCCCTACCCCCCACAACCCCCCACCCTGCCCCTCAAGTTCCTCATATCAGAGAGATCATATGATAATTGTCTTTCTCTGATTGACTTATTTCGCTCAGCATAATACCCTCCAGTTCCATCCATGTCGTTGCGAATGGCAAGATTTCGTTTCTTTTGATAGCTGCATAATATTCCATTGTATATATATACCACATCTTCTTTATCCATTCATCTGTTGATGGACATCTAGGTTCTTTCCATAGTTTGGCTATTGTGGACATTGCTGCTATAAACATTCGGGTGCACGTGCCCCTGAGGAACACTACCTTTGTGTCTTTAGGATAAATACCCAGTAGTGCGATTGCTGGGTCGTAGGGTAGCTCCATTTTCAACTTTTTGAGGAATCTCCATACTGTTTTCCAGAGTGGCTGCACCAGTTTGCATTCCCACCAACAGTGTAGGAGGGAGGAACCAACTTTCACATCACATGTGCAGCAGGAGGGCTGGCAGGGAGCAGAGCCCTGTCCCTGGAGCAAGCTGGCCTGCCCATCAAGAGTGAAGGCCCACTGCTACGGCCTCCCAATCTCCCAGCTATCTGATCTGACTACCCTGCCAGGCTCCCACCTGGTGACTCCTAACCCAGAGACTGCGTTACACCCCCAGCTCCATGCTACTCACAGAGAAGCAAACTCCAGTCTCAGAAATGTGTTCATCATTAGCTCTGGAATTCCCTGGGTTTGTCTATATTGGCCCACCCAAGTTTCCCTTCCAGATTATTCCTCAAGTGCCCTAGCCACCGTCAAGCTGCCCTTCAAAAGGCAGGGATGGGTCTGATTAGGCAGACCAGCTGAGTGACTCTGTGTTTGGGAAACACGGGCAACATCCTCACTGAACACCAAAGCTTCCAAGCCCAAGATTCACACCTTCACTCACTGGGCATAGAGCACCAGGTCAGCATGAACACTACTCTTTCAAATCTCTCATCTCCCATTCCTTCAAATCAGAAACAAAGCTCCAGGCACCACTCTATATTCCCTTCAGAAAAGGAAAAGGATAGAATAAAACACTACATGTGCACAGCCCATCTCTATGCAAATAGAATTCCTTGTTCTTTTTCATACAGGCAGCCCTACATTACCATACTAATGAGAGACACCACAAATTCAGTCATATATATATATTATTATATATATACATTATATATTATATATATTATTTATATATACGTAATATATATATTTGACCTTATGTTTGTCCTTTCGATTTTTGTATCTCGAAGGCAATGTCGAGACTGCTTTCGTACAATAACAGGAATAACAGTGACGTGGTCACGTAAAGGTCTGGGTCTCCATGACTAGACAGCACAGCTCTGGTTCAGATAAGATGAAGACACAACCTCTTCCCAGGAAGCAAACCCCACACCCTCAGGGATCCTGACACGCCTCACAGGTGATGAGTTCCTTTGCTCCATGGAGTTGTCCGAGTGCAAAGGATGCAGGCACCCTCCAGGATTCATTCTATTTTCTTCATAAATCCCCCAATTCAAGTCACAGGTGATTCACTGGGTCAGTTTCAGAGCCCAGGATGGGCCACCAGGGGAGCAACACGGCCCCCCCACCCCCCACCAGGGAAGGTTAACAGGGGCTTGTGTTCCATTGGGAGCACAATGAGCCCACTCCCTGTGCACATTTTTTGTTAAGATTTTATTTATTTATTTGACTGAAAGAGACACAGCAAGAGAGGGAACACAAGCAGGGGGAGCGGGAAAGGGAGAAGCAGGCTTCCTGCCAAGCAGGGAGCCCAATGTGGAGCTCGATCCCAGGACCCTGGGATCATGACCTGAGCTGATGGCAGATGCTGAAAGACTGAGCCACCCAGGCGCCCCTCAAAAATAATTTCTAATATCAGAAAGTGGTTCACGGAAGAGAAAAACATGAACCCCCACAAGGATTCTTTGACTATTTCAGAAGACTGTTTTCCCATTGTTTAATTAAAACAGGAAAGAAAAACACAGATTGCCCCTTCTACTAGCAGGTACGATTCACCTCAGCGATTGAAAGAAGAGCAGGAAAAATAAAAGAGGAGCAGATGTTCTGATGACCCGTCATTTCCACCTTCTAACTTTTGAAACTTCACCCACATGCAAAGAGCGAAGCACAAACCCACGTCTCAGCCTGGCAACGCGGAGAACTCTGAATTGGAGGGACAGGGACAGACGATGAGGTTGTGTGTGTTGGGTGAGGCTGGTGGCAGTGAAGAAGGTGCTCTGCCAGCTCCCTACCTGTGCCTCACCTGTCCTCAGCCAGGAACCTGCTCAGAGCCCTGACCTGTCACAACTGTCACACGGAGGACACACAGCCACCCCTGGAGCCAGCCCTGCCCACAGCCTCTTGCAGAATGTACTTGGCTCCCCTCTGGACCCCTGTCAGCTCTCCCCAGCCCTGGAACTCCCCGGTCTGCCGCAAAGGTCCAGGATCCGCCCCCCACCCCACCCCCTTCCAACATTACACTGACCCAGGGCTTTCATGAGAAAGACAAAAGGCTACCTCCTGAATGGTTACTGTAAGGTTTCCCGGTAGCCCTCCCAGTAACGGCGGATGAAACAAAGCACCAGACGAATAGGCACGAGGGGAGATTTTTAATAGAGATGCCCTCGGGCGAGGTTCCGCGACTCCGAGAGAAGGGAGTCGGGGAAGTCGCACCTGGGGAGGATGCGCACGGGTTTTTATGGGGTGTGGGCGGAACAGGGGAACATGACCGTAATTGGTAGGAGATTGGATGGAGTTCAGCCCTCGGTTTCCCGCCGAAGCTCTGGCCTTGGCGGTCTTTTGAGAGTGGAAGCTGATTAGAGGGGGGCGGGGCGGTGAGACAGTAGGGCAGCCGCCGTCTTGTGGCCTCCTCAGTTCCCCGGACCCCGTCGGCCCAACAGTTACCACCTACTTTCCTCTTCTGTCGCATTTCTCTGCACTTACCTTTCAACCGGGGCAAACTGTAAGTAACATATCAATGGAACACGAACATGCTCTGAGATCTGAATCTTTCATTGCGGCTTTCCGAGGACTCCTTAGGCGATAAGAAACTAGCGTATCCTACCACAGTGTGTCTGAAAACTATCGTCTACGGAATAGGAAAGTGAAAATCACTCCATTTTTACCGACATGTTCATGAAGCAGAACATTTTTTTTTTCTTTTCTTCATTGACTTAAATTCCAGTTAGTTTCCATGAAGTGTTGATTCCTTTGCTTCAGGGGTAGGATTTAGTGATTCCTCACCTGCATACAACAGCTGGTGCTCATCACAACAAGTGTCCTCCCTAATAACCGTCACCCATTCAACCCTTCCCCCCCACGCACCTGCCCTCCAGCAACCCTCGGATGTGCTCTAAGGTTGAGTCTGTTTCCTCATTTGCCTATCTTCCTCCCCCACTATGTTCATCCATGTTCTTTCTGAAATTCCATAGGAGTGAAGTCAATGGGTAGTTGTCTTTCCTTACAGATTCTGCTGAGCTTTATCCACACTAGATCATCCACATCCTTGCAGATGGTTAGATTTCATTCTTTGTGAAGCTGGGTCCTATTCCATTGTATATCTATCTCCCACATCTTCTTTTCTCCATTCATCAGTGAATGGACATTGGGACTCCCTCCATAGTCTCGCTACGGTTGATAATGCTGCTATAAACATCACGGTGCTTGTACCCCTTTGAATATGCATTTTTGTGTCCTTTGGGTAAATACCTAGGAGTGCCATTGCTGGATGCTAGGGTTGTTCAATTTTTAGCTTTTGGAGGAACCATCATACTCTGTTCCAGAGTGGCTGCAGCAGCCTGCGTGCCCACCAACAGTTCAGGAGGGTCCCTGCCAGCAATTTCCTAAGGAGGAAACGGAAAATCTGTGGGATAACCTGACTCACCCAGGGTCAGGCAAGCAGTTCCAGAAATTCACCCCAGGGTTCCTGACGCCAAGCCCCGTGAAGCCACCAGCGTGCCTCTATCCAAGAGAATTCCCAAAGACTCGCCTTCTCAGTTCACCACAAGTGAAAACTACAGAGAAAACACGGCATGTCCAAATATCTAGATGATCCATTTAGTGAAACTAGAAAGTCAAGCTTAACTTTTAAGCAGTAAAAGGCTCTTAGGAATCATTCTGAATTTTCCCTCTGCCCTCATTGTAACTCTTTGGATGAAAAGATTAATCAATTAGGAAACGTCACCTTTGACAAATGACAAGACACCATCCAAGTCTCTATCTGACCACAAAATGCCACCTAACTCTAGATGCTCGCTACTCCACCACAACCTAGGCCCAATGAAGGAACAAATTATATGTTAAAAATACACACAGAGTCTCATCTTCCCTTTCTAATCAAAGTGATTGCCTAGCAAAGAGATGTTCCAAATACCTTCATAATCCAGACACGAACAGAGAAAATGGGATCCCCTACCATGTTCTACCTGAAGGGAAACTAAGGCACTCTTGCACCCACTCTAGATTGCTGACAGCTGCTTCAGTTTGACTTTGTGTCTCCACTAGAGACAAGAGAAAAGCCCAGGAGGTTTCGGGTTAAAGAGAAGTTTTACCTGCAATCCTGACATGGATATGACACTGCGCCCAATGTACCTGCTGCTTTCTCAGAATGCTGACCTCCTGTGACAAGCTGCATGACTGACTCAGATGCTGATTTCAAAACTTCGGGTCTCGTGGAGCCGGGGTGGAGAAGTGTTGTCAGGTGGGGATAAGATGGTACCTCCTACCTAAGGCCAGCACACCTGCTCCAGTTCCTAGGAGAAGGGGAGACATGCTTGTTTCTTAAGTAGTAATTAGCTTCATTCTAAAGTTGACCAATACCATTGTCTTTTTTGGAGAAGCAAAGTTACTCTTCCAAAAAAACATTCAATTCATTAGTTCCAAATGCAACATGAGTCAGGTCTGGTTTCCTCCAGGCTCCAGACCCCACTGGGAAGCTCCTCTGCACCATCCTGACAGCCCATTACCACCAAACCCAGGGACACGGGGCACAATGCTGAGTTGGTGGACAGCTCTATGGGTTGTTACCACCACTCTTGAGCCTGGGGAAGCAGACTATACAGCTCACCACTGCCTCCTGTAGAAACAAGCTGCAGTGTATCACTTCTCAGGGTCTCTCAACCAGCACCTCACCACTTCCCTCAGTGCTGAGAGGCTGCACTGACTCATCTTCCAGCATCTTTCACACTGCAGCTCACCACTGCCTCCAGCCGTGGCAAGCAGCATTGCCATGCCTTCCAGTGACTCTCGCACTGCAGCTCACCACTCCCTCCAGTGGCGTGAACCTGCACTGCCAGGCCTTTCAGCATCGTGCAACGCAGCTCACAAACTGCCTCCACTGGTCTCAAGCCTCACTGACACGTCTTCCACCATCACTCAGACTGCAACTCAGTGCTGCCTCCAGTGGAAGAAATCTGTCCTGCCTCTCCTTCCCACACCTTGCACTGTATCTATCCACTGCATCTATTGTCAGGAAGTGCCAGAGGCAGGTCTTCCAGTGTCTTGCCCACTGCAGCTCAGCACTGCCTCCCTTGGCGGCAAGCTGAAGTGCCCTGTCTTAGCATCTGCTGCACTGGAGCTCAGCACTGCCTCCAAGGATGGAAAACTGAATTATGAGAGTTGCTTGATGGCATGGCAGTGCAGAATTCTGTCACTGGAGGCAGTGTTGAGCTGCATTGTGAGAGCTGCTGGGAGACGTGCCAGTGCAGCTTGCAGCCACTGGAGGCAGTGGTAAACTGCATTGCGAGACCCTAGAAGAAATGGAAATGTCAGTTCTTGCCACTGGAGCCAGCAGTCAGCTGCCATGCAAGGGATGCAAGAAGGTTCTGCAGTGCTCATTAATGCCACTAGAGGCACTGGTGATCTGTAGTGTAAGACAATTAATGGCATGCCTGTGCAGAATGTGGCCGCTGGAGGCAGTGTGGAGCTGCAGTGTGAGACCCTAGAAGACGTGCAGTGACAGTCCCGCCACTGGACGGGGTGGTCAGCTGCAGTGCAAGGGATGCCTGTAGGCTTTCCAGTGCTGCTTATGGCCACTAGAGGCAGTGTGAGGCAATGGATGGCATGGCTGTGCAGCTTGTCACCACTGGAGGCAGTGCTGAGCTGCAGTTCGAGGCGCTGGGAGGAGTGCCAGTGAAGTATCCTGCCACTGCAGGCAGTGGTCAGCTGCCAAGTGGGGATGCCAGAAGGCTTTGCAGTGCTCCTTACTGCCACTATAGGCAGTGGGGAGAGACAGTGCAAGACCAGGGGTGGTGTGGCTGTGCAGCTTGTTGCCACTGGAGGCAGTGTAGAGCTGCAGTGCAAAACCCTGCAAGAGTGGCCATGCAGGTTCCTACCACTCAAGGCAGTGGTGAGCTGCAGTGAGAGACGCTGGAAGAAGGGGCAATGTAGGTTTCCACCACTGGAGGCATTGTTGAGCTGCACAGTGAGATGCTGGAAGATGAAGCCATGTCGATTCTTGCCACTGAAGGCACTGGTCAGCTGCAATAGGAAGGATGTCGAAAAGTTTTGCAGTGCTGCTTACGGCTACTAGAGGCAGTGTTGAGCTGCAGAGCAAGATAATGGATTCCGTCACTGTGCAGCGCATTGCCACTGGAGGCAGTAAAGTGCTGTAGTGCAAGATATTGAAAGATGTTGGAGTGCCGTTTACCACCACTGGAGGTAGTGGTGAGCTGCACAGTGAGCAGAGCTATAGACAGGACACTGCAGCTTGCAGTGACTGGAGGCATTGATGAGCTCCAGTGAGAGACGCTGGAAGAAGTTTCAATGCACGTTCACGCCACTGGATGCAGTGGGGAGCTGCAGTGTGAGACACTGGAAGGAGTGGCGGTGCTGTTCCTGGTACTGGAGGTATGAGATCTCAATCCAAATCTGGTGAGAACCCAGGCAGTTCCCATAGGATTTTTACCCAAATATCATGAGAACTCATTCCAAATATCATGAGATGAGAACTTACTCCAAATCTCAAGATATCTCAGTCCAAATCTCAAGAGATCTCAGTCCAAGTCTTGTGAGAACTTGGGCACTTCTCACAAGATTTCTACTCAAATCGGGAGAGAACTTATTCCAAACCTTGTTAGATCTCAATCCATATCTCGTGAGATCTCAGTCAAAATCTCATGAGAATTAGGGCACTTATCTCGAGATTTTTACCCAAAAACTGTGAGAAGTCAGGAAAATCTTGGGCGATCTCAGTCCAAATCTCGTGACGCCTCTGTCCCAATCTCATGACAACTTAGTCCAAATCTCATGAGACCTCGGTCCAAATCTTGTGATATTTCAGTCAAATCTGAAGAGATCTCAGTCCAGATCTTGAGAGATCTTGGTGTAAATCTCGTGAGAACTTATTCCAAATCTCGAGAGATCTCGGTCCAAATCTCCTGAGAACTCAGGCAATTCCCGTGAGATTCTACCCAAGTCTCATGATTTGGGTAGAAATCGCCTAAGAACTCATTTCAAATATCTTGAGAACTCAGGGAAATCATGCGATCTCAGTCCAAATCTCGTGAGATCTCAGTCCAAATCTCCTGAGAACTTGGGCAATTTTTCATGCGATTTGTACCCAAATGGATCTCAGCTCTCAGCTTACAAACTGGGACACCACACAGACAAGGTCTAAAGGGCTGGAAAGATACAGATCTAGCCAGTGCTCGGACCTAGCCAAGACCCAAGGCAGGATCCTTTGGCCAGATGCCGGAGTGGTCGCCTTGCGGATGTGCCCTCAAAGCTATCAGGGCGAGCCCCCATAAACATTGTAAGCTTACCGGAAGTTGATTTAGCAATGTTCAGGAAAAAGGCAGAGCAGGTGTGTGGTCCCAAAACTCCCCTCCAGAAGCCCCTGGAGGCAGAATTTATGGGCTGCTTCATCTCCAGTCTCGTCCTTGACATTTATTGGCTTTTTGATGAATGTAAAAGCAATTTTTCTGTCAACAGCTTCTCATTAGGGGTCTGGCGATGCTCTTTCTGACCATTATTTTACTCGGTACCATGCCTGGTCACTGGGAAGAGAAGAAGTTCCACTTCACATTCATCCCTCTTTGTGGCAGCTGAGATCTGGGGCGGGGCGGGAGGGGCGGATCTCACAGACACTCCCCTGCACTGGCAGCCGCCCGGGGGCGCGCAGAGAATTGGGACAAATGGCAGTCTTTAATGAATGGCTCCTTCTCTGGCACCATGCTTTTCCATTCATGTAAGGGCATATTTCAGGTTTGATACTGTTTCTTTTTAAAATAAATTATGGGGGTGGCTATGTGGCTCAGTGGTTAAGCGTCTGCCTTTGGCTCAGGTCATGACCCCAGGGTCCTGGGATCCAGCCCCATATCTGGCTTCCTGCTCAGCGGGAAGCCTGCTTCTCCCTCTCCCACTCCCCCTGCTTGTGTTCCCTCTCTTGCTGTGTCTCTCTCTGTCAAATAAATAAATAAAATCTTTAAAAATAAATAAATAAGTAAAAATAAATTATGGAGAACTTGTTGGTGAAATAATTACTAGAACTTACTTCTGAGAGACGACAAATTCTCACCATGAATGACAAGTCTGGAACTCGCAAGTGTTGAAAGAAGGCGTTCCATTTCCTTCATGGACAGTTTATTTCGCCCCTCAAATGCACTGTCTTAACAAGACCATGGTACGGGAAAGCACGTGGAGGCATCTGACCTTCTCATCGCTTGTCAGCAACCATGTCAACCTCCATCCACCCCCCTCCACCTTCCCTGCCCCCAGATGTGCAAGTCTAACCTGGAAGGGCAGCTTTTTTTAAAAAAAGGCTTTTAATTTTGAACAATTTCAAACACATGGAAAGTGTTTACACTTGGAAAGTAGTAATACACTACCATGTACCCAGCTTTTTTTTTTTTAAGATTTTATTTATTTTGAGAACAAGCACGAGCAAGGTGGAAGGGTAGAGGGAGAGGGAGAAGCAGGCTCCCTGCTGAGCAGAAAGCCCGATGGACAGACACTGGGCTCTGGACAGATGTTGGGCTCATCTGAGATGTGATCTTATCAGAGATGTGATCCTGTGACTCCAGGATCACAACCTGAACCAAAGGCAGGTGCTTAACCGACTGAGCCACCCCGCCCCAAGCATGTACTCCACTTAAACAGTTAATACCTACCTTTATAACAATAATCAATGAATAACGTATTGTCATTGTCAATCTTCTATCATCCTCTCACCCCCAGACTATTTTGAAATGAACCCCAGAGTCAGCTCAATAGAACAAAAGACACTGAAATCATCCAGGAAATTCCAGGCAATTTAGGAGCTCTGTGTCAGGAACCAGGGTCGAAGACCAAATATTAGAACAAAAAATGCTCCTAGTGCTCTTATCAGGAAATCACAAGGGTCTCAGGAGCTCTGTGCCAAGAACCAGGGCAGAAACTAACATATATGTTTTCTATTATCTCTTAACAACACTTCTCATATACCTTCCCTCCTCTATTTCACTCCTCTACTCCTGCTCCCTGGGATCACCTTCCAAAGTAAACCACCTGTTTGTCAACCTCAGGCTTCGGCTCTGGTTTCTCCAGGAAACCCAGGCTAAGACATCAACCCAGGAGAGGGGCAAAGAGAGTTCTAAGAATGACAGCAAATAGAAGTCCCAACCTGATGGCCAGGGAGGAGGCCTGGAGAGGAACCAGCCCCAAAAGAAGGAGACTGGAAGCCTCTGGAAGGATGTGTCCAAGAGATCCGCTGAAAGTCGTATGTCTGACATTGGACATGACCAACATGTGGAACGCTCTCCTGAGAGGCCAGAAGGAGGGAATTGGAACAGCGTGGACCTGTTTCAGGTCATCACTGCTGACCAAAGAGCAGTACAAAGGTAGGAGATAGTTACATTAGTCGGCATCCTTAAAAAAAGGCCAGACCCTAGACCCTCAGGAAAGAATCAGAAATTGAGAAGAAGCTTTATATTTTTAAAAAGATTTTATTTATTTATTTGAGAGAGATCATGCGAGTAAGGGCATGAGCAGGGGAAAAGGGTGAGGAAGCAGAGGAAGAGGGAGAAGTAGGTTCCCCATGAAGCAAAGAGCCTGATGTGGGGCTCAATCCCAGGACCCTGGGATCATGACCTGAGCCAAAGGCAGATGCTTAACCAACTGAGCCACCCAGGCACCTGAGAAAAATCTTTATGAAGAACTATGAGCCAGGGTAACAGTGAGTTACGGTAACAGCATATACCACTGTCCATTTCCCAGTTGTGGTAAACACGGTGCTCTAAGATGGGTAACATCAGATGCTGGAAGAAATTACAGGAGCTCTGTACTATCCTTGAAACTTGTCAGTAAATCTAGAATTATTTCAAAACAAAAAGTTCTTTTAAAAATTTTTTAAAAGATTTTACTTATTTGTTTGAGAGAGAGAGAATGAGAAGGGGGAGGGTCAGAGGGAGAAGCAGGCTCCCTGCTCAGCAGGAATGGATCCTGGGACTCCAGAATCATGACCTGAGCCGAAGGCAGTCGCTTAACCAACTGAGCCACCCAGGCAGCCTAAAAAGTTTTGTTGTTGTTGTTGTTGTTGTTGTTGTTGTTTTAAAGTAATATGCAGGAGGGCCTGGGTTCCTCAGTCATCAACGTCTACCTTTGGCTCAGGTCGTGATCCCGCGGTCCTGGAATCCAGCCCCCAGTCAGGCTCCCTGCTCAGCGGGGAGTCTGCTTCTCCCTCTGCCCGCTCTTGCCCTCTCTCTCACTCTCTCTCTCAAATAGATAAAATCTTTTTTTAAAATAAAGTGATATGCAGTTGTATTAGGGTTCTCTGAGAACCAGAACCGATAGGACAGTTGGACGGACAGAGATCTCTAGAAAGAGATTAATTATGCGGAATTGGTTCACGCAGTTATGGAGTCTGAGTGGTCCTGCCATCTGCAGTGGGCAAACTGAAGACCCAAAGAGCTAGAGCTAGTGGTGAAGTTCAAAGGCATAGAGCCACGTCGGAAGGCCTGAGACCCAGGTGCTCTAACGGCAGGAGAAGACTGATGTTCCAGGTCAGTCGGGCAGGGAGTGTGGGAATCTTGCCTTCCTCCAGCTTATACAGAAGGAAGAGGAATATTTAATCATTATCAAATAATGTCTCAATTTTGGGGTACTATGTAAGAAAGAACTGATCCTATAAACCAAGATAAGTCCCACTCTTTTAGGCAATCACAAGCTCAGTAAAAGCTCAGTGGCCCCAGACACTCGCTGGATTAGAACGACCAGTATCTGTTTCTTGTTCTCCGCACAAAGCAGCAGTTACAAATTTGTCCAGCAGGGGGTGATAGTGCCTTACCTAAGGACAGAAATCTCGGCTGCCAAACTTGCTGTTACCGTGAATGGAAAAATCACCTCTGCTTCTTAGTACTAAGAATAAATGTAACTTATGTAGCAGGTTATATGGTAAACTTAGTTAGATGTTAGATCAGGCCAGGCAATGGAAAGGAAGAAGTTCATAAATAGATTATGTGTTGCTGTTGTTGTTGTTTAAATAATAATACAGTTAGCTGACCTCACAGTGTGCTGTAAAGATTGCTCCTGACTTTTTATGTGGGCTCTCCCCCACCCCCTTAGAGGAATGGCGCCATATCAGGGTTTCTCAGGCCTGACACTATGGACGCTATGAGCCAGCTCCTCCTTGTTTGGGGGCCCTCCTGTGCCTTGAGGGATGTTTAGCGGCACCCCAGCCTCCCCCCACTAGAGGCCGGCAGCACCCTTCCCCCGCAGGTGTGACCACCAAAATTCTCTCCAGACTTTGCCAAATGTGCCTCCGAGGAGGACAAGGAGGCACAAAGTCACTCCAAGCTGAGAACGGCTGCCCTAGGTAATCATCAGTCTGTTTACCCATCACGGTGTCTATGGTGCTAATGAGACCCGCAACGCGCTTTGCACCCTGTCCAGGGCCGAGGATGTGAAAAGGAATCGTTGGTTTCTCAAGAGCTTTCACGCACCATAACTTGGGGCAGCTGCTTCCTCCAAACCCAACCCCACTTCAGAGCAGAACTCAGCACCTTCCACTTCCCCCAAATAGATTCAACTCTCAGAAAGCTTTGGGGAAAAATGAAAATATCACTGAAGACGTCCCAAGGACACAAAGGAAAGAAGCCCCTTCATAAGACTCTCCCCATGACATTTCTGCTCCTGACCCATGCTCCCCACAGTTTCTGGGTGGGGGCCCAGTGTGGCTTCACCTCCAACTCACCCTGCAGCACACCCATCCCGAGGGGCAATCAAAGTACCACCCCAACCAATAAGATGTCCTCCCCTTCTTGTGACACCTTCATCCATCTCAGTGTGTAGATGAGGATACCACGTGAGGGCCCCCAGTCTCCCAGCTGCTGAGTGATGGGAGCAGGGCTCTGACTCCAGCCACGGAGACTGCGCCCCTCTCAGGACACAGAAGGACAGTGCCGACAGCCCATGACACTTTCACAGGCTCACCAAAATGTTTTCACATTCATTTCTTTTAAAATCAGAAAAAGGCCACTGTAAAATAGAATTTTTTTTTTCCTTTGGACAAAGGGACCCATGAAGACAAATGTGCGTTGGGTCCCCCAAGTCCCCCTACAGCCTTGATGTTGTGCCAGCATTTTTGGTGAGGGTGTCCCTGGGCCCACTGATCAGCCCCTAGTCTCCGTCCAACAGAAAGCTAACCTCAGCGCTGAGGGTGGGGAGGGTGTAGAAGTACACGTTTTCTCTATGACGGGGTCAGTGGTATCCTCTTCAAGTACTCATTTATCCACTCAACACTCAAATGGCCTGCTGTGAATGAAAAAAATAATTTCAAAACAGTAATAAACTTTTGGTTCAAACAACACGTTAATTCCAAGTTATAAAAAATAAATAATTTTTAAAAATTCTACACTCAATCCTTGAGTCACCGCGATCTTATTAGCTACCTTTCCGATACTTGGGCGAGAGTGGGGGAGGGGAGGAGGAGGGTCACGTGTCACACGTTTTACTGCTCCACAATCTTTTCCGCTGTTGCTGGACTGGGGGAGCAATGGCAGTTATTTCTGTCTCAGCCTGGGTGAGATGTTGTGGGGTGGGGTTTGGCCTCTCGGTTTGGGTCTGATTGGTTTCATTTGCTTTGTTCTTCTTTCCTACTCTGAGAACAAGAAGTGGTTAACAGGATTCCTGAGGAAAGAAATTCTATCAAAGCTGACTGTGCTACTTGGCCATTAACACGTCTCAGGGTCTGGGTGTTTGCTGCAAGGCTGTATTGTTCCACGGGGGACGCAGATTCAGAATAGTCCATTTTAACAGAATTCAGGGTTTTTTTTTTAAATGTGTGTAGTGGGTGCACACAATGGCTCTGCTAATTCTATTTTGTTCCATTTGACCTGAAGTTCACATTCCCTGAGCACATAGCCCCTCGTGCCTCAGTGCCCCTCCTACTGCTGTTGGCATTAGCAGCTTCTCCACACTCTGAGGTTTAACGTGAGACCACCCCCCTCCACCAGCCACCCAATTCCCCCCACCTCCCCCCAAGTCCCATCAGGCCATCTACCATCTCACTCTAATTCTCAGCACCTGCAGCTCGGTTTTCTTTCTTTCCTTTCCCCTCCCTCTCTTCCTTGCACATTTTCTCACACTCCAACATAAGCTGCACGAGGGCAGGGACCTTGTCTGTCTCCTTCATGTCCGTATCCCTCCTCGAGAGAACACGCCAGGCACAACGTAGGCGCCCAACCATTATTTGTGGAATGAACAAATGAATGAGTGAAAGAATGAATGAATGAGCTCTCTGTAGGAGAAGGCTTTTTATCAGCGGCTTCTGTCTTTGCACAGAGAGCTCTTCACAGTCAGCTGGAGGACTGCAAAAGGAATCAAGGCCAATGAGAAAGAATTCTTAACACAAGAAAGAGAATAAAGAAACAGGGAAGTTAGGATTCCCCTTGATGAAAATTTAAAAACCTCCTCCATGTAGTAATTTCCTCTGTTTGTGGCAAGGGTTTGTATCATATACATCCATACATTCCCATACCTTGCATGACTGGCTGTGTAAGTGTTACAGTGTATGGACAGAGTTTACAAATCTTCAGCACTCTCACCCTCCAGGAGTGAAAGAGGGCTGCCGCTGAGCTCAGGGCTGGGCTTTGGCAGGGCGGGGGTTGGAGGGAGGTGCTCCCCAGGGCAGGCCCAAGGCCGCTGAGGACACTCACTGCAATGATCAATCAGGGGTTCAGGCTGAGCACGAAAAGCAGAAAGTCCAGGTAGGAGCTAACATGTCACAAGAAATTGGGACATTATGGACACTAGCATTTTCTGTGAGGTCATCAGGCATGAGAGCCAGCATGATGAAACCACAGGACCACAGAGCAGGGTGTGGTTGGTTTGAATTTCTTGGGTGGAGAAGGTGCAGGCAATCGATCATAAGATCCCACTGTGAGTGGGAAGTGGGGTGGATGCGAAGGTCACTGGAAGCAAGAAGTCAGGACTGGGGGACAGTGTACCACCAGGCTGTCTTTGCAGACACTGCAGGACCTTGGCAGGAACAGAAGTGGGCAGGGCTCCCCCTGCAGAGACCAGCGCAGGGCTTGGAGATGGAGACTGAAGGGTAGCAAAATACATGGTATTTGGGTAGCTGCCCAAAACATGAAGAGGCGTTCAGGACATGCCATCCCAAAATACTCTGACTTTGCTGTATGGATTATTTTAAGCCGTAGGCACTTGAAAAACAGCATAGGCAGGGAGAGGCTTTCTCTGAGCTCCCCTTATCTGTCCAAGAACAGATCCCCCAACCGGAAGTCTGAGTCCTTGATCCCCTCCCTGGGAGTTTCATCCATCAGGAAGAGTGGCTCTCATCACAGCAGTGGGCACTTCAAGTCACAGCCACACCCAGACTAAGTCACAAACTGTTACATTCCCCTCTCTTCTTCTAGAACCCCTTGTCCTTCCAGGTATTCACTTCCTTGCCCTTAAGAGACCTACCTCCCCCTCCCCTTTCCCTATTTGGATGGTATTGGAGCCTAAGTTCTAAGCCACCTCAGAGAAATATTCACCTCTCCCCGGTGTCTCCCATGTATACCTGAGGTCTACATGTTCATAAACCTGTTTTTCTCTTGTTAATTTTCTTTCATTACAGAGGTCTCAGCCAGAAACACAGAAGGTAGGTGGGTACTTCTGCTTTTATCCAAGAACTCCCAGGCCATCACCTAATAAAATATTTTAGAGAAAAGGCAGTACAGGGAAATAAGAAGAAGTATGCACGTGGGTCCTTGTTACAGAGTTTGCAAGAGTGGACTTAAATCCATGTACCACCTCTTGTCTGCACGTTCCTCATTGGTGGTTGTCAAAATCTCCTCCTGGATCATCCATTCAGAGTCACCAGGAATGTGTCACATCGACTTACTGACACAGAATGTCTGTGCTTGGAGAAGAACAGGCATTTACACATATATCTCTACCCAAGGAGATAAATATATATTCCTTTCATCTTGCTCTATGTATTTCTTCATGGAGTGGCCAAGTAGAAAATTCTCCTGTAGAGCACAGTCAAGTTCTCCCATTAATTACCCTCCTCCAGTTTTGTGTTTGGTTTCTCAAGTCCTAAAGTTGCTTTTTAATAAGGGAGTAGTAATCCTAGTTCATTGAGTTCCCATCTGTTTGTTGTTTAAATGATACTTGGATTTCACAGTCAGGCTGTGTTTATATGGCCTTTGGTGTCCTCCCAGAGAATTTTAGTGCCGGTAAGAAAACATGTCTGCTTCTCTCCTTGCTTATCACTTCCACTGCTTGAGCACGATGTCCTAGGACGTCCCCAGTGTGAGGCATCTGAGACTAAGAGCCACAGAGAGGGGCAAGAGACACTGGCCAGCCTTCAAGAGCAACAGAAGCAAGTCAAAAGGAAATGCCAGGGAAAGAGGACCTTCCCCAAGGACACTTTGAAGACACTGGCCAGCTGCAGAAGTTTATTTCAATAACAGTGAAAACCTAGTGTGGTTCTTTCTGAATGGCCACCCTCTCCCTGCTTAAGTTCCTAGAGGGGCAGGGATTTAAAATGAGGTCCTTGGAAGAACTGGAAATGCCTTGAAGATGAACTCTATTCTTCGGAGTTGTAAACAACACCCAAAATAAAATGCATGTGTAAAGCCTCACTACTATCAACAGTAAGTTTAAATTCTACTCAATTCCAAGGAGTTTTTTGGTGTGTGTCAGAAGTTGGCAACCAGTCCCGATACAGAATGCCCAACTTCCCCATAAGGGAAAGTCGACAGCACTAGACAGGCTGAGACCCAAGCCCAGTGCCATTCCAACCTGTGCTACCCAGTGGGTCCCCAACTACACCAAGAAGCTTCACCTGCATCTGATTTATATTGGTCTTCCACATATGGTTTCAACCGCTATAAGTATCCCTTTCCTTATTTAAACTTTCTATTAAATGTTTGAAAACCATTGTCCCTAAAGTACAGTATCTGAGACCAAGGAATGACCTTCCCAAGAATGAAGGAGCTCGTTAATGGCAGATGTAAGATATATTCATTTCCTGTTCTGCTGTAACAAGTTACGACATCCTTAGTGACTTAAAACAACTCAAATGCATTATCTCACAGTTCTAGAGGTCAGAAGTCCAAAATGAGTTCCACTGGGCTAGAATCAAGGTTTTGGCAAGCCTGCATTCCTTCCGGAAGCTCGAGGGGAGCACCGATTTCCTTGCCTTTTCCAACTTGTGGAGGCCACCCACAATTTTTGGCTTGTGACAGCAGCCACAACCATAACCCTTCAACCTCTGCTTCCTTCATCATTTCTCCTTCTCTGGCTCTGACCCTCCTACCTCCCCCTTATAAAGACCCTTGGGATTATACTGGGACCCCCTCGATAATCTAGGCATCCCTTCCCACCTCACAATCCTTTACTGCATATGCAAAGTCCCTTTTGCCACATGAGGTAACATTCACAGGTTTAGGGAACTGGGAATCTTTGGGGGACCATTCTTCTGCCTACCACATGGGACCAGAACTCTTGTCTATTGACCTCTGCCCTAGGACTCCCTATGGATCTCAGGTCCTCACTGTCCCCTCCATCCTCTTGTGCTCCTCCGAATCAAGGTCATCTTGAGGCTCAGAGACAGCAGCGGGGTTACACAGAGCAGAGGATTTTTCTCTTGAAGTGGTGGTTTACCATTGTGCACACCCCATAAATCCCTGGTACTACATACCCCCACACACACACACACATATTACCTAACTCTTCAGAAGAAAGGGGGGTGCCCCGTGGATCAATTTGTATCTTGGTAGTTCACTAAAAAGGGTTAGGGGGTAGGTTCTGCCTCCAGGAATGACGACAGTTCTGCTTACCTTCTAGCTCTTAGGAGCCTGAGTACAGTAGAATGGAACACCCCAATATCGACAAGTCCCTGGGAGTGACCCAAGGGCTGGTACAAATGTGCATTGCCCATATTGATCAGAAACCAACAAACGAGGGAATCTGGAGAAGAGGAGGGAAGGAGAGGCAAGCTGCATGGACAGCATGGGAGTGTCCCTGTGAGGCCAGGACAAGAGAGACAGTACCCACAGGGACAAGGAAGGGCTGGCACCTGGCACTGCCTGACAGCTGAGTCACCTTGACCTATCACTCAGAACCCCTTAGCCAAGACATCTTGGCTACAGAAGAAACAGAAGGGCCATATGACCAGAAAACACACACCAGGCATCCTGCGGTGGGGGTCTTGCCTAGGGCTCCTCCCCCCTTCCTACTGCAGGAACGAGAGAATTCCAGAGGTTAGCTCTTTGCTCCTAGACAAGCTGTGGGCCTCAGAGAGGAGGAGCCAGTCCACAGGAGACAGAGAGGCACTGGCTATGATCAGGAATCCAAACCTGACCCCTGCCTCCCCAGCGCCAAGCAAACCAACAGGAATAACCGTGGAGCCGAAGGCCACATTGTCCTGACAGCATGCAGTCTCCTGAGCAACCCACTGAGAAAGATTTAATGATGAATAGAAATGAATGACACAGATTCTCCAAATGAAGACAAGTGATCTTCTAATCTAGGAGGGGGAGAATAATCAACTGAAAGATCCTCCCAGGGAGGACCTCCCAGGGCCGGTTTCATGGGCGTGTGAGGGGAGCAGTCCCCCAGGGCCCACGCTTAGAAGGACCTCACATTTGGTTTAAGGCTCTGCCATCACCCTCTTTCACTTGTTAATCATTTCTGAACAAGAGGCCCCTTGTCTCTGTCTTGCACTGTGCCCCGCAAATCACGTAGCAGGTCCTACAGGTATATCATACATGTGACGATGTAGGACTAAGGGTTAAGACAACAGCAAAATGCTCAGAGTCTCAACTTACGTGGCAGATACTTAATCCAGTCATTAAATCAGACAAAACTCAGCAGAGAATTCTCCATCATGTCCCGGTGGACGAGGCCATCCTTTGGAGAAGCTGTAGGTATTTCACTGCATTTCAGGACAATAATTTAGGACTCAGCTGACAGGCTTATATACATTTTTTACCATGGTTCAGACAACTCAAGAGAAGAGCTGAACTTCAAAATGAGTTTGAACATTTGGAAGTTAAGCTCTTTAACAGACTCAAGCACCACCATCAGCATAAGATTTAAAAATCAAAGAGGAAGGATGCCTGAGTGGCTCAGTCGGTTAAGCATCTGCCTCCTGCTCAGGTCATGACTTCCAGGGTCCTGGGATTGAGCCCCAAGTCGGGCTCCCTGCTCAGCAGAGAGCCTGCTTCTCCCTCTCCTTCTGCTGTGCCCCCCACTTGTGTGCTCTCTCTCTCTCTGTGTCAAATAAATAAATAAAATCCTTTAAAAAAAACCTTAAAAAAAATCAAAGAGGAAAGGGACACCACAGTAGACGAGAAGGTGAAGAGAACTTTCCTCATACAGTGGCGGTACTCATGAGGTTCAAGGAAGTTCAAGTGAAGCTTCACTAAGCAGAGCATCTAGGACATGGCCCCACACATAATAGATGCTAAATACATAACTGTAGGGCGCCTGGGTGGCTCCGTGGGTTAAAGCCTCTGCCTTCGGTTCAGGGTCCTGGGATCGAGGCCCGCATCGGGCTCCCTGCTCAGCGGGGAGCCTGCTTCCTCCTCTATCTCTCTGCCTACTTGTAATCTCTCTCTGTCAAATAAATAAATAAAATCTTTAAAAATACATACATACATACATACATACATACATACATACATACATAACTGTAATCCTCCTTTTCTCTTCAAAAAACCCTCTTTGTATACTCTTCTCTTCTCCCAGCCATGCCAAGTCACAACCTTAAGTGGCATCTGCCCTTCTGTGTACCTCAACATTCCAAATTCGTATGTCGGAGTCCTACATTTGAAGACAAGGCATTTAAAGAGGTTATTATAATAAAATAAGGCCCTACAGAGGGTCCTCATCCAACATGACTGGTGTCCTTACAAGAAGAGGAGATGAGGACATAGACAGGAAAAGAGAGAAGACCGGGTGAGGACACCGGGAGAAGCCCACTGTCTAAAGCCAAGGAGAAGAAGAGGCCTCAGAAGAAAGAAATGATGTCAACACCCTGATCTTGGACTTCCAGCTCTCAGAATTGCAGGAAAATAAAATTCTGTTGCTTAAGACACCCAGTATGAGGTACTTTGTCATGGCAGCCTGGGCAGAATCCTATAGCTAACATCACCAGAACTGTGGGTTTTGCACAGAGGCAAGTCTGCCCAGAACAAGAAGGTACGTGAAAGAGGGTAGCACTGCTCTTCAGGGATCCGGAGCCTGGATGCCTCCCACAGATATTCAGCCCATGGGGATTCACTGCCTCCTGGTAGACAGAAGCCACCGAACTCTGTGGAAGGAAGGACAGTGTGTATTTGGGTATCACCAGTCACTCATGCTCACCCAGCATACCAAACTCTTCACATACTTCTGGGCCCTGTTCCAACCTCAAGAGAAGACTTTCCTTAGTTGTTTTCTTCATCGTTGCCCTGAGCAGCAAAACACACATAGAGTCAGTCTTCCACCCAACGTCCAGACTGACTTAGTACCCAAAGTCTGAGTGAACTGCTGGCCTAATGGGCTTTACTTGTGTTCCCCTAAGGCAACTATAGGCCAGGCATTGGAGATGGAGGGTGTGTGTTACCATCTGGGTATTTCTAAGTCCTGGAAGAATTATGTGGTGCCATGAAATTGGACTCAGGTAGGAAGGACCAGAAGACCTTATTATACCCTTCCTAATAACATTTCCACAGAGTTCTCTCATTGCCAACACTGTGTGAAGCACATCACAAATCTTTTTTTTTTCCTCCCAAAACAGATTTCTATAACACAGAGGACCCAGCCTTCATGGAGAAAAGCACCAGGAATCAGAGCTCTCAAGGAAAGAGCTTTTCCAGGTGATTAAATGCTTTGTCCATCACACATCAACTGCTTCTCACTAGATCGCTGCCTATGTCCCTGGGTTGGCGAGTACCCAATAACTCCTATCTCCTGAACCCTCTCCAACATATATTATTCAGTAATAATACAATTTTTAATTAATTTATTTACATATACCTTGTCTCATTCTGGAAAGTAGTTAAGGCAGCACCTAGATGGATATATTGTACATGGCAAAATAGCAGGCATTGATTCAATACAAACCGAGCACTTCCTATGTTCTAGGCACTGTGCCAGGTGCTGGAGAAACAGTAGGAAACGAAAGACATGAAATCTTTATATTTATCTGCATACACAATTTCTGGAGCTCCTCATTTCTTCCTGTGGATTCAAGTTACTACCTGGTGTAATTTAATTCTAGCCTAAAGGACTTCTTTTACTTATTTATACAGGGAACATCTGCTAGCAACAAATTCTCTTGGGTTTTTTTGGGTAATATCCAGGGATATGTTTATTTCACCTTCTTTTTCATTAATTGCTTTGCTAGATATAGAGAACTTGATGGACATTTGTTTTCTATTTGAGCATTCTGAAGCTGTGATTCCAATGCTTTTGGTCTCCTTTGAATGAGAAATCAGGCATTAACAGTTTTGGACTATATTTGAGGAACTGTCTTCCTCTTGCTCTTTTCAGGATTACATCTTTGTCATAGCCTTTTTTTTTTCTAAGACCTTTCATTTATTTACTTGACAGGGAGAGACACAGCGAGGGAGGGAATATAAGCAAGGGGAGTGGGAGAAGGAGAAGCAGGCTTCCTGCTGAACAGGGAGCCTGATGTGGGACTCTATCCCAGGACCCTGGGATCATGACCTGAGCCAAAGGCAGATGCTTAATGACTGAGCCACCTGGGCGCCCTTGTCATTGCCTTTTAAGCAGTTTGTTTACAATGTGTCTAGATGAGGTTCTGTTTGTTTTTTATATGGGAATTCACTGAGTTTCTGGGCCTGTCGGTTAATGTTACTTATCAGATTTGGATTTTTTTTTAAGATTATATTTTTTTATTATTAATTTGACAGAGAGAGAGCAAGAGAGAGCACAAGCAGGGGGAGGGGCAGAGGGAGAGGGAGAAGCAGACTCCCCACCGAGCAGGGAGCCCAATATGGAGCTTGATCACAGGACCCTGAGATCATGACCTGAGCCAAAGGCAGACACTTAACCAACCACCCAGGTGCCCCAGATTTGGAAATTTTTCATCATTATTTATTCAGATATATTCCACTCTTTTCTCATCCCCTTCTGAGATCCCCATTACATGTATTTTGGTGTGTTTAATATTGTCCCACATCCCAAAAGCTCTGTATCTCTTCAATCTTTCTTCTTTGTGTTATCCAGACTGTGTAATTTCTACTGATTTATCTCATGTTCAATGATTCTTTCTTCTGCCATCCCACATCTGCTCCTGAGCCCAATAGTGAATTTTTCATTTGACTATTGTACTTTCCAGTATTTCCATGTGGTTCCTTTATATAATTTTTCTCTGTTGAGAGTCCATATTTATTGAGTCATTGTATTATATTTTCCTTTAATTCTTAAAGATTTTATTTATTTTTGTGAGAGAGAGAGAGAGAGCACAAGCACAGTGGGGAGGGGCAGAGAGAGAAGCAGACTTCCCACTGAGCAGGGAGCTGGATTTGTGGCTCCATCCCAGGACCCTGGGATCATGACCTGAGCCAAAGGCAGATGCTTACCGGACTGAGCCACCCAAGGACCTGTTCCTTTAATGTTTAAAATCTGGTTTCCTTTAGTTCCTTGAACCTTTTGTCCCTTGAATAAAATAGCTGCTTTGAAGACTTTATCTGCTAAATTCAACATCTGGGCCCATTCAGAGTCAATTTCCTTTCACTGTTTTGGGGTTTTTTTTGTTTGTTTGTTTTGTTTTTTTTCTGGATAGGAGTCACATTTTGCTGTGTTTACCTGTCTTGCAATGTGTGTGTGTGTGTGTGTGTGTGTGTGTGTGTGTGCGTGTGTGTGCGCGTGCGTGCGTGTGTGTGAGAAAAACAAATGTTTCGGGTAATATTTGTTTCAGGTAATATTTTCATAAGTCTGGGTTCTGATTTCTCTTCCTGAGGGTCTTATTTTACACGTGTCTGCACTTGAATGGCAGAACCTCTCTTCCCCACATCTGTGTAGCTACTGCTGTCTGTGTGTAGGTTTATTTCTATTTTTATTTCTTAGGGGTCACCTTGTGCTTGTGTGGCTTAATGGTCAGCCAGTGAATTTGGGCAGAGGTTTTTCTCAAATACCACAGGCCTGTAAAACATCATCCCTGCGCACAGATGTGTGTGAGGGTTGGGGACAGCCTCTGATGTTTAGCCAGTGCTAAGTTGCCTTGGTTTTCATTTTCTACTGGGCTCTCTGGGGTGCACAAGCACATAGCTTCCCAGGCATCCAGGAATGTGTGAGAGCCCATCTCACCCATTCCATGCTCTTCCATTCCAAGATGTTCTGTTAAATTTATGTAAGGCCTGCTGCTTACCCCAACCAGAAGCACATTCTCACACCGGCAGAAGCTGTGAGTTTTCCCCATTAGTTTCTTGCTGAGTTCTCTGTTACTATCCACACTGCAGGGTTTTGCCCTTTGCCCAAAATTGATTTGCTCCCTTTGGCAACAAACTTATTTAACTTTTTTTTCCTTACTGGTCAGCCCCTTGCTGATAAAGCTGGAGAAAACTGAGGACAAGGGCAGGGATAGTAGCAGACAAAATAAAAGGCTACAGACACCCACTGTTCTTTCCTGAAGCTCTAGCTATTTTTCATGAGTAAATGCTTCTCAAATTGTTATTTGCCTTTGGCCAATTTCCAGGGCCCAGAAATAGCTGTTGTGGTTTTTGTTTTGTTTTTATTTTTTTCCTCCAGCTCTCTACTTGTTCTGTGGAGAGAGGATTTGCTGGACCTTTTCATCCTACCATAGCTGGAAGTTTGGCCTCTGAAGCACTTTTTTTTGGTAAACATTAAATGTGATGGGGCACGAATTTCCCTGTTGTCTACTGTTTCCACTGCCCCTGTAGTCCTACATTGGTTTTGCCTTATTAATTTAAATTATCTGCCTGACCCTTGAAGGCATCCGAGCTTATGAATTATAATGCTCAGGGGTGACACCTAGATTATGTCCTAAAAGTATAATGGAATGTGCAAATAGCATTAATTCTTCCACAAACATCTGCCTTGTTAAAAGGCCTGTGTGCTAGCTCCTCTGAGATAGAAAGCATTCAGTAGAAAGTCTTGTCCTCAAGGGCCCTAAAATCCGGGGAGAAATGAGGAGCACCGACACAGAGATAACTCACTGGAGTATACAATACACACAAGAATGTTCCCTGTAGGCCTGGAAGGACAAGAAATGATTTCTCAAGTTAATGACATACAGACCCTTTACATGGTTCAGGTTTCTTTTCAATTACTAAATATTACTTAGGCACTTTTACCTAACCACTTGCATTGAAATTGCTTCAGGTAGAGAGAATAAACGGGTGCATCCTAATGAAGAAAGACGCATCTGGAGTGCTGAATGTCATGGCATGCGAGAGGTCATCTTGCTGTTGGTGGTGGAGAGTGGATGGTGAACAGAATCAGGAACCAGACTCAAATTCCAGTCCTACCTCCACAGCTACTCAGCTGTGAGACTTTGGACATCTCGTCTACCATTTTAAGAAATCAGTTCCTGAACCTGTAGAATGAGGAAGAGGTGGGGAAAAGGAAAGTTTTGGTTCAAATGTTCTGTGAATCGGAGGGAAAAGAAGATAGCCTTTTTCCTACAGTCTCTAGAAGAAGGTTTTGTCTTTGTTCTCAGGTATGGTAAGAATTAGTCACCAGATATGCCCAAAGCAATAATCTCCAAAATGATTAAGTAGGGTTCCTGAAGGCTTTTGAATTTATTTTGGTAAAATGTTTTGAAAACCTGATGAAAGTTATGACATCTTTATCCAGGGGTGGGGTGAGGAACATTACTCACATATGCTTGAAATGTTGCATATGATCTCAGGGAATTCACACAGCCCTCGAAGCCCAGGTAAAGGACTCCTGAGAGAAAACAATGAAACAGAGACCACAAAGAGCCTCAAATTCTTGGATTAAACTCTGGCTATTGTAGGCTGCTCATTCTTTTTAGAACAAAGTAAAACAAAAGTAAAGGTCTGAATTAAAAACTAATCTAGAAGAATCTGCTGTAGGGATGCCTGGGTGGCTCAGTCGGTTGAACATCTGCCTTCAGCTCAGGTCATGATCCCAGGGTCCTGGGGTCGAGTCCTGCATTGGGCTCCCTGCTCAGCTGGAAGCCTGCTTCTTCTTCTGCCTGCCTCTCCCCCTGCTTGTGTTCCCTCTCTCTGACAAATAAATAAATAAATAAATAAATAATAAAATCTTTTTAAAAAATAGAAAAAGAAAAATCTACACTAGAAAATGAAAATTGTTCATCGCTGAGAAAGGCGCACTAGAGAATAAGAAATATTCTCTCTTAACAGACTTCCCAGGCCAAAGGAGGAATGGAAAATTAAATGCATTAATATTTATCAAAGCCAAAGAAGGAAAAAACTGCAGGAAATGATTAGTAAGACTGCAACAGCAATTAAAACCAAAGACAGGAAACTGGAATGGGAGGCTTATCTCATTAGTTAATTTGAATGCAAAACTACAGGGGAGTATTTGGGGTGACTACCTCAAGGGAGCCTTTAATCCTTCCATAGCAAGAGTACTCAAGAGATCATCTGAAGAGTTACTAAGGCTCCATCATGCTTCCTCTCTTTGCCCTCTTCCTTTGGGAAAATGGAGAGAGAATTCCAGTAGGTTAAGCAAGTATTGTTTGTTTGTTTGTTTGAACTCCTAGAACATTTATGTTTGGTGTTCATTTTTATTTTTATTTTTTTTCAAAGTAATTCAGCTTTTATTAATTAGCATCTTGCATCTAGAAGAAACAAAAGACAGATAACATAGTAGAGCCAGGAGAGCTCTGTGGACAACCACAACAAAACAGGTGCAGACAGGGCTCAAGAAGCCATCTGAACGGATGGAGGCAATACCCTGCGAGAGTGGGCCCGGACCCAGGGGTGCTCCAGAATCTGGGCCAAGGGCAGCCGCTCCGAAGGCTGGTATCTGAGAACCTTGGAGATCAAGTCCTGGGCCCCTAAAGGTAATGATGGAGGATACCTTACATCTACCTGAGGAGGCCAGAGAAGAAAATAGAGAACATGGTTAATTTCTGAGCTGTGTGTCTTCTCCATTCCTTAAGATCCTTCGAAGCACTGTTCTGGATCTTATGAGGCAACCTTTGTGTGCACCCCAGGCTCTGCAGGCCTAGCTCCCTAGTGAGTGCCCAGAGCGTAGCCATCCTACCTTGAGGATGCGTCTGTAGGTCTCATTACGGGAAGGGCTCTCAAAGGGTGGTTTTCCCACCAGCAGCTCATAGCACAGCACTCCAATGCACCACAGATCAACCTTCTCATCATATGTTCTCCTTTCAATCATTTCTGGGGGCAAGTAGTCCAACGTCCCACAGATTGTCTTTCTCCTCAGAGATTGGGTGTGCACAGACCAGCCAAAGTCTGCAATCTTCACCTCACCCCTGAATCCCAGCAGTAGGTTCTCCGGCTTAATATCTGTCCCTGTGAATCACCTTTTTCTCATGGCAATAGGTCAGAGCATCTGCCAATTCCTCCATTATCGTGGCTGTGTGCTGTTCATCTAACGTGTGGCTCTTTTGCAGCTCCTTGTAGAGCTCACCCTTGGAGCATACTCCAAGATCAGGTACACGCGGCGTGCATCATGGAAATAGTTGTATAGGCGTAGGATATTGGGGTGTCGCAGATGCGCCTGGATCTCAATTTCCCGGCGCAGCTGGTGCTCCAGTCCTTCCTTTTCGATCTGGGACTTGAAGAGGACTTTCAGGGCCACGATAAAATGGCTTTCCTTGAGCCGAGCCAGGTACACATTCCCAAGTCTCCCCTTGCCCGGAGGACGCCTGGTTTCAAAGTCATCAATGGCGAAGCGCCCCCGGCCGGGACGCTGAGCTCTGCGCGGCCCGCTGCAGCTGCGGGGGACAGACGGCGGGGGGCACGTCCGCCCGCGCCCCGCCCGCGCCCGCCGGCGCACACCGGCCCGTCGCGGCTCTCCGTGCGGTCCCGGGTCCCCGCCGCCTCACCCGCGGGCTTCATCACAGTGCTGGGGGGCTCCCGGAGGAGACGGCGAAGGCACGCCTTCCTGAGCCCTCTGGAAACGGCCCGAAGCGGGGCGACTGCAGGCAGCGCGCAGGCTGACGCTCCTCGGACGCCGCGCCGCCCAGACCCGCGGGAGGCTCCCCGCGCCTCGCAGCCTGGGCCACACCCGCGCCCGGGAAATGCTGGCACGACTGCGCCTGGTGTTCATTTTTAAATCTAGATAAGATAATGTTACAGAGAAGGGCCCAAGGACTAAAGTATAAATGTGTCTGACTGAGACCCACGCTGAGAATAGAAGAGGCAGAGTCCATTGGTTTCATGTTTAATGGTGCACACGCTGCACAGAGCTGGAGGGTCAAAGGTCAGGGGCTACCAAGTATGCAGGGGAAGGGCTCTCCCGGTGGCAGGTAATACTGGCATCCCCTGCTCCCAATGCCACAGTGGCATTTACAGGTTCCCTTAGTCACTCGGTGGGGCGAATGGCCTCAGATGCAGGAGGACAGAATGCACAGCGCTTACAGACTTTGAGCCTCTGTGTTCTCTTCCAGGGCTGTGCCTTTGCTATTCAGAAGGCTCAGGAAGCAAGCGGCATCTGAGCGCAATTTGAGTGGTCTGGTAGTGGTGGGTGGTGCCTCGCAGGAGTGCTCCCCGAAGGGTTCTCTGGTCACCTCTGCTCCGTCCCATGATTTGTGGATCAGATACAGAGCATCAGTCCATTTTAGGCAGCTCACTTAGAAGTTTCAGAGCCTCAACATGGATATTGTAGTAAAGACCACCAGTGTTCCTGAAGTTTCCATCCACTTCATTTGGTTTTAGTTTTCCACCAGCCCCTGATAGGATAATCCATGGTAAGGCTAGATCAAGTCTCCCTAACACATATTTGCACACCCATCTGCCCACCTGAGCTTCACTTGAATGTCTAATCAGGCATCACACTTTTTTTTTTTAAGATTTTACTTATTTCTTGTCAGAGAGAGAGCACATGCACACAAGCAGGAGGAGAGGCAGGCAGAGGGAGAAGCAGGCTCCCCCCTGAGCAGGGAGCCCGATGTGGGTCTCGATAGCAGGACTCTGGGATCGTGACCTGAGCCAAAGGCAGACGCTTCACCGACTGAGCCACCCAGGCATCCCAGGCATCCCAAATTTAACAAGTCCAATGCAGAACTCTTGAGTCTCCTCCAGAGACTTGCTCCTCTTCCAAGTGTTCCTAAGGGAAAAACTTGGAAGCACTCTCCATTCCTCTTGCTGTCTCCCATGCCACATCCTACCCATGTTCCCTGACAAATTCTAGGCTCTATTTTGGGGTCTGACCACTTTTCACTATTACTACTACTATAGCAAATTTCAGGCCACTGTTTGTCTCACCTGGAATAATGAATGTAAGGGCCTCCGAACTGGTCTCCCTGCATCTACCTTTACTCTCTACACACTATCCTCCAGATGGCAACAGAGATCCTTTGAATGCTAAGACAGATCCTAACATTCCCTGTTAAAATCCTCCAAACATATCCCATCTCTCTCTGAATGTAGTCAGTCCTTGCTATAGCCTATGAGGCTATATTCCTAGCTGCCTTTCTGACACCCTCTCCCTCACACCCTGCACTCCAGTCCACCAGCCTCCACACTGTTCCCAGAACACTCCAAGCTCACTCCTACCTCAGGACCTTTGCACATGCTGTTCCCCTTGTCTGGAGAGCTCCTCCCAAATCCCTCAATATCTGCAAGGCTCACCTCCTCACCTTCCTTCACATCTCTGCTCAAATGTCATCTCATCAGAGATGCCTTCCCTGCCATGCTGCCTAAAATTATAGCACGTTTTTCTCTCCCTTAACCTTCTTTATGTTTTTTCATGGCACATATTATTACCTACATTACTATATATCCTTTGTTTGTTCGTTTGTTTAAAAACTTTTTTGAGTGGGAATTTTTGTCTTGTTTCCCCACTATATCTCTAGGACCAAGAATGTGTCTGGCATATCAGAGACATTCAATAAATATTTTTTGAATGAATGTTATCATATAATGGTAATGGGTGTATAATGGTAATAACTATTTTCTTTTTTTATAATGAAATATCGTACTACAAAAGTGCATATAGTGCATATGTACAATTTATTTTATTTATTTATATTTTTAAATAGGCTCCACACCCAGCATGGAGCCCAATGCAGGGGTCAAACTCACGACCCTGAGATCAATACCTGAGCTGAGATCAAGAGTCAGATGCCTAACTGACTGAGCCACCCAGGCACCCCTGCATATGTACAATTTAAAAAATAAGTGGATTCCCATGTAGTACTAGGAGGTATGTCAACAGCATCTTCTGAAGTATCAAAATAGATTGTATACCAAGTCCAAGTACAAAATTCTTTACATTATGAATCCACTAGGACTCTCTTTGATGTAAGTTTCAGAAAAGCTAACTCAAACTGGCTTAGATAATAAGGATATTTATCATTTAAAGTCTCACATGAAAGAAAGAGAGAGAGAGAAAGAGAGAGAGAGAGAGAAAGAAAGAAAGAAAGAAAGAAAGAAAGAAAGAAAGAAAGAAAGAAAGAAAGAAAGAAAGAAAGAAAGAAAGAGAAAGAAAGGAGGGAGTGGAGTGGAGGGGAGGGGAAGGGAAGGGAAGGGAAAATAAAAGAAGGAAAGAGAGAGGGAGGGAGGAAGGAGGAAGAAAGGAAGGGAACGAAGTGAGAGAAGGGAGGGAAGGAAGGGAGGGAAGGGAGGAAGGGAAAGAAATATCCAGAGGTAAGGGGAGCTTTAGGCAATGGTTAATCCAGTGCTTAGAAGATGTCACCACTGTATCGTTTCAGTCCTTCTCTTCATTCTGCCCTCATTGGTATCAACCTCATCCTAAGCTAACTCACCAATGGTAACAAGGTGACTGTGGATAGATCCAGGCTATATGGTTTATTCCATGTCCAAGAAAGAGCAGGTACCTTTATCAAGGTATCATAAGCTAGAGGCTGAGAGCTCTCAGATTGGACCTTTTTGAGTCCACTGCTCACCTCTGGACCAATCGCATGCCTAGGGAAATGCAATGTGCTGACTGACTTAGGTGGGCTCAAGGGCTCCAACCCTGGAGACCCCAGTAGAAATCAGGTGCTACTGGAAAGGCAGTAATGCAAGCTGGGTACTCATGAATATCCACTGTACCACTATTCACCAAAAAGACCTCCTGACACCTGGAGTTCAGAGTCAATTTTATTGAGTTTGTAGACATATTCTAACAAGCTTGGTGTCTGCTCTCCCAGGCCACAGAAAGTGGGAGAGACTCAAGGTACATAGATTGACAAAAATAGGCAATGGCACCAAGTAGACACAAGATTCCAAAAAGTTTGATCACTTAACCACAAGGGGGAAAACACACACACACACACACACACACACACAGTGGCTCATTGATGACAGGACTGAATTATACCTTAGTGCAATAGTAATATCATGAAGACCCTATATCCAGTGGACAATGACTAGGAAGAGAAAAAGGATGTTTAATGGATTTGGAAGCGGTTCTATCAAAACAAGAACTATTACAAGGAGAACACTCGGAGAGATAAATTTTCGTTCTCCCAAATGAAGGTAACTAAATGAACTGCTGTTAGCTATAATTATCAAAAATTACAGTGAGATGAGAGCCATCCTTTCCACGGGTTTAGGGAATTTCTACCTATTCCAGACATGTTATTAAATGAAAACTGTAACAACTTAATGAGCAAAATGAATGGTTGGGTTTTTTGTTTTGTTTTGTTTTTTCATAAAAAACAAGAAACAGTCCTTTTCAAACTCAAAACTTAAAAGGGGGAACTTAAGCTTCAGGTCACTGTGTTTCTCACTTTTAGTAAGAAGTATGTTGGAGCTAAGTACTTACCCAGAAGTTACTGAGAACCTGAATTTACTGTAGCTCAAATGTCCCTGACAGCATTTTGAGCAAGGAGGCAGTGGGGTGGATTGGCCCACTGGTTTGCACATGGAGAAATCAAGACACAAACTAATGAAATATCACACTTCTGGGGCTCTCTGTGTCCATTTCATGGCAGATCTTCCAATTCTGGCCCAACTCTTAGTTAATGCTAGGCTAGTGATTTTGTTTTAAAGTACTAAAAATAAAAAAGACAGGAATGGGGACATCTGAGCGGCTCAGTCAGTTAAGCACGTGACTCTTGATTTTGGCTCAGGTCATGATCTCAGGGTCATGAGATTGAGTCCTTTTGGACTCCCCAGTGGGCATAGAGCCTACTTAAGATTCTCTCTCTCTCTCTCTCTCTCCTTCTCTAAAAAAAAAAAAAAAAAAAAAAAAAAAAAGGCACCTGGGTGGCTCAGTCAATTAAGCATGTCTTCGGCTCATGTCATGATCTCAGGCTCCTGGGATCAAGCCCTGCACCAGGCTCCCTGCTCAATGGGGAGTCTGCCTCTCCCTCTCCCTTTGTGCTCTCTCTCCCCTGCTCTCTCTCCTTCTCTCAAATAAATAAAATCTTAAAAAATTTAAAATAAATAAAATAAATAAATAGAGAGGAATCAAGATCTGAGACTAAACGGGGAGATAAGACTCTATGTGGGGACTCCATATTGGGGATTTTGTTCCGTTTGAAATTGAGTATGGCCTCCCACAGCCCATAATCTTTTTTTTTCTTTAAATCTTTTACTTCTTTGATGAGGCAACCTTAATTAAGAATAGAAATAGCAGGCTGTTCCCCAAGTGATACACTCTGAGCCCAACTTAGGAAGGGCCTTTACTCACAATTCCCTACCACCAGTGTAAAGTTCCACCAGTAGAGACTACAGGTGTGGGGGGGACAGGGTACTGCTCCACTTTCAAGGGTCCCCGAATAAATGGTATATATTCCTGAAAGACACGCTAAGACCTTGGGCACCAAGAAACAAGCTGGGCTGTGAGAAAGAAGGATGTGTGGAACCCAAGCGGAGAGAGCAGAGTTAGACTGGTTTGTTACTTTTACCCTCATCGAGACTGACATTTATCCTTCATTCCCCACCCTTCTGAGTCTTTCTCCCTAATCTGGAACACTCCACCTAAGCTGTCACTCCAGAGCAATCCTTCAGTTTCTGATCCTTCCCTCCCTTTCCCAGGCCTTGTTCCTGCTCCCTGGACGCTACACCTCAACAGTCCCGTAGGAGTCTGCCTGGGGACCACAGCAAAGTCCCACACGCTGGAAAGCTGAAATCACAAACGTGTATTTTCTCACTGTTCTGGAGGCTGCAAATCTAAGATCAAGGTGCAGCTGGCATGGGGTTCCCCTGATGCTGCTCTCCTCAGTTCTCTTCAGCTCTCCTCGGGCACCTCCTCCCTGTGTCCCTCCACATGGTGTCTTGGTCCGGATCTCTTCTAATATGGACAGCAGTCACACTGGATTAGGGCCCACCTTAATGACCTCACTTTTTTTTAAGATGCTATTTATTTATTTGAGAGTGAGAAAGAGCACACAAGCTGGGGGATAGGGAGAAGCAGGCTCCTGGCTAGGCAGGGAGCCCAATGCGGGGCTCAACCCCAGGACCCTGGGACATGACCTGAGCTGAAGGCAGATGCTTAACCGACTGAGCCACCCAGGTGCCCCCCTAATGATCTCATTTTAACTTAATCACGCTGTTAAAGGCCATCTCCAAATTCAGGCACATACTGAGGTGCTGGGAAAAGAGCTTCACACAGGAATTTGGGGGAACACAAATCAGCCTTTAAAGAGTGCCCTCACAGTCCCTCGGCTCTCTTCCTGAAACCCTGCCCCCGAATCCATTTCAAATCTATCATAACAGGTTTCTCTGAGGTGTGATTTTCTAGTCTGAAGCGCCCCCTCACCTGAAAACATTAGGCAGGACACAGTGTGTTTAAATTTAGAGGCCGAGGGCGCCTGGGTGGCTCAGTGGGTTAAAGCCTCTGCTTTCGGCTCAGGTCATGATCTCAGGGTCCTGGGATCGAGGCCCACCCACATCGTGCTCCCTGCTCAGTGGGGAGCCTGCTTCCCGCCCCCCCACCTCTGCCAGCCTCTCTGCCTACTTGTGATCTCTCTCCCTCTGTGAAATAAATAAATAAAATCTTTAAAAAAAAAAATAAATAAATTTAGAGGCCGACCCCACAGGCAACTTGTGGGTTTGTCTGTCATTTGTTTTGTCAGAATTACAACTGGGTTCTGTGTGGGGTACTCCTAACTGCCCCATGGGACAACTATCTGGACCCGGCCTCTTTGGTGACAGGCACAGTAGGATTTCTGGGAAGCCACAGACCCAAGTGGGGAGCTGCCTCCACCAACAGCAGCCAACTAGCACCGCTGACTGGAAGCAAAAGCATTTCAGAATTCAGGGGGAAAAGGGCACCACCACTGACACAAAAACGAAAGCCCTTATTCCGCCCCCGCCCTTGCATCCTGGGGACTACAGAGGTCTCCAACTGGCAGCATTAGTCCAGATCTCTGATCGAGGCAGTCCCAGTCCCTCTGGCTCTGGTTCAGGTTTCATCACCTGGGTTGCACACCCTTCCACAGGCATGGCCTTTAGTCGGGTTGGGCCTGCGGCACTGAGCGCAGACAGGAGACATTTGCGGACTGGCATCAGTCCGAGGCCCACTGGAGGAGCAGCACCTTGTCCTCTCCGGCCCTCCTTCTCAGCTGTGTGACGACACCCTGATTCGGAGAAACAGCCCCTCAGCTCACCCCTCCACCCCCTGCCCCCAGGCCTCAGCCCTCCACCCTGGCCACCAGGCTGGGTTCAGAGTCCAGAAAGGACACGGTAAGTTCTCCGCAGATGCCGTACCCTGGGTGGCCAGTGCCACCACGGCTGTCCTCTCCTGTTTAAACCGGAGCCGTCCCACACGCCCACCCTGAGTCACGGCTGCACACAACAGGTCCCAGGCAGCCTCCAGAGTTCACGGACACACCCTTAACTAACCCCAGAAAGAAGCCTTCCCTGTGAGAGAAAGGAGTGAAATCTCCTTTTCTGGAAACCCTGAATAGTAGGCAAGAGGCTCATCGACTGGAACTGGGGAACGTGTGACTCTGGGATGGCCTGTCTCCCAGAGCCTGGTGTCATCCTTGGATCTGGGCTCCCACTGGGCAGTGGTGGATCTCCATGGGGACTCCTCATCCGGACCCTGCAGCATGTCCCGCAGTCGGGGCTGCTCCGGACACTGTGACCTTTCCCCACTCAGCACCCAGGCTGCTGGGATTTAGCTGCTCTAAGAATGGACTTTGCTTACAGCCAGTAACCTACTGGTCACATTGCATTCTCTGAGGATGCTAAGGCTCCGGCCCGTTCCCCAAGTTCCTGGGGGCCCTTTTAAGGGGCCACACCCATCAATGACTCAGAAACTCAGCGCATCCTGCTAGACTCTCCCACTGTGTCCTTCCCTCCAGCGCCCATCACACTTGCCGCCTCTGATACCGATCGCCAACCTGCTCCCTTGCGTTTGCCCACCAGCCTTCTGCTCCCACGCTTGGCTCCCTTACTCCCTTCCACTGGGTTTCCACATCTGCCAAATCAGTTTCAGTTTTGAAAGGTTGAGTTTCAGCCTAAGTTCATTCCTTGTGGCAGGTGCTAAGGGGAATGAACGCTCGGCCCTGGCTACACGGAGCTGGGAGATCCATGGGAATGCTCAGGAACAGCCCCGCCACCGGGCAGAACGTCCCAGGCACTAGGAAAAGAGACAGAGCGAGAAAGGAGGAAGTGAAGCTGTTTGGGGGACACTCAGGAAATCTCCACAGAGAAGGCTGATGCTTAAGCTGAGGCCTTAAATAGACCAGGTTGGGGGCAATCGCTACAAAGCGGGGAGCAGGGGCAGCACAGAAGGCACTGGGGCTGCAGAAGTGAGCAGTCTGAGAGAAGGGGGGTCTTGGGAGCCAGACAGAGGAATGTGGTGCTGACGAAGCCAGCTGAACCTGGTGAGCTACCAAGTGTGTGAGTAGGACCCACGGTGACAAGAATTTACACGGTGGCCGTGACACCTCACCCACTTAGGCTTCCTTCCAACTCGACTGCTTACACAAAACAAAGGAATGGAGTCGTTATTACAACTGGAAGATCCCCACGTCCTTTTATGTCAAGCTTCTGGGTCCTGTTCCATTCTTGAAAACCAAAAAAAAAATAAAATAAAATTCAGTCCCCTCATATTCACCCCAAGGCTCCCAAGAAAACAGCAGAAGCACGTGCCAAGTTAGCCAAGCTTGGGGACAGGGGTGGGTGACCTTCCTGCCCCTCTCCCACCCCTCTGAAAACCAGGGAACCTTGGGCCTTCCCACATCAACCCCTTTCCTCATCTGTTCTGACTCTGAGGTGAAGTGGGTCATCACGTCACAATCCTGAAGTGGCCACCAAGAAGGCTCTTCCCCCAGAGGACAGTTACCGCTGCTCCTGGAAGACAAGTGCTGGTGACGTGGAAGGCCCTGGAGACGGCCCACAGTGTCGGGAGGGGATAGCAATCAGACCCCAGGAGGCTGGTCACCCCCACGCTGGTGCTGAAATGTCACACAGCCTTGGCACACACCGATCCACCTGTTTCAGTTACTAGATACTTTTTCACTTACTTAAACTACCCAGCTGATGCCTCCCTGTGGGTATCTCTTCACTGGGCAAGAGGACGAAGGCTATGTATTTTTAAAATACATTTCAATAGCCTTTCCTCTGGCCCCAATCCAACGTTTATGGCTTTTATTCAATTAATTATCTGAAATCTATTTTGCCCAAACTCATAGCATTTCATCTTACTGCCTTGCTTTAGTAACACATTGCCTAAATTTACAGCAACTCTACTTGTCAGGCAGTGTCCTTGAATTGGCAAAGGGTTTTTTTTGTTTTGTTTTAGGAAGGCTACAGACTGGAGATCAGGAGCCATGTCCTTCCCCTGGTTCTCTTGGAGCTTCAGTTTCTATGTCATCTAGTTAATGAATTAGTGTCTGAAAAATATTTTGAGACTGAGGCATGAAAACCACTCTAGGTCCAGAGCTACCCAAGAAGCTCATCTTAAGCAATAGAAGTATTCTTATGTGTAACCTGGATATTCCTTTTTTTTTAGAATTATTTATTTAGAATTATTTATTAGAATTTTTAAAGAATTTTATATAATTTTTTAAAGAATTATTTATTAGAGAGAGAAAGATAGTCTGCATAAGCAGGTGGCGGGGCAGAGGGAGAGAGAGAGACGAAGCTGACTTTCCAATGAGCATGGAGCCCGACATGAGGCTCGATCCCAGGACCCTGAGATCATGACCTAAGCCAAAACTAAGAGTGGGAGGCTTAACCGACAGAACCATGCAGGCGCCCGTGTAACCTGGATATTCTTAACGCACCAAAGGCCCTCATGACTTAAAGATACCGTTTTGTTTTGGTTTCTTTAGAGGAGGGAGGGGCAGAGGGAGAGAGAGAATCCTAAGCAGGCTCCACACCCAGCAAGGAGCTGGATGTGGGGCTTGATCTCAGGACCCCGACATCATGACCTGAGCCAAAATCAAGATTCAGGTGCTTAACAGACTGAGCCACCCAGGCACCCCCTAAAGAAAACTTTTAATAAATGCATTTATGAAATGTAAAATTATTTGGGTCTCTTAGAAATGTTTCAAGCATTTGGAATTTCTTAACATAATTTTTTTTAACAGAGTGGAAGTTAAAATGGCTTGTTCTTTATCATGTCATCCCACTTATTAAATTAGATGACTCCTTCCTTACTAGTATATCCTATTTAGCTCTGGAGTCAGATCTTAATTGCTTAAGCTATTCAATTTATGAATCTAACCAGGCCTGTTCCTCTTCGGAGCTCATAAGCACTTCATCCCAGGAGAGGAAGGGGAAGGGAAAGTCAATGAAAATTAAATGACTTAATTTTGCTCTTTCTAGTAAACTTGGGAAATGAGCTGACAAAAGACAAAACTCAAACCTATTGTGGAGTAGTTTGTACAATCGGGCCCCCTTTTCCATGGGAACACGGTCCACAACTTCCCACCTAGTGGATGCCTGAAATCAGTGTTAGTACCAAACCCTATATATACTCTGTTTTTTCCTATATATACTTTACTATGATAGAGTTTCATTTACAAATTAGGCAGGTAAGAGATTAATAACAATAACTAATAATTAAACAGAACAATTATAGTGATATATTGTAATAAAAGTTCTTTAATGTGGTCCCTCTCTCTTTCGCAAAATATCTTCTTGTGCTGTACTTTCTTCTTGTGATGGAGTGAGATGGTAAAATGCCTCCATGATGATATGAAGCAGGTGAATGACACAAGCATTGTGACAAAGCGTGAGGCTACTAGTGACCTTCTAACCCTATGTCAGAAGGAGGCGTGTCTGCTTTTGGACCACCTTGAGTGCGGATAAAGGAGAGGGGAGAACGATTGTATATCCATTAGCCCTTCGATCCTCAAACAGTTGCTTGGAAGCGGGCAAATTTAAACACCCCATTGAGAATAATGATTCTCCCACCATAATACACGTTTTGCAAGGATGGTCCATCTATTCTTCCCGGGAGAGCCAGAGACAAAAGCGAACTCTGTTCTCTGGCCAGCTCTCCTCATGGCCTGCACTCCCTTTGTGTCACCCATCCCAGCCCGGCTAAGGGCTTCCAAGGAACACCCAAGCAAAGCAACACGTGAAGATGGGCAAGATGATGAAGTCCAAGCAGCATGAATCCTGTAGCCTTATCTCTTTGCAGCTTCTGGGGTTTTGCCTGATTGCAGGGCTTCAGTATGTCCTGGAAAGACATCACGCTTTCCATATGTTAGCTTTACTCATGTAATTAGTCTGCTTTAGATTTACTTGATATATGGAAGAATATATTCATAATTATGTAATGGTACTTTGTATTTGGCATTGAGCAGTTGTTTATGGAATCCTTAAGGAAAATGCTGGAATCTTTCCATCACAATCTTAGTGGATTTTTATGCAGTTCTCACCCTTTCTTTGGCTGGGATATGTAGTTTCTGCTTTTTGTCGTCCCTCTTAGTACCTCCTCAGCTGACTCCACTCAGATGAATATTGAGTAAGGCAAGATTTCCAAATTTCTGATATTACTATTCCTTAAACTCTCATAAAGGTCATGCTTTTCCCCAATACCAATTTGGAACCTTGAAAAGAGTCAACAGCAGGAGTACAGATCCCTCCACTGGCCTTATAGAGAGAAAATGCATCAACCAGGACTGCTCTTCCTTATGGGAAGAGCTCACGGAGGCAGCTCCCACGAAAAGCAGAGTGCAGCAGACAGAATTCTTACTGGGACACGTGAGTTTGAGCAAGTCGTGGAACCTCATTGAGCCTCAGATTCCTTATCTGTAAGATGGGAAGAACAATATCTTCCGAGACTATTAGAAGAATTAAACGTGTGTGAATGAGTTCTGTAAACTATGAAATACAATATAAAGATATATAGCATTATTAGTATTTATACCCCTGAAATGCGAGAAAGAGGGTCTCCAGGACTTATAAAGAGTTTCAGAAACAAGATCAGGTCCAAGAGAGAAGATTAGGAGCCCAAGAAGGAAGCCAAGAGGTGAGGGCAGCTAGAGCAACACATGCAGTTGGACCCATGTGTGCTCTAGCCTCTATGAAGAATAGACATCTGATGCCCCAGGTTAACATCCTGTTTGTGAACATTGTAAACCCAAGAATCTCCATGGCCTCCCACTTCTTAAGGTTGCTGTTTTACTTAATATCAAAATTAGGTTGTCATAATGGCAGAGTCTAGAACACCCTCCTCTATTTCTCTAACGTATTCAATGGCATGGGGCTTTGCTTTCTTACCCACACGGCGACTGACTTCTCTGCTTCCCTCTGACCCCACCCGACTCTATTTTACTTCTCTTTGTTTTCCTGAAAATCATGAGCTATGACCTTTTCATTCCCCCCAAAGAACCACTGGTGTTGGGAGGTTTGGGAGTAGCAGAGGGAATGCCACACAATTAGTAAACACCTCAAACTTTACTGTCAGACATTGCTCTCCCAAAGTCCCATCATTCCTACATACAGAATGTTCTATGCCTGTGTCTCTCCGTAGGCCCTGCTCTTCCATCATGTCATTAGCTAGCCCTCCCTGCTTCCCAACCCTCTTGACTGTTCCATTTCCTCTTTTAGGATCCCAATCTCCTTCTTGAGATTACTCCTGTTTCCATATCATGCAGAATGATTTAACTGTGTGTGTGTGAGTCTATAGCTCTCCTAGCTCAAGCAGTCTAAGGAGGGAGGTTGGCCTTTCACAATCAAGATAGGGTGATAGATGGTGAATGAATTTAATGAATGAGATGCCTGGCACACAGTTTAAAACACGGCTCCCAAATGAAACCAGAGCAGACACTCAGCTTGTTAAGTGGAATGAATAACGCCCAGAGGGGGAGGTTTTCCAGGTCATCATCATAGAAGTAATATGTGAGGTCAGGCTGATGAATGTCTTTGCCCAAGGAAAGCAATGTGAACTCTGATGAAGACTCAACTTTGGGGAAAAATACATACATTTAATGGATGATCCCAACTGTCAGAGATTGAAAGCCAGGGTGGGAACCAAGAGGACACAGCTTCAGAATGGTTGTGAGATTAGAACCCAGAGGATAAAGTTTTAAGAAATGAATGGAACATGAAATGATGAAGGCCATACATATGTGTAGCCTGCTACATTCTTATGTGAATCATTTTCAAAGTTAGTATGCATTTTAAGAAAAAGCCAAGGAGGAAGAAAAATATTTTTCACCTATTTCTTTGTTCCTATGACTGCTTTATTCAGGAGTCTCAGCGTGTTGGGGCATAAGCATGAATCAGTTTTATTGCTGCCCCCAGCTGTTCTATGTGAAATTCCCATTTCCCACAGACCAGCAGGATATCAGGGATCAGACTGGCCAGGTTTAATAACCTCCCTAACAGATGTGATTATTAAACCAGACTCATTTTTAAGATTCAGTTATAATTATTACAAACAACAACAAACAGAAAACAACAAGGACTGGTGAGGATATGAAGAAACTAGAACTTGAATATGCACGGGTAGTGCAAATGTACCATGGTGTAGCTGCTATGGAAAGTAATATGGCAGCTCCTCAAAACGTCAACATAGAATCACCACATGATTCAGCAATTCCACTTCTGGGTGAATACACAAAACCATTCAAAGCAGATGCTTGAACAGATACTTGTGCACCTGTGTTCACTGCAGCCTTGGTCACAATAGCCAAAAGGTGGAAACAACCCAAGTGTTTATAGACAGAGGAACAAATAAACGAAACGTGGTCTATCCATACAATGGAATATTATTCAACCTTAAGAAGGAAGGAATTTCTAATATACGTTTCAACATGAATGAAATTGAAAACATTATACTAAGCAAAAGAAGCCAGATAAAAAAGAGAAATGTATGACTGCACATATATGAAGTACCTAGAACAGGCAAATTCATAGAGACAGAAAGAATGGTCGTTGCCAGAGGCTGGGAGAGGGCGGAATAGGGAGTTAGTATTTAATGGGGATAAAGTTTCAGCTTGGAAAAATGAAAAAGTCCTGAATATAGATATTGGTGATGGTTGTACAACACTGTGAATGTACTTAATGCCACTAAATTGTACTTTTAAAAATGATTAAAGGTACATTTAAAAATAAACATTGATACTTTGATACATTTCAAAATAAAATAAAATGATAAATTTTATGTTATATATGTTTTACCATAATAAAAAAAAAATTTTTTTTAAAGATTTAGTCCTAGGCATTTAGAAACTTTCATCTCAAACTCAGTTGCCTGGCTTACTTGGCCCTGTGACAGGGAGCTTACCCCGAGTCTGCCTCTCAGGTCATTTCTGTGTTCCTTCAGGTAGAGCCCCAGAAACTGAAAGGTTCCCTTCCATACACTTGAAAGGACTTGGAGATCCAGGGCGGGTGGAGCTGCCCCATCTTACTTCCAGGCTCACTGTGCTTCCCAGTCCTTCAAACCCTGGTACAGTGACCACTCCAGCCTGGAAGCCTCCAGCCTGGAAGAGGGCACAAATCTTCCAAGTCTGTGTCCAAATCTCAGCAGGAAAGAGGTACTGTGCCATCCATGCTCCTCACATGCTTGCTATGACCTTACCCCACTCAGCTCCTTGTGGCCTGAGAATAATGTGGGGTCTACACCTTAGCAAGAGTCCATATCCCCATCTTGCTGGACTCCAATCTTTTTTTTTTTTTTTTTTTTGAATGAGAGAGAATCTTCAGCAGGCTCCATGCTCAGTGCAGAGCCCAATTCCGGGCTCATGACCGAGGGTCAATCTAATGACCCTGAGCTCATGATCTGAGCTGAAACCAAGAGTCAGACGCTTAACCAACTGAGCCACCCAGGCGCCCCTTGAATTCCAATCTTTATGAGTGATTGTCTTAGGACTCTCCCTCATGCTTGGCTGTGGGAATTAGAGGAACCCCATCTCCTTTGTGCTAGGCAGAATTCTAAGAAGCACACCAAGACTCCAGTTTCCTGGTGTCCCATCCTTGTATAATTCTCTCCCCTTGAGTATCAGTGGAACCCATGAATATGGTGGGACATCACCTCTGTGATTATGTCATATTATGTGGTAAAACGGATTCTATTGATGTGAAGTCCCTAATTAGTTGACTTGGAAACAATTAGAAGAGAGATTTCCTTGGGTGGATACTAAAGGAATATATCTCCTTCCCCTCCCCTCGCTGACAGAGGGCAGAGAACAGCCTCTCACCATGAATACTAACCGTACCCCCCACAAAGCTTAGGACTGTCAAGCCTCTTCTTAGTTTGGAAGTGGGGGTGTTGGTGGGGGGGCCAGTTTGGATTTGTTGACTGTCAGTAAATCCTGAGGAGATAGTTCCTGGTTAGTTCCTGGTGATGTCTTGAATTTGGAACATACGAGGTGGTGAGTACTGGGAGCCCTCAGTTGCAATTTGAGGACAACAGGAAACACATCCCCCAACATTTTATTACTCACAGTGAATGGTAGCGTGTGGTGCGATTTCCCTTTTCTTTTCCTGTTGTGATTCTCCATAGGAAGAGTTGTTGTTGTTGTTTTTTCAATCCTATTTAACAATCTGGAAGTTGAAACAAAATATTTTAAGCTTATCAAAGGTTGGCTGGTAAGGTTCCCCCCATGCTCTCCTCCACCAAAACTGCAACTTGGAAATGCAATGGGGACTCAGCGCCTGAGAGCCTGGTGATGCCCAGGTCTGTAAAGCTGGTGGCCACACCAGGAGTTCACAGCCCCACTAAGTGGTCACGTAACCTGTTGGATGATTCCGTCCTCCTGACTCTGACTACACTATGAAAGAGCTCACTCACAATTCAGGGAATTCACATCCTCAAGTTCAGCGTCAGATCAAGGAGGAAGTTCTATTTTGGGTCACAATGGAATTATATTTTAAAAAGTCAGCCCTCAAACTCAGAAATCTGGTATAATGAAATATTTTGACTAAAATGGTCTTACAAAAGTTCAACATGAAGGGGAACAAACTCCACGTACACAGCACTCCACCCACCATACTCATCTGTCCTTCCAAAGGTGGAACCTGCTCTATCTGTGACAGAAACTGGACTGAGTCTCGCCAAGTCCTACTCTTACCTGACATACACCTGAAGCTGTTGTTGGCTCGTATTCAAATCTCCTGACACCAAAAGCACTCACGAGGAAGCAGGGAGTTAGTGAAGGTTTGGTGGGAAGAGGGTGAGGATTAACAGACACCTTGCACTCGAAACCTCCCAAGACTCTCCTTGAAAAGTCCTTCCCTCAGCAGCTGCCCTACCCCCAGTCTCCTCAGGCACAAGCCATTTCCAAACCCTGTCCCCTTTGTGTCCTCCACCCACAAACTGAAAACTAGCCGGACACAGATCAACAGCAGCAAAACAAGCTGTCCTCAGTCAAACTTTAACCACGAATTATGCCTCAGGGTTATCTCTGGGGAAAAATGTAGTTCAGCTGGCTATTGTTTTTATTTACAGAATCACCTGTGGATTAACAGACTGTTAGTGATTAACCATTTTATCACCCGAGTCTTGTCTGTGTTTCTCCAAGTCCTCCTAGACTGTAAATTCCTTGCAGGTGGGGAGTTTATCTCTGCTGTTCATTGTTGTATCTCCTAGACCTTACCACTGTACGCTTCCCACAGAAGAGACCACAAAGAATATTCAGATGAAGGATAGATGGGAGCCTTGCATCCTCTTTCCGTGTTTGGTCCTCATTTGCTGGCAGGTCCTAAATGCTTGCCTGAGCAGCACTTTTGTTCACCAGGCATCTTCTGGAGACTTGCTTCTCTTTCATAATGCTTACTGTTAAAGTAGGAGTAACTTGTTTACAGTTTTCTTCCATAATCGTTTCTTCCACATTTCTCCTTCAAAATACTGCCCTGGAATTTGGACATCATCTACTTGCTTTCAGGAAATATGAAACCATTTCACTACATTTTTTTCTAATCTTCCTCTAAACGTGTCACCAAAAAAACCACCAGGTCATAAATTCTTCATCTGCAGAAGTAGAATAATTACTTCTTTTTTTTAAAATATATCTTTTTTTGAATCAAGAAATTTCACTAGGAAATCATCCTTGAAGTACATCAATGTCCTTCTTTTCCTCCTGTTGTCTAGCAAATATTTATTGAATGTTTGGTAGAAGCCAGGCTCAATGCTATGACATTGGCATTTACTGTCTCATATAGACATACAATATCTACTAGGTTTTGTTGATGTATAAAAGTAATATAGAGTCACAACAGAAGATTTGGAACATACACAATACCAAAAAAAAAGAATCACATAATCAGAGCCAGAAACACTAACTGCCATTAATTTGACAGATTTCTTTCCAGTTTTTCCATACATACATGCACTTTCCATGTATGTGGAAATATATTTCCATGAAAGAATAACTTATATACAATTTTGTAATGTTCTTCCCCCCTCTTAACCATATATTTAGGTACTTTCTTCTGGCCACTAAAAATTCTTCATTTCAAAAAGCTGCATGATAGTTTATTTCTCCCTAATTTTGGATGTTTTGGTTGGTTCTAATTTTCTGACATTTTAAAAAGGAGACAGTATATATCTTTATGCATGTATCTTTGTGCTCGTTTCTGATTATTTCCATAGAATCCACAGATGTAGAAGTACAGATCAAAGTGTATAAACATTTTTACAGCTGGGAAATATTTTTATAAAATTGTTTTCCAGTAAAGTTATGTCATTCTATGCTCCCACTGATAGTATATAAAATTTTCCACTTCATTGCATTCCTGTCAGTATTGAATATTAGAATTTAAGAAAATATTTTCTAATAGATATAGTAGGTATTATTTTAAATTTTTACTTTTTCAATAACTAGGTTCAAACACTTGAAAATATCATACACACAGGGAGAGAGCTAATTACCATTTTTTGAGGTAATTTTCCCATTGAGTTATTAAAGTTTTCTTATCAATTTATAAAATTAACTGTCAGATTTGTTATGCATAGTTTGGGAGGGTCTTTTTTTTTCTTTTCAAGTTTTGTTCACAATATTTTTAGTTCTCAGGATTTAAAATTTTTATGTAATCTAGTCTAATAGTCATTTCATCTATGATTTTTCTACTTCTCTCACCTTGAGGTCATGTAAATATTTGCCTAAATTTTCTCCTAGTTTTAAAATTCTTTAATGTATCTGAAATTTGTGTTAGCACATAATGAAAGGTAAGGGCTTTACATCGAGTATTTTTTCAAATTACTAGTTTTCTCAAGCCTACTTATTGAGAATCCACCCCTTTTTCATTTATTTTAGATGACTCTTTCATCACATCTTAAAGCCTATTCTATGTCAATACTAACTTCTTCTGGATTATCAATTCCATTCTATTATCTCTATTACTCAATATCTGCCATTATTCTATCACAATACTTTTAAATTATTATAGTTTTATACTGTTTCAATTAAAAACAGTGCAATTTGTCATATTTGTCTCCATATTTGACATATTTGTCTCCATTTTCACAATTTTCTTAACTCTTTTCATCTGCCGTTTATTCAGTTAAATGTTAAAATAATTTTGTTTCAGCCTCCAAGGGTAGGTGTTAGTAGCCTCACTCTATAGATGAGGAAATGAGTCTCGAAAAGGATGAGAGCTCAAAATCGCACATCTGAGTGAAAGAGGCATAAAATAAGATCATTTCTTTTGACATGTCCTCTTTCAGTTCTGCAATGCTATAGATTTTAGTAAAGGAAACATAAAAATTACTAACCCTTCTTCTTTCCTGTGTGCCTCCTCTAGTGGCCAAAATATTGCAGTTTCTCAAGCCAATGTTCTACAGTAATTATTTTTATGAAACATTCCCGTGTATTTAGCTTAATTTTTTAATTAACTTTAAGATTAATTTACACAAAGTTCATGATATTATTTGTCTCCTATTTGGGGGTCATGTATTGCCAGGATTTTCTTCACAAAGAGCAGCCTTGGAAGACATTGATTAAAAACTCAAGTGAATATAAAGTAAAATTTTGTAAATTCCATGGGTTTTAAAGGAATAACAATGGTAGATACAAAGACCCTCCAGATGTTTCTTTGTTCCTTTTTTTCCTCCCTTGATGTCATGTAAGTACTTTCATGAATAACTATTTTTCAATTACCCCTCTAGGCCATTTCTTGTTTTCTTCCCTTCGTGTTGTTCTAGTCCCTTTGTGTTATTCGGTGCCACAAAGGTCCTCGACAGGGGTGCAGTGGGGACCGGAAACCAGCCTGTATTCAGGTAGTCAGTCTGGGGCCCTGGCTAGGTCCACACCAGCCCAGAAGACGGTCCACCTGTTTGTAATTCCCACAAAGCTCTGGGGTATGCTAACCAAGGGCTGCCTCAAGGCCCCACAGCCACCTGGTTGAAACCTGTCTCACCTTCTTCCCCGTTCATTCTGTTTTTTTGATGGTGGTGGTGGTGTTTGGGATTTTTTGGATTTTTTTTTTTTTTTTGCCTTTTTCTTTTCTCCTTCTTCCTTCCCAATCCCATCATCCTTCAATTTCTTCTTTCTTACCTCTTCTTCACCTGTAAGAAAAGAAACTTAGTAAAATTTAATGTTTACTTACTAATAAGATAATGTGTAAATCAGAAATATTAAATAAACTTTAAAGATTAAGCCAATCATATGTTTATACATCATGAAAACCCAACCAAGCAAATAGCACAATAATGAAAAGGAAAAAAAAATTCTGGGAGGCACTTGACAAAATGTCTTTATCTGAAATCCTTAAAAGACAAGGGTTGTCTATTTTACCTCTCACCCCTGGGTGTTTAATAGTCTCTAACTTTTAGTAAGCCCATTCATGCTGAATGAGTAAGTATTTAACACAATGTGGGACACAATTTGAAAAGAAAAAAAAACAAACAGCAGAAAGATTAGGCCTGTTTTTCATCAGGGATTAAGGACTGACAGTATTGATTCTCTTTTGGATTTGGTTCAGAAAAAGGGGGGTAATAATACTTGCCTAATTAACTAGCATGTTGGGTAGATTAAAGTGCTTTGTAAACATTAATTAAAGATGCAGGGAGTTAGATGAGGCCAGTGTGTTATTAGTGAAAAAGGCCTCTCTCCTTTAATCAGGTATTTCTTCCTGGGGAGGACAAAGAAATGAGCTAAGGACTAAGGTATTGGGGCTCAGCCCCGAGCGCCGCCCGTGACTCAACCCTGAGGTGCCTCCAACCACTTCCTTCCTCAGTTTTCTGTAAAATGGGGATACGCCATACATCGCATCTTGGAACACAGGTTTTGTAACGTCTGCCGGCGGAGTCCCCAACAAACCCTGCAATTCATAAAGCCCCGTGGCTCTTGCTTTCTCCCTCCCTCCCGAGCTGTGCCGCCCGGTGGAAACACTGGTCCCATTAGCTCCCAACAACTGGAGAAAGCCTTTCACAACCAGCTATTAACCTCAGTCGGTATTTCCCGGGCGCCGGAGAAAAGAAACCAGCGCCCAGCAGTGGGGTCAGGAGCTCCGGGAGGAGGTTCGTCGCCCCTCTGAACCACGGACTTCCCTCAGTGAAAAACGGGGCACAGATCAGAGGCTTGTTCTAAGGGTTACGTGAAATAATGGGTATGTTCAATGCCTTTTCCGAGGGTAATAAAAATTCTCTATTTGGGAGTTATTATCACTAAATATAACATAACCTCTCAAAGCTGACGACGATGCGGGGGTGAGGGGAACAAGCCCCGTCTCCTTCAGAGCTCCAGACGCAAACCCCTGTCGCTCTTCTCGGCGGATGTAACTCGGGGAGGGCGCGAAGGCGTCCCCAAGTTCAGACCTCGCGCGGAGACCGAGGACGCCCGCCCCCTCCCCCCAAGAGGCGGCCTCCCAGCAGCAGCGACGCGGAGGGAAGGGGGAGCTGTCCCTTTAAATGCCCAGGGCGCGCGCTGTGTGTTCGTCGGGGCTGAGCCTCGGCGGGGAGCGCGCGGCGGGGCGGTGCAGCGCGCAGAAGCGGGCGCGCGGCGTCGGGGGGAGGGGGAGGACGCCGGCGCGGGTGCGGGTGCGAGCG
>LNAC01000400.1:794138-807977 GCA_002007465.1 Ailurus styani | reverse complement strand
TGGAGTCTGTAGGGGGAGGCTTGGGCTCGGGTGGGTTTCGGATAGACAGGGGTGGCCCCCTTTTCTTGTGACCCGATGTCTGCACTTCCCACGCTTCCCTGCCAGCGCCCAGGTTGCGTGGATCTCTTCTCGCGCGCCACTCTCCTCCACATCGCTCGCCCAGCCTCCTGGAAGTTAGGAAAGACGCGTAATCCGAGGGACCGCGGTCAACCCGGTGGCCTCACCTACGGGAAACCCAGCGCCTCCTTTGGGATTTCAGGGGTGCGCCTGCGCCCCAGGTCGGGGAGGTGGGGAGAACACGGCGATTTTCGGCTCCGAGGTTGTCCTGTTGGGGGGCGCGACGTGGTCCGAGGCACGTATTTAACTTGGGCGCAGAGCGGTTACGGGTGGTCCCGAACACCCTTCCCGAGTCCCCACGGTCCTTTCCCGGAGCCGTTCGAGACTCGTCGCCTGACTCGCCGCCGTGGCCCTTGAACTCCCGGGAGCTCTGCCACTCGCGCGGAGACGAGGGTGAGAGCCTTTCATATTGACAGGAGGTAGCCCTTTTTAAAGCCACCTGTTAAACTTGGGTGCAAAGTCACCACTAGATTTAAGTCCCCACCCCCGCTCCCCAACCCCCGATCACCGTCAAGTAACTGAATCAAGCGGGAACGGGTAGGATCTGCGGTGAGTCGGGGCCGGGAGGGATTTAAAAAAGAGAAGAAAATGTGACCGATATGATGCAGTTTAACAAAAGGCAATACAATAAACTCCAGTATTTCTCCGAGGCTTTGAAAGTTTCTCAGTATTGTTTTACGGAGTCTAAATTTAAGCGTTTAGCTTGTTTTTTTGTTTGTTTGTTTTGTTTTTGTTTTTGTTTTTACCGCAGGAAGTAACATCAGAAAATTCTTAACTCTTTGCCAGGCAGGATAGTTGGTACAGGGCAGAAAACTTACAGTGAGTAAAAGAAAGTAGGTTTTTGTGCCTCCCCGGCTCCTGGCCACCCTCCCCAAACAGTGTAAAACCAACGTTCAGGTCTGTTGCAGGGAGATGGTAGGAAGAAAGTTCCTTCTGGCTCCAATTTTAATGGAAAAGTTTTTTTTTTTAATCTGTATTTCTGAAAGATATAGAAACACCAAGCCAGCTATAAGTGTAAACTTGAGAAAGATGCTCACAGGAGAAATGTTTATTAAACATACTTTTCTACTTTTTTTTTTTAAGCACTGCATACCTAGGGCTCTAGCATGCACTAAAAAGTTACCCCTCCAAGTTCCATGCCTGAATGTTACAGATTGTTTTTCTAGGTGGAGGAGGTATTTTCCTTCATGAGGCCAATGTGGAAATACAAACAAATGCCCTGTTTACTTGGGATTGGGTGGGAAGGACGGAAGTTGTCTAAAATCTCTCTTGCCAAACTTGACAGTGTATGTATGGAATCTTGTGGGTTTTCTTCCCCAGACCAATAATAGCCACTTTTAAGTGAGTGGATAGGTCCCTTGGTAATAGCATTTCAAATGAGCTTTTCTTTGAAATGTTGGACCCTGATAATCTAAAAGCAACACATTTTTCTCCATTACTAAATCAGGAAGCCAAAAATTAGAGTAGCATCAGCTAATAATAATTTAGAGAAGGCTGGAAAGATGAGAGATACTTTTAAGAAGATTTGAGTGTGTCAGGGACGATGACATCCTTAAGTGCAGACACCGAGTGCTCTTTAATTCATTCAGCGATATTTGGAGACTGACCACCTACACTACGCTGAGTACTGAGTTCGTCTTTGGGCACACAAGCATATCTAGATAACAGCCATATGGCTCAAACTGATTAAAATCAGATCAAGTAAGCCTTCATCAGGAGCTGAAGATACACCTGGCCCCGGTTCCAAAGTTCTCAGACACCTAAGGAGTCTAGAGTTGGCACCCTGTGCCGATTCTAAAGATCATCTCAAATAACTAACTGCATGAGGTCAAGTGGAGCCTTGAAGCTGAAGGGAGAGAGGTGAAAGGTTTGGGTGGAACCAAGCTAAGAGCAAGGGAGCCTCTGGAACAAAAGTTCAGGTGCATCTTATCTACATGTTTGTGGGATAGCCTCGAGGGGCACGGAGGCCATTCGGGGGTAGATGTCAGGGAATCCTAGGAGCATCCCAGAACTTGAGCTCTCTGCTTTGCCAAAGGGCAGCACTGCATTTCAGTTTCCACTGGGGTAGTGCTGGTGGCTTCCGAGCTGCCTGCTTGCTCTAAGGAATGATGCGTCCTGCAGCCCTCTGATACACTGCAGCAAGTCCGTCCCTCTTGAATCTCTGAGTGAGCTGCTGGCCATTGCAGAGAAGCCTCTGTCCACACTGACCCAGCAGGGTCAGTAGCATGGAATCCCTGGTAGTAGCCTCTGTCTGCAAAGAGCCACACTGATGCCCTTGTCCCCCTTCTGGACTCGTAGCTTTCATATTAAAAGCTATTTTAAGAAAGTAGGTGCTGGGTTGATAATCCATGCAGTCAGGATTGGCGGCATTGGAATGTGTAGGGCAGAACAGTCCACCTTGTTGGAGAGAGACGGGATAGCGCTTTATGAATGCAGATCTTCAGACTGGATCTTTCCAAAGATCCTAGCACTCCGAAGACTTGAATCTGTTTATTTTTGTTTTTAAATTTTAGTTAAGCATATATAACATCAAGTTTATCATTTTAAAGTGTACATATCAGTAGCATTAAGCACATTCACATTCTACGTGTTTGAGAATGTTTTTTAATTTTTATGTAAAGGTCTGCAGATATCCACTAAATGAACCTTATTAATTATTCCTCGTGAACTTTGTGTCTGCTTAATATGTCAGTAATTGAGAGAGGTACACATGGTCCCCCACTTGACAATTTTTAGACTTTACAGTGGTGCAAAAGTGGTTTGCATTCAGTAGACACTACTTGGGATTTTGAAGTTGGATCTTGTCCCTGGCCAGCGATGTGCAGTCAGTCCTCTCTCAGATGCTGGGCAGTGAGCCGCAGCTCCAGTCAACCAGCGATCACAAGGGCGGACGAGCTATCCCAACAACCATTCTGCACCCATCACCATTCTATTTTTCAAGTGCAGCATTCAGTACATTACATGAGATAATCAACACTTTATTGTCAAATAGGTTTTTATGTTAGAGGATTTTGCCCAACTGTAGGCTACTATGAGTGTTCTGAGTACATTTAAAGTAGGCTAGGCTAAGGTATGATGTTCAGTAGGCTATGTGTATGAAATGCATTTTCAACCTAATATGGATTTATCGGGATGTAACCCTATTATGAGTCAAGGAAGATCTGTATATTGAAAGATAACACTGAAATGGGGGATTTGTCACTATCTCCTTGTATTTTGAGCTAGAAAATATTCTGAGACTTTGTGCATACAACTTTCTATGTGAATATCTAACAGTACACATCTCTAAGTTTATATTGGTAGATAGTGTCTAATAGGAATTGAGCTTTTATTATTACATAGTTACTTTCATCACTAATGAAGATTTTTGCCTTAAAATCTGTTGTGCCTGATGTAAGACAGTCAGAAGGGACCCTCTCATTGTCGCTGTTGTGAATATTGGCTTGATGTTATCTTTTCCCATCATTTTCATTTTCTTCTAAATGTCTTTACTGAGATATAATAGACATTCAATAAACTGCACATATTTAAAGTGTTAAAAAAGAAAAAAAGTACATTCACAATGTTGTGCAACCATCACCACTATCTAGTTCCAGAACTTTTTCATCACCCTGAAGGGAAACCCCACTCGCATTAAAGAGTCACTCCCCATTTCCTCCCACTCCAGCCTCTGGCAACTACCTATCTGCTTTCTTTCTCTATGGATTTCCCTGTTCTGGCTATTTCATGTAAATGCAGTCATACAGCATGTGGTCCTTTGTCGCCGGCTTCTTTCACTTAGCAATGCTTTCAAGATTCATCCATGTGAGAACAACCAATGTGAGAATATGCATCAGTACTTCATCAATATGCATCAGTTTTTTATTATTTATTTATTTTTAAAGATTTTATTTATCTATTTGAGAGAGAAAGAGAGAATGAGAGAGTGCACAGACAGGGGGGAGGGGCAGACAGAGGGAGATGCAGACTCTCTGCTGAGCAAGGAGCCCAACCCAGGGCTTGATCCCAGGCCCCCCAGATCATGACCTGAGCCGAAGGCAGATGCATAACCGGCTGAGTCCCCCAGGTGCCCCACTTCATCACTTTTTAAAAGACTGAGTAATATTTCCTCGGATAGACCACAATTTGCTTATCCATTTATGAGTTCATATACATTTGGGTTGTTTCCACCTTTTGGCTATTGTGAATAGTGCTGCTTATGAACATCCACATACAAGTTTTTGTTCAAACAGTTGTTTTAAATGTTTTGGGGTCTGTACCTAAGAGTGGAATTCCTGAGTAATATGGTAATGCTCTGTGTAACCTGTCAAGGAATCACCAGACTGTTTTCCCCAGCAGCTGCACCATTTTACATTCTCACCAGCAGTGTATGAGGATTCCAGTTTCTCCACATCCGGCCAACATTNACATTTGGGTTGTTTCCACCTTTTGGCTATTGTGAATAGTGCTGCTTATGAACATCCACATACAAGTTTTTGTTCAAACAGTTGTTTTAAATGTTTTGGGGTCTGTACCTAAGAGTGGAATTCCTGAGTAATATGGTAATGCTCTGTGTAACCTGTCAAGGAATCACCAGACTGTTTTCCCCAGCAGCTGCACCATTTTACATTCTCACCAGCAGTGTATGAGGATTCCAGTTTCTCCACATCCGGCCAACATTTGTGTGTGTGTGTGTGTGTGTGTGTGTGTGTGTGTGTGTTTAAATTGACATCCTAGTGGACGTGAAGTGGTATCTCACTTTGGTTTTGATTTGCGTTTTTCTAATGACTAATAGCGTTGAACATCTTTTCATGTGCTTGTTAGCCACTTAGAGGTCTTTGGAGAAGTAACGATTCAAGGACTCGATTCTCTTTTGTATTTGCTTTTATATTGCCAAAATCTTGCATGTGAGTTAGTGTAGTTATTTTTATAGGGCTTGGTCGGTCTATTATGTTCCTTCTTAAACCTTCATTCTGTTGCTTTGGGTTTTTTTTCCCTTGCTTTCTTTTTCAAACTTCTGCTGCTCCTCCTAGGAGACTAAGTGTCTGACTGGTGCTTTGAAATATTTCACATTCTGCCTATTTTAGTTATTGTTCCAAAGGCCTGGGTTGTTCCTTTGTTCATTCAGCAATATTTTAAGATTGGCCACCGGCATTGTCCTGTGCACTGAGCTAGTCACTGGATGTACAAACATACTAGTCCTCGTGTGCTTCTCTTTTTGATGTCTGCAGATACGTTGTTGTTGTTGTTGTTGTTTTTAATTAACAGGTTAGTAGAGGCTGGCATAGGGAAAAAGAGCAGCACTCAACTGGAGGTGAGGGAGTCTGCCTCATGTTTTGTGGAACTTCATGTTTCTGGAACTTGGTTTCTTGGCCTGTGAAATTTGGGGTATGACTTCTCAGACCCCTCCGACCTTGAAACTGATGATTTTAAGTTAAGGATTCATGACAGTTTTCTTCTGCACACCTAATTCTGTGAGGGTACTGAAAATAGTTTATGTTGCACAATATACTTAAAGGAACTATCTTGTGGGGGGGGGGGAGATGCTTGTGCTCCTTTCCACTAGACGACACAGGTGAGTTTGGTCGATTGCTTCCTTCCAAAATGGTGCAGTTGGTATTTTTCCGTAAAGATTCAGAGGGTTTAAGGAGTTTTAGTGAGCATTTATGTTCCTACCATGGTAGGCACAACTGGAAATGTAGACATGGATAAGGGGTGGACCTTGCCTTTGAGAAATTCATGATCTAATAAAGGAGATAGGATAAATGTCTATAGGAGTCAATAGCAGTGACCCTCTGCTCTCTTTTGGGAGCAGAGAACAGAGATATTGTTTCCTTCAGGGCATCAGAACATCTCTTGGAGAATGTGACATTGAAGCTGGGCCAGCAAGGGGAGAATACTGGAAAATCAGAGTGGTAGAATGGTGGCTTTGATTAGCATGCCGAAGAGGTTAGTCTTGTATCTGGGGGCATTAACCATGGAAGACAGCAGGTCTTATCTTCTCGCTTCACCATGGAGTAGACTTTTTATACCCAGGGAGTAACTTGACATTGAACGGGATGTTCAGTGTTGAAGAAGGGAGGATAGAAATATGAGATAAGATGGTACAACCAGGGGGCTGGCACTGAAAATGTCAAATCTTGAATAGATGCTTTGGTGAAAAAAGAGTTTTAAAAAGCATTATTCCTGAGTGAAGAACTAAGGATCTAGACCCCGCTCCTTCTGACTTGCCAAATTGACTTCAGGGCTTTGGACCTAAGTTTCCTCACCTGTTAAATTGCCCTCCACACACACTAGATAAGCAATGACTTCGGTGACTGAGGTCCTGCTAATGCAGGCAACTTCACTTTATGAATCAGATGTCTTTACAGTGTATCTGAGGTGAATATGTTGTGTAGTGGACTCTTTCTCTCTGCAGACTCCTATGGTGATTTTATTGATCTTTTTTATCTTATTTTTTCAGGGGGCGGGGGGAGGGGCAGAGGGAAAGAGGGAATCTCCCTTGGACTCCATGCCCGATGCGGGGCTCCATCTCAGGACCCTAAAATCACAACCTGACCTGAAATCCAGAGTTGGACGCTTAACAGACTGAACCACCCAGACACCCCTCCTACTATGATTTTAGATGTGTCTTCTGAGGAAAAACATTTTTGTATCAACATGTAGTAAATCATACTTAAAACACAATTTCATTTTAAGGAATACACACACACACACACACACACACACATATAATTTTTTTTTGCTGTGACTAGTTATCAATTCTAAGAACTTTAGGTTAACCATATAAAATTACCAATATTCAGCTATTTTCAGCCTATGCATATGGCAACTTCATATGATTCAATCTAGTATTTGTGGCCTAGTTGTTAGAGTCTTCCCTTTTCAACCATTGTAAGAATGTAATCAGTGAACTGGAAAATTCACAGAAAAACAGTGTATTTAAACACTGTTTCTTAGCTTTTCAGGATGAAATTTTTTCAGGATGAAAGTTTCTTCTGAGGGTATTATAGGCAGGAGGCGTCTAGGCAGAGTCTGGGGAGGAGAAGAGAGCCTCCGTATATACACCCACGGCAGCAGGGCTGGCAAAGAAGTCTTGGAAGATGGGGTTAAAGGTCCAGTGGGTTGACCCAGCAGGATATCTGGAGTGAGCTTTGCTTCCCCCTGGCTTGGATTTAAATCTGTTCAACTTGAGATAAGATATGTCAATCAGATCTCTACTTTCAGTCTAACCAGGTGTTATAAATACCAATACTGGATGAACATAGTCTACCTCAGCTTTATTTTCGTTGTGAGGATGAAAGAAACAGCTAAGAATTTTGAGCTTCTCCGAAAGAAACAGTATTATACAATAATAAGGCATAATTATTACTTCTAAGTAAAAAGTATGACATTTTATCTCACCATTGTAGCATGTAGTGGGTGCTCTGCTAATATTTGCTGAACGCGTTCAGAGAAAGCACCCGAACTTGTTTAACAAAAGTAAAAGTTAAATGGGGATTTTCTTTTTTTAAAAAAATTTCTTTAAGAATCCACAAATCCAGAAATATGCAATAGGCCTACAAAATGTCAATTTTTCTCTTTTTGATGAGCTAAGAATTAAATTCGAGGTGTCCATCTTTGTATACATTTGTATACAAATGAAATTTGTATTTCATCAGGTAGAACTAGATTTCGCTCTTATAGATGCTTTTTTGTTTGCTTCCTTACGTTCCAAGAGTCATTCCTTCTTGTTACAAGGAACTCATCTGAAATCTAGTCAAGGTTGTTTTCAGGCGAGGTTTCACTTTAGCAAAATCTAATTTCCATGTCTTCTGTTCAGTGATAGGAAACGGATAACAGGAGGTGTCTTCCCTTAGGGCCTGTTAACCCAGCCTAGGTAGGTGAGGCCTCAACCCTGAACTTGTTTGCTTAAGTGTAGGCACATCAATTACTCTCAGGTGCTGCCAGGCCCTCAGTAAATTACCATCTCCTATAAATAGCTGAAACTATTCACAGTTGAGATAGTCTGAAATAAATCTTGCTTTTCAACATTGTTCAGAAAGAGCTTTTCGAAAGAAAAAAAAGTCTAAATGAAAGCATGGCAATTGTTCTGGAGAAGTAAAGTTACTAGCCTTTAAAATGTATAATTGTATTTAATACCCTTGAGTGCCAGTTAGAGTTTAAGGTCCTAAATTCTTAGAGCCGACGTTTCAGTAGTAAGGGAAAAAAACCCAACCCAGAGAAAAAGCAAAAAATCACGTGTAAGGGATGGTAAACTGTTGGCCACATTAACATTTTAAAATTTCAGGGGTGCCTGGGGGGAGCTCAGTTAAGCGTCTGCCTTCAGCCCACGTCCTGATTCCCCGGGGTCCTGGGGAGCCCCCATAGAGCTCCCTGCTCAACGGGGAATCTGCTTCTCCCTCTCCCTCTGCTCCTCCCCCTACTCATACTTTCTCTTTCTCTCTCTAAAATAAGTTAATAAAATATTCAAAAAAAATTTTTTAATTCCAGAACAAACTAAATCTCTAACTCCTAGCACCAACCATCTTCTATCAGAGGAGGACTTTCCTTCGATCTTTAGGGGGGGTCCAGTCATAGTTTGCCAGTTGGGTCAGTGAATATTTTGGGGAAACTTCCTTGTCTTGACAAGGTTTTTGTTTTCTTGACATTGAGAAAGAGCCCACACTAAAGAATAGTTAGTACGTATTTATTTTACTTCAGCTGTTTATTTGTTAAGAGGCTTATTTTTTAAGTTAATCTGGGTATAGATTACACCTGTAGTTGTACACATGCCTGCATTTATACTGATATTTATAACAAGTAAATATTGGGAAGCATTACTGGTTTGTTGCATCTGATGTATTTATTGGTGCTGACTTGACATCATATTCGTGAAGCTAAGTAAAGCATCTCTGCTGTGGCTGTAATCTAATGTCACTTCCCTTGTATTCCCCATTTGTCTTTGATTGAAATATATAGGTTGAATGAGAGTAATTTCATCTCAATCTGACTGCTTTGGTCTTTCAGTATGATAGAGGGATAAAAGGATGGTCACGCCAATGAAGTTACCATGTTTGAAAGGACTCCTAAGTGTGGAAGTCTTTTGCTTAGATTGAAGGTTTTAAGGATACTCCGACTTAAAAAATAATAATAAGATGGTTTTAAAATATGAATGTTGTGAAGTACTGAATAGTAAGTCTCTATTTTGTGACACACGTTTTCCAAAGTCCTGTGGCTATCTCGAAAAAACAAAGAGAGCTCTTTGCCCACAAGAATTTTGTTAAAGCCCTAATTAAGTTGAATAATAGAAAAGAGAATATCAGCATTCAGTTTCTTTCTCACCTACGGATTGGGTTAATATAAAACAATAGAAGGGTCACCCGGCTGCCTCAGTCGGGGGAGCATGTGACTCTTGATCTTGGGGTTGTGAGTTTGAGCCCCACATGGGGGTAGAGGTGACTTAAAAATAAAATCTTAAAAAAGAGTTATCATTCATAGCTCCATCTTCTAGTTAATTTCTTGTTATAAATAACTCATTTTTAACACACTCTTTACATAAAAATAGGAATTGAGAAAGAACTAGACAGAAATGATCAAAGTAGGACTCCTGCCTTTTTTGTTCAAGTAGATCAACACAAAGTGCCTATCATATTGGTTGGTGTTCACATGAATGAATGTTGTCAGGAGCTACTAGCATTAAGGCCAACAATGGCTATTTTGTGTTTACTGCTAATTTCATCTAGGGGTGTGTACATTCCAGCAAAAATGGCTATTCTCTTTATTTTCACCCACTTCTTAACCATATAAAAAAAGCCCATTCATGATAATGAGCTGTAGTGACTTAGAAACCATTCCCACTGTAAAACTGCTTCGTTTTTAATGTTCTTGAAGGTCAACGCTCCCCCCCAACACACACACAAAACCAAAAAACCAACAACCCATACCTTTGAAAGTGGCTTGGCTGTTAAATCATCATATTGGGATTTCTCAGGCTTTAAAGATCATTCCTTTCTTAGGGTTGTTTTTCTACGTTTTGGAACAAATCTTCACAGAATTCCCGTGCGTGGAAACAGGAGAGACCGAGCTGATGGAACAGTAGGACCCAGGTGGGGAGGGATCCCGTCCCCGTTACCACAGGTGCGCATGCCCACCCTCCTGCACAGCCTTAAGTGGGAAAGGGGCGGTTTCTAAGGTGACTTCTACCCCTTTCCCAGCTCAGCTGTGCTTCTGCTAACTGCATCTTAGCACTGTTGGGTAACGGTGGTATCTAGACCATGTGTGAGGGTCTATAAACCACAGGTCCAGGGGTTCAGAATCCTAGGGCCCAACCTGGATCTTTTCTTTCATAAAGAGTTTACCGTGGCAAGGAGCTGGAGCAGTTTTTTAAAGTGTCCTGTAGGCACGCTAAGCAAAAATTAGTTCCACATCACTCGGTTAAGGTGGATAATTTTTCCATTCATGTTCAGAATGAACAAAGGCAGTAATCACCCTTGTGATTTTGTTTAGCCTGTCTGTAGGGCATCTAAGCCTTGTAAGGTATGATTCCCTTCTCCCCACCTAGTAGGTACAAAGCCCAATAGTTGAAGGTGAAGGAATGTAATATATTTGTTCTAGCTTAGATTCTTCAGCAAACTGGGTCAGATCAACCTTTCCCTGCTTAATTTCAGGCTAAACTGCGATCCATGAAAAGTTTGTCTTTGTGGTTTCTCCTTCCTTTTGAAAGTGCTTCCCTCCTGCATTGCCCTGGGGTTTCTAGATTACATGTGTTCTCTTCTTCCCTCATTAAGTCCAAACTCAATCCGTCTGTCCTGCAACATCTCCTTCGATGCTGGACCTTGCAAACATTTCTCAGGTGATAAAATGATCTGACACATCGTTACTCTTCAAACCTCCAGGTCATCTTCCTTTTCTGTTTCCTGGGCAGTGGGAGGGAGGTGCATGAAGGAAACCAGAAGGTGTCGCCCAGCAGATGGGGCCATGTTGTACCTGCCCTTCCCTGCCACTGGTTTGTGTTCTGGGTATGGATATAAAACACAGTGTTGTGTGTGTGTGTGTTATATTTATATAAATGGAATTGTGCTAATAATCTCGCTATAACTTTTCACTCAAAACATTTTAGGGCCTATGCATGCCATTGTCCAGTTGATTGTTTCTGACTGAGACACAGGATTCCATAGTAAAAGCATTTACCAGGTTTTGACTTATTCTGGGAGTTCCTAGGGGCTCATGAATCTAGATTCCCACCAGCTCTACCCCGCTGCTTGGGAAGTTCCCCTGTATTCCTGGAGAATTCCCACGGAGTAGACTGAGCAGTGGGATTTTTGGATCATGGGGCATAGTTTCACTAATGAAGCACTGCCCCGTTGCTCCATGGAGAGGTAGGATGAATTTCACACTCCCAACAGCGAGTGGTACGTGAAGTTTCCTGTTTCCCCACATTCTTGCTGGTGTTTGTTATTTTTCAGTTGTCTAATTTTTGCCAATCCAGTAGGTATAAGCTAATGTCTTATGGTAATTCTAGGCTTGTATTTCTTCTGTTGAACATCTTTCACATACCTCTTAGTCACTTGGGTTTCCTCTCTGTGAACTGCTTAATCATATTCCTTGTTTATGGCCTTTTTTCTGATGAGCTTCCTGTCTTGTTCCTGTTGGCTTACAAGAATTTTTTGTATATGCTAGCGATCAGTTCCTTTTATGAGACCATGAACTTCTCCCACCGGCCTGCCTCTTTTCTTTTAACATGGCCTACGGTGCCTTCCATTTTTACATAGAATCATTGCAATTTTCACCTTAGGACTTGTGGTTTTTTGACTCCTAATGAACAGGAATATCAATGGAGCAGAATAGAAAATTCAGAAATAGAACATACCATGTAACCATTTAGCATAAAATAACATTTAATACTTCAAAACAGCAGAGAAGATGAGTTTTTCAACATTGGGCATTTGAGTAACTGCATAGCCATTTTTGCTGGGGGTATAGGGAAATAGATCTCTCCTTCACACTTCAAAGATAAATTCAAGTTGGATCAGATATTTAAATATAAAAAATGAAACCATAAAAATGGTAAGTGGAAATTTATGGTAAGTATTTCATTTATATCCTTAGAATAAGGAAAGGCCTTTTTTTTTTTTCTTTTTTTTTAATTCAAGTCCCAACATGGGGTTTGAACTCAGGACCCTGAGATCAAAACCGGCGCTGAGACCACACACAAGACGCTTAACTGACTTAGCCACCCAGGCGCCCCAGGAAAGGCCTTTCTAAGTTTGCAAAACCCATAAGGTATAAACCGAAAGATTGATGAAGTCAACTATATAAAAAGAAAAAATTCTCCAAGTCAAAATACAAATTAAGAAAACATTTTTGCTATTTATATCAAGCAGTTTCTGGGCTTTCTAGTCTGTTCCATGGGTGTGTTTGCTGATCTAGCACCAGTGCCTGTGTCTGAGTTACTCTTACTTTGTAATGACTCTGGAAGCTTAATGAAGCCAGTTCCCCCACCTTTTTTAGGAGCTTCCTCGTTGTTCTTGGCTCTTTGTTTTTCCCAATACATTTTTCTCCTTTAAGCCCCTAATAAGTTTAAAAACCAGACTACTCCAAAAACAACCCTATTGTGATTTTGATGGCTCTCTGTTGGCTGCACTGTCCAACAGAACTTTCTAGGATGATGGAAATTTTCCATTAATTAATGCTTAAAATGTAGCTAGTGCAGCTGAGGAACTGAATCTTTTAATTTAATTTTAATTAAATTTAAGTAACTGCACATGGCTAGAGTTTATTGGACATCTATTCCTTCAGAGCAATTCAATTGTAGGAGACTAGCTCATCTTAATGATATTGACTCTTCCAGTCCTAAATATGGTATCTCTTTATTAGTTCTTTACTGACTTTCAATAACATTTTATTATTTTTTCCAAAACAGTTTGCACATTTTTTGTGCAGCTCTAAGTAATATAATGCATATACATATGAATATGCATAATATATGTTATGCTATTTTATTTTTTTTAATGTTATGCTATTTTAAATGTTTTCTTAGTTATTGTTTGTGGCTAGCCTATAGAAATTGATTTTTTTGTATATTGATTTATATCCAGCGACTTTATAAAAAACACTTGTTGATTCTAACAATTTATGAGATTCTTGGTGTTTTCTACAAAGACCATAATTATCTATAAATACTGACATTTTTGTTTCTTCCTTTTCAATCCTTACACATTTTTTTCTTGTCTTCTGTGTGGGGTAGGTTTTAAATACAGTATAGTATAGAGGACAGCAGTGGTGGTAATGAGAATAGCTTTAATGTTTTGTCACTAAGTGTGATGTTTGCTATAATTTTTTATGGCTATCTTTTATTGGGTTAAAAGAAGTTCTCCCTTCATACTTTGTGAAGTTTATAAAAAAATGTGCCTAATATTAAATTCACGCAGTGCTTCAGATATTAAATCTTCTGTTTACCGCATCCACTTGAGTTTTTAAATTGCTATTAACTTTTTTTTCTTTAACTTCAATTTGGTTCTTTTTCAAATTACCCTGGTCATTTTTTATGATGAGACATTTTCCTTCTGTGAGGAAGAGAGAGTCGTCAGAAGTATTTTTCATACAGCATTCAGCATCTGAAACCGTCTCAATATACCAGCCAGGCTATCTTTTCCACCAGACTCTGGAAATGAGGGTTTCTCCATGGGGCTGTTACCTTCTCTTTTCCCCTTAGCTAATCAGTAGGCTTCTCCTCTCCTTTAAAAAAAAAAAAAAAAAAGG
>LNAC01000400.1:784080-794084 GCA_002007465.1 Ailurus styani | reverse complement strand
AGGCTTCTCCCCTCCTTTAAAAAAAAAAAAAAAAAAAGGTAAATAATCCAGTGACTGAAAATACCTTTCTCCAGCCCAGTTGTCCCTTTAGCTACTCTACTGTCTTTATTTATTTATTTATTGTCTTTATTTATTTATTTATTTGTTTGTTTAACTTTCCCGTCACATCTCAACTTTTGTTTAAGTTTTTATTTTATTTCATTTTTTTTTAAAATAGGCTCCATGCCCATGACCCTGAGAACAAGACCTGAGCTGAGATCAAGAGTCAGACACTTAATTAACTGTCTTAAGTTTTTCTTTTAATTCCAGATAGTTAATATACAGTGTTATATTAGTTTTGGGTGTACAGTTTAGTGATTCAGCTGTCCCATAATCACAAGTGCACTCCTTCATCCCTATCACCCATGTCACCCCCCCCCTCTGGAGAGCACACCCTTCACTTGATGCACACCCCACTTCTCCCATCCATGCCCTGGCCCACTGTGGAGGGCTTTGGATCATCTCTCCACTGCTCACTCTTTATAAGGTTAGGTTAGTGGGCAGTTTTTAGTCCTTATTCTCTTGTACCTTTTGGCAGCCAGGGTCCCCTTCTCTTTTGTTCTGGAAATACATTTCCTGTCCTGCCTGTTAGTCATGAAAATTTCATATCCTTTCTCTCTAATGTTTTTTCTCTTCCAACCTTAAGGCCACGGTAGTTTCCAATTCTTTATCATTTCTTATGTGAACTGGTAAACTAACTTGATAACTGCTTTGATTGCCCCAGAAATAGATTATTTATTGGACAGTATGTGCAGTATTCAAAAGTCAGAAAAGATCATTTGGTGAAAGCATCGTCTCTGCTCTTGCCTCCTGGCCATCCATTTCTCCCTCCTTGCAGACAGCTCCCCTGAGCATCTTTGTGTCTATCCTTCTAGACAGTCTCTGTACAGAAGAGCATAAATATATATATTTTCTCATTGATTTCCCTATTCAAGTGGAAGTATATGCCAAGTCTGTTCTTTCCCTTGCTCTTTCCACACACCAAATGTTTCTGGAAACCATTCACCTTCCCCCCCTTTTTTTTTCCCCCAAAGATTTTATTTATTTATTTTAGAGAAGGAGTGAGACAGAGAGAGAGAGAGAGAAGCAGGTACCCTGCTGATCAGGGAGCCCAACGGACATGGGGCTCAAATTCAGGACCCTGAGATCATGACCTGAGCCTAAGGCAGATGTTTAAACGACTGAGCCACCCAGGGGCCCTTGCCCTATTTTTTTTTTTTAATAGTGTGTGGTATTCAGTTATCATCATTACCTTTAAGTTCCTCTTCTGGGCTGTCTGCCCTTCAGGGTGTTGCCCAAGTTACCTGTGTGTTATGCGTGGGATCGTGGCACTCTGCTGACACATAAGCCTCCTTGCCCCCCTCCCGCCCCCGGCCTCCCCGGTCCCCTGTGAGCAAATCACTTCAAACGTCAGAGCCTCTTTCCCTCTGGTCACTTTCCCTCTGTCCGCACTTCTGTCTGTGCCTTTCCCAGCTTATTTCGTCCTGTGCTGTAGCCAAGCTCAGTGCTTCACCCCAGCACCCACTACTTCTGCAGGCCCCGAATGGGGCCAGGCCTTTGCTGAGTCTCTCTGTTCGGAATGCCCATCACGGTGTGTTTAACCAACAGTCTCTTACATCTTAAACATCTCTTAGGCCTAGTTGTCACCGTCCTGTCAAGTCTCTGAGCCCCGCTGGGAGTATTGGCACACCGTGCCCGCTGCTCCCATGTTCCCCGCAGTGGCGCTGAGCATAGCCTACACTTCCGTCTTCGCTGGAGTCGGTGCCGAGAGGCAGAATCGTTTGTGGCACTTACAGCTTGACCCCCATACATGCATTCAGTTGGTCTGATGCCTTAGGGAATTAAGAACCAGGGCCTCCATCAAGTTCTTCTGTGGAAGAAGTGGTTCTCCCTCATTGGTTATTGCCTGGTACCTGGAGTCTGGTCAGTGTGAGGTCAGAAAACAGCATATATCTGGAGAATATGCTGGGCTAGAAGGGAAGATAGACCTCAAGTTGAAGCATGTATTGATTGGTAGGAACTGAGACAGAGTGGGGTGATGGTGAAGGAGGGCTTCGTGCTTGATGCATCTAGGTCATTCTAGATCTTTCTAGAATGTAAGGGAAGATGAAGAAAAGGAGCCGCCTTCCTTTGTTGGGTGCAGTCACCTGAGGGGGTTCACTTGCCCAACTCCCACAGCACCCCCAGACCCACCAGACCCTTCAGCCTGGATAGCTGCTGTCCTTCCCACCCGCCATGCTTGGCAGATGTAGATTTACTAATACTGTAGATCCGTTGTGGCCTTGTCCTCATTCTCTCTGCTCAACTGATAAACTAGACCTTTCCAAACAAGGATGTTACTAGCAAATAAGGAGAAATAAACACAGGAACTATAAGAAAATAAATAGAGTGAGCACAGTTTGGGGCGCCTGGATGTCTCAGTCAGTTAAATGTCTGACTCTTTTGACTTCAGCTCAGTCATGATCTCAGGGTCCTGATATTGAGCCCCACATTGGGTTCTGCACTGATCATGGAACCTGCCTAAGATTCTCTCTCTCCCTCTGCCCCTCTCCCCGCTCTCTCTCTTGCGTGCGCAAAAAAATAATTAAATAAAATAATCAATTAATTGATTTAATTAAAGAAAAAAAAAAAGAAAGTGAGCACAGTGGCTCAAATTTCTGATCCTGTGGTGTCAGACTTGCTGGAACTTCTCAGTGAAGGTGGTTCTGCTCCTCTGGTAGAAATCACCTTCTTCACCTATGGAGCTCTCTTAGTCTCATTTATTATAAGCTATACTGTAAACCCAAAAAGTGAACCCGTGATTGGACAAGGAGACTAAGTATTTTAGGGTGGTAATGACCCTCTCAGACTCATAGGACTTGGGGGAGTCACTCCTGTCAAACCTGTCTGCCCTATTTCCTTCCCAGGGCAGACCAGAAAAGAAGGCTGCTTCCTTGCCCTTCCTCGTCAGAATATTTCACTCTCTCCACAGTGAACCACCTTGGAATTCTATATTTTTAGTTCCCAGAGAACCAGGACAAGAGAGTCCCTCCTTCTTGAGGTCTTAAGAGATCACAGAAGATTCGCACCTTGAACCTGTGAAGGTTGTTGGACCAAGGTTTTCACTTTCCCCCTGACAATCTTTGCCTTCTGGAGAATTCTGGTTAGCTTCCTCATGTTCTTTCAAGTCAGTAATATGTAAAAGTCTAAATGTTATAATTTTACAGTGTCAGAATAGCTTTTAAAATTGTCGTAACACAAGAAAAAGGTCTGTTCTCAAATGATGTAGTAGGTTACCGCCCTCCAGCCATGCTGGGGGCTGCCTCAGAGTGCTGTTCTTACTGCACAGATTTGTTTGCAAAATTCCAGGCCCTTTCCCACAGACAAGGCAGGTCCCTTGGGTTCCTTCCTCATGTGGGACTAATGAACATCTCAGTTCCCCATCTTCCACCTCCCTGTTGTGTCAGGGAAGACTTACTGCCCCGTATCTCCCTCCTTTCCCTGGAGCAGTGACTTACTTAGTTCAGGAATGAATTAGAGTCCGTGGGTCTTCTCTGCATCTCCTGCCCACCTCACCCAGGCCCCAGCTACTCACTGTCCCAGGGATGAGGCATATTATTGGCTATGTAGATGGTTTAGATGACGTCTGTGCATTGTTTAGGCTTGCTTACTATTAAACAAATTTTAAAACCCGTAACATTTTTCAGGGGTGCCTGAGTGGCTCAGTTGGTTAAGTGTCCAACTCTTGATTTTGGCTCAGGTTGTGATCCCACAGTCCTGGGATGGAGGCCGTGCCAGGCTCCCCGCTCCACAAGGAGTCTGCTTATCTCCCTCTCCCTCTACCCCTCTCACTGGTTGTGCTCATGCACGCTCTCGCTCTCTCAAATAAATAAATAAATCTTAAAAAGAAAAAAAAAAAGACCTTTAACATTTTCTTAAGTCTTCTTTTTTTTTTTTTTTACCATTCGGAATAATGGCGACTTCCAAAAAGTATATATATGCTCAGAATCTTCTGTTCCCTAGCCTTGCTCTTAAATTGCCAGTTAACATGAGCTAATTCACCTAAAAAATGAAGAGAAACCAGGCGAGGAGTAGTTTCCTTTTTAAGCTGTTCTCACACCTTCAGGATTTCCCTAAGAAGATCTCACAGTAATTTTAGAAGTTTTAAATGTCAAAGTCCACCCAAAAGTATTCCATACTGATTGGGTTTTCTCCACAGATGGTCATGTTTCTATTAAAAATTAATACACACACGAGCGTACACGTGTACACGCACACATGCTCACACACACGCACACACACACACAGCTGTGCCAATGGTTATCTGAGCTCACGCACCCCTCAGTATTCTTAAAGGGGCTCATAAGGCCACCTGGCAGTACTTTTAGTTTAGGAATGAATGACGTGGGCTTGTATCTCTCCACTTGCCCTAAGCCTTCACAAGAGGCTTACTCCCTTATTCCCTATTAATCTTGTTTGGTCTTCTAGAAGGTTTTGTTGAATTCCATTGTCCATTGTTTAGAGACTGAGCTGAATTTCCTGCTAAAAGAGTCAGAGTATGAAACCAAGGGGCTGTTAGGGGAAATTTCACTCTCTTTGCTCCGGAAAGTAAAAAATAAGAACTTCCTTGTAGTGGTAACTTACTGTACCTTAGAATCTTACGTACAAATTGTAAGAACATCTTGGCTTCCAGAGACCCTACAATCTCAGAGATGTCAACCAGACTTTCATTCTCAGTTTGCTAGCTCTTGTCACTTCACTCAACTCTGAACTGCAGTGAAGCTTGAAAAGGAGCCATAATGTTGTGGTGTCTGAGGTAGAAGAGACTAGAATCAACACAGAGCACAGGGAAATCCTGAATCCACGTGAGAAAGAGCATGAGAGTACAGGTTCTCGGTGCGAAGGAGGGAGCCGGAACATTATCCTATTAAATTTTCAGCAGCGGGCACCTGGGTGGCTCAGTGGGTTAAAGCCTCTGCCTTCGGCTCAGGTCATGATCTCAGGGTCCTGGGATCAAGGCCCATATCGGGCTCCCTGCTCGGCAGGGAGCCTGCTTCCCCCTCTCTCTCTGCCTGCCTCTGCCTACTTGTGATCTCTCTCTCTGTCAAATAAATAAATAAAATCTTAAAAAAAAAAAAATTTTTTTCAGCAGCAAAGTAACTGTTAGTCCATCCATCTTTTCCTTAAAAATGATTCACATCTTCGTGATGGAAAGAGATGTAAAGGAGAAATGAAAATGAGCAGACACATTGACTTAGGGGCTCCTCATTCCCTTCATTTTGATGATCAAGGCCACAGATCGAGATGACTCTGACCCACGCCGAGCCTTTCATTTTGGGAGATAAGGCATTCACTGTGTGGGCTCTCTAACCCTGTCCCCCTGTGTTTGGTTTCTCCAGAGGCAGCTGCTCCTTGAGAATGGGACCCTGGTACCTTCCCCACTTCCTGTGACTGGGCCAGCGGCCGAGGTGTGTGCGGGGATGCCTGTGAACCGCCAGCAGTCAGACTCTTCGGAGATGGACTCAGATGTGTCCCCCAGCTGCAGGCTCAGCGACCTGAGCGGAGGGGGCAGCCTGGATAGTCGAAGCAGCAGCTCCCGCTCCAGGAGTTTGACTTTGGTGAGTGACTCCTTTCTTTAATGCTCTGGCCACCTGGTTTTGTGCCAGTCCCCTCCCCTTCGAGGGATATCTTACTCTCTTGGGTTCGTAAACTTGACATCTCAGCATATTTGCTTCATGAAATGGCATTTCATTTGTAATCATCTCAAGGTTTGCACAGATGCAGAGCATTCCACTCTCAGCAGCGAAGCAAATCTCACGCTGTGGCCGGTAACCTGCGGCTGAGACCCCAAGAGGACCATGCCCAAAGTCCATAACCCGCCTTTCAGCTTGAAGGGCTGAAAGGAGGGGTGCCTAGGTGTCTCCATCGGTTGGAGTATCAGACTCTTGATTTCGGCTCAGGTCCTGGTCTTGGGGTCGTGAGATCAAGCCCCACCTCAGGCTCTAAGCTCAGTGCAGAGTCTGAGATTCTCTCTCCCTCTCCCTCTGCCCCCCCCACCTGCTCATGCTCTCTCTTTCTCTCTAAATAAATAAATAAAATCTTTTTTATAAAAGGGGTTTAGGGGTGCCTGGGTGGCTCAGTCAGCTAAGCGTCTGCCTTCAGCTCAGGTCCTGATCCCAGTGTCCTGGGATTGAGCCCCGCATCGGGCTCTCTGCTCAGTGGGGAGCCTCCTTCTCCCTCTCCTCCTGGATCTCTCTCTCTCTCTATCTCTGTGGCTATCTCTGCCTCTCTCTCAAATAAATAAATAATCTTTAAAAAGGGTGTGGTTTAAAGGAGAGAAGCACCTCATGGGGCAAAAACAAATTCACTTTGAAACAGATTTTCACCTCTATTACAAATACAAGTGCTTTTATATCCCTTTCTCTCAGGATCCAGGCCCTTATACAGCATCAGAAAGCTTTGGAAACATTTACAGAAGGGGTCTTTAGTTTTCAAAGGTGACTCTTCTTGCACCCCTTGCCCCTGAAGATATTCATCTTTCAGGAGAGAGACCTTTACATTCACAGAGGGAAGGACGGGAAGAAGTTAATGTCGGGCCCCCCAAGAAAACCGTTTGGGTTGTTCATCTCAATCCCTTGGAGTGGGGGCAGAATTTCCTTCAGCTACACTGAGTCCTAAAACTAACCCCAATTGTGCTGAATGTAAGGCAGTTATATATGGCATAGAGGGCAGTTAATAGTAATGGTAGAACTTTATGGACTTCTACTTGGATCTTTTCTTAAACCATCACGGCAATATGAAATAAATACTGTCTGATTTGATTCACACACACACACACACACACACACACACACACACACACACACACAAACACCATATATTACAAATTACTCCCTGAAAGTCTGGGAACCAAGAAAACCTTAATAATGGGGAATTTGGGCCTGCTTTTTAAATTTAAGTATATACAAAGGCCCTATTAAAAGAATATGTAGGGCACCTGGGTGGCTCAGTGGGTTAAAGCCTCTGCTTTCGGCTCAGGTCATGATCTCAGGGTCCTGGGATCAAGGCCCGCATCGGGCTCTCTGCTCAGCAGGGAGTCTCCTTCCCCCTCTCTCTCTGCCTGCCTTTCTGCCTACTTGTGATCTCTCTCTCTGTGTCAAATAAATAAATAAAATCTTTAAAAAAAAATATGTAAAAAAGACAGATGAACTTCCCAACAATTAGCAGAGTACCTGCTCCAAAGTATGAGTTGGGAAGCAGCCCCCTCGATGTAGATGGTGTTTCTAAAACTTGGGGTGGCGAGTTAGGTCCTACAGTCGACGAGACCACCTGTGCCAGTGGTGATGGGATACAGCCAAGAGAGTCCTCAGGCACCCCTGCTATCTAAGGAAATGGGGATAGCACGTTAGCAGTCAGGGTATTTGAATTATTTTCTTGTTGAACTGGAGGCAAGTCTCTTAGCCTGCTTCTCGGCATGGCCCCTTTTGATGGAGGATGAGATGGTCCCCTCTCTCCGTCTTCTCCTGGGAGAGACCATGATCCCAAGCATGCCGGGTGCTTTGATTTTAGGAAAGAAACGTTGCAGTTTTTGAGTCTCCATTCTAGTCACATAGGGTCCATTCTTCATTCTAACCAGTTAATGTCTGCTTTCACCAAATCTTAAGTGTGCCTAGAAGTCCTGCCCTCCAGAGACAAACAGGACTTGACAGACCTCTACGAACTTGTCCAAGGAGGAGTGGCATTCACTGTGCTCCACCACCTTCTGTCTCTTTGGGCTGTATAATTTATACATTTGCTCAAATCTCTTGCTCTGGGAGTCAGGGACACAGGAGCGGGACTGACATTCGGGTGACGGTGACCCAGTACAACACAATGCAAATGTGCTTCCCCAGGTGACAGATTATGAAATGCAGGTTAGGAAGACAGAGTGCAAGGGGCTTCGTAGGGGTGCTCCTGGGATCAGCATCTGGAAGGAAGAGGAAGCAGCGGTGGGTGGGGAGAAGCTCTTCCCTGGGAGGCCAGGAGCTGGGATGGTCCTTCAGTTGTCCCACATCGGGTCAAACGTGGAGCCTTTGTACCCACTTGGTGATCAGCCAGTGGGTGCAGGACACCTGTGGAAGGACATGTGACCTTGACAAGAGGGTTTCTTTTAGCTCGAGACAGCCCCCAAAGAGGACTAGCAGCTGAGGCCCACCTTCCTGCAGCACTGCCAACAGATGGAGGAACAGGTCCTTCACCAGTAGGTGATTGGCGGGGGTTGGGGGTGGGGGATGCATCATACTGACCATCGCGAAGGTTTAGGGGAGAGTGAAAAGGAGCCTTGTAGAGGGGATCACAGCCACCAGAATACCCACAAGGTATCTTTCTTGGAAGAAGTAAGTCTGTAAAGTGAACTCAGGGCGTTTACAAGACACTGCCATGGAAAATACAACTTTCCATAGATTGTATGTATGGGCAGATGGGACATTAAGGTCTGTCATCTGGCAGATTTGGAGAATATGCCTCATGTTGGTGCTTTGTCAGGATGTCATACACAAGAATACATCTTCAGGGACAAAAGCTCTTGTTTGAAGGGAGGTCTACTAAGTAACAGTTCCAGAGTCACAGAGAGAATTGACTTATTTTATTTATTTATTTATTTTTAAAGGTTTTATTTATTTATTTGACAGAGAGAGACACAGCGAGAGAGGGAACACAAGCAGGGGGAGTGGGAGAGGAAGAAACACAATTCCCGCTGAGCAGGAAGCCCGATGCAGGGCTCAATCCCAGGACACTGGGATCACAACCCAAGACGAAGGCAGACGCTCAATGACTGAGCCACCCAGGCTCCCCGAAGTCACTTATTTTAAAACTTTTTATCAGAGCGGCATATAGGTGGCTCAGTAGGTTAAGCATCTACCTTGGGCTCAGGTCATGATCTCAGAGCCCAGGGATAAAAACCCAGTTCGGGCTCCCTGCTCAGTGGGAAGTCTGCTTCTCCCTCTCCCTCCACTCATGCTCTCTCTCAAATAAATAAATACAATCTTAAAAACTTTATAATGGACATTTTTAGTAAGATATTAGAAATATTAGGTTCAAAGGTGGGAGATACTACAAATCTCTTGCATTTATAAATATCAGGAGGTCAAGGTGGGTAGAGTGAGAAGAACATTAACTGCCTTTGGGGAAGGATCAGTGTTGGTCTGCATAGGTCTGGTGGGCTTGAATAGTTATCAGCAGGACATTCCCCAATACACTTATAGTTTCTCTCAAATCCAAAAAAACCCCATCTTATGCATGTTTAAAGTTGCTTTCTTTTTACTAAGCAGTCTGTATCCTAAAAATCACCTCAGCATAGTAATAAACACAGCATATTAGTGACAAGCCCAAGTTCAAATTCAAATTCGACTTCTTTGGAACCTGGGAAAGGTTAGTCAGTCACTGTGTTCCTTGGTTGTTTTATTCCTGAGTTACAACGGGGGTGATGGGGTAATAATTCTTTCCCCATGGTGACTGTGAGGACGCGCCAGCCAGCACGCAGTCTGCCCTTACCAACGGCAGCCTCCTCGATGAGCGTCCCCTTAGCTTCCAGGTTGCGTGTGATTCTGCTTCATCCTGCCTCAGCTTCTAGTGGGATCTGTGCTCTCTGTGTCGTGTCTCTGTCTCATTACTAGTCTTCTGAGTTTTTCCTTCGGCCACTAATGATGAGATGGGAAAGGGAGAACCCCTCTCCCCCTCCACCCAGCATCTCACACACTTCCTAATTCTGGCAATCTCAGTCTGGGGCATCAATTTGGAGTGAACGTCCAGAATGCCTGTCCTCCACAGTTCTTTCCTCTCCGGTACCATACTGCAGTGGGACAGCGATGTGCCTGGCTCTTCTGCTCCCCCGCAGCACCCAGCACTGTACCCAGTGGAGCATAATTGTGGCAACGGCATGGCAGATTCTGCTTTTGGGAAGTACACAATGAAGTTATATCCTCAGGATGCATGTGTGTGTGTGTGTG
>LNAC01000400.1:667174-783874 GCA_002007465.1 Ailurus styani | reverse complement strand
TATGTGTGACTGCGTAATCCTGCCATGTGCCCCACTTGGCTCCCTGTTTCTCACTGTCTGTAGGAGGACATGTCCCAGTCCTGTTCCAGCACCTTCTACGGAGACCTCTGCTTTCTGGCAAGCCTTTTCCTTTCTGGAAGATCCTTGAGCCAACTCGAGCTCCCATCTATGTCATCTCACAGTTGTGTGTTGTCCTTAGAGAGGAGCGGCATGCTGAGAAAATTTGGCATTTTGCTTAGGACTTGACTTTTTCGAAGCACTGTCTTGACAGCTGGCCCCTATCACCAGTGAACTAGCTACACCACTACAAAAACGTGTGAACTTTCAGGGAGTCTGAATGTGGTGAGGAGATTTGTATGTTTTGATTCTGTGTCATCAGGTCTTTTTAGGATTTGTCTTTTCAGAATGAGACTCAACCATAATAGTTTTGCAAACCCTTGCCTCCTTGAACCCCTGACCTCACGAAAGACTAGTCAGGGACCGTGCTTTCAGGCCTCTACATTGTTTGGTGTTCAGTGCGCCTCTTGGAAAGCTCTTTAAATAAGAGATAACTAGTTCCACCTTAGGGAAACATTTCTTTTAAGCAAGGGTTATTTTTTAAAAGAAGATAAAACACGAATGCCTGATGTTAAATGAGAGTATCCTAACGTTCTCAAACACTCGTGGAAGGGTTGCCTGGGGTGTAACAGATCTTTAGACAATGGAAACTTTTCTCCTGAGCCAGTGCAAGCTAAAAATGAAAATAGCTGCTTCAGTAGGCTTGTTCTGGCTGCCCACATGGCCGCCATGATGACCAGGGCTGTTCCAAGAGGCCAAAGGATGTGGTCTTTATCACCAAGAGGCTGGTTGTATTTGTATCTGTATTTTGTTTCTCTTGTAAGGAATTCTGCCTCTGAAAACTTTTTAATGAAAGGCAGAGCTAGAACGAGAACAGATTGGCCAAATCTTGAAATACTTGAGTAAGAGGATACCTTTCGAACATATTTTCCCCCCTCTGGAACTTGAGAAGGATAGCTAAATGCAACAGAAGGCAGCACATATTTACGAAGCTGGGAGGGTGGTTCTGGAAATTATCACCTCAAGTCAGTGATGCGGATTCAGGATAAAAGTTTCAAGAAGAATCTGGAGATATTCATAAATGATAGCTGTTTAAGGGGACAAAGGAAGCTTTGGGTGTAGGGTTCCCTATATTCTTAACCTCTTCAGGCTGGGATCTGGAGCACACATCTCACAAAACGCCCAGAGACAGACGGCTGCCTCCTGCTGGCATGCTTGGGTGCCACTTCTGCCTGTGGCCTGCAGCCTGCAGGCCTCCTGGGGCTTCCTCTAGAAGAGAAAGTGACCACCTGCTTGACAAGAGTGGGAAACTCTTGCTCTGAAGAGACTTGGTAATGCACACGCTTCTTTGAGGGTGGATTAGAACCCCCTGAGTCCCCAGGCATACCTCCTCTTCATTTTTATCTCTAACTTGGGACAAAACAATGATCCAGATTCATGACCGAGTGTTTGGAGATCTACTATTCAGTGCACTGTCCTACAACCCTCCCTTCTCCTGAGCTAACAAACGTCATGTCCTTGCAGTCATATAACAAGCCTGTGGTCAGACAGCAGTTGTCAGCTCCTGATTACCCCCTTCCCTCTCCAAAGCCTTTGATTGCCTTTTGGCCTCACCCATTTGTCACGGAATGAGAAGGGAGAGCAAGCAGTGGTGAACACTGTCTGCGTGGCTAGGTTAGGTGAAGTCGGGGTCATACACAGCAATGGGACACAGAAGGGACTGGGTGATTCCGAGGAGAAGAAACAGAACCAAGGGTGGAAAGAAGAAGCAGGAGTGCCTGGCTGGCTTAGTCAGTTAGCGTGGACCTTCTGCTCCATCATGATCTCAGGGTCCTGGGATGGGAGTCCCACATCGTGCTCCCTGTTCAGTAGGGCTTCTCCCTTTGGCCCTTCCCCTGCTCATGTGCACTCTCTCTCTCCCCCAAATAAATAAATAAAATCTTTTAAAAAAATAGAAAGAAGAAGAAGTAGCAGACTGGTCAGCAGTGACCCCATTTTCCTTTCCATTCTGGCTCCTTACCCTCCCTGAGCCCACAACTTGCCAGTCAAAGCAGCCATTTTAGGACAAAGCTCAAATAGCTTTTGTAAAAGTTTGATTCAGTAAACCCTTAATAAACGCCCGCTATACCCAGGAACTGGTAGATGATGAGCCCAAGGCAGTTTTCAGCCTTTCAGGAACTTGCAGTTGCACAGCGGGCTCATGAGGGCCCTGGGGGGCGCCCCACACGGGGGCTCTGTCTTCTCCAGGACTCCTTCCTGATACCGCCCTCGGAGGGAAGTTGCAGGCCGCAGGGAGCCCAGCGGTGACCCTCGGAAGCCATGAGTCTTCAGATCTGTAATCAAAACTGGGCACACATCTGGTCCCTCACTGGTCGGTTTGTGTCTCTTTCCGGCCAGAAGTACAGGGTTCGTTTAGCCCTGGGGAAACCTCACAGCCGGGACTGGCTAGACCATAATGAAGCCCTTACCCCAGGCCATGGGGCCACCATGTGCACTTCTGCTCTCGGGGGTGGGGGGAGTGGGGGAGGGGCAAGGTCAGCACAGCGTGTAGAGCCGCGTCAGGAACTGCACGGTGGCCGAGGTGCCTCGCTCTGCCCCTGTTCGCCTTCAGCTGTGGGGGCGGGGCTGTCTCTCCTCAGCTTAGGTCAAGGAAGCCTCGTGCAAGTGTCTGGAAGTCATTTTGCTGTGTGGAAAAAGCAAATGCAAGGCTCAGTTGTTAGGCGTCTGCCTTCAGCTCAGGTCATGATGCCAGAGTCCTGGGATCAAGCCCTGCATTGGGCTCCCTACTAGCTAGAAGCCTGCTTCTCCCTCTCCCACTCCCCCTGCGGGTATTCCCTCTCTCACTGTCTCCCTCCCTGTCTTACAAAAAAGAAAGAAAAGAAATTGGGGTTGGGGCACCTGGTTGGCGCAGTCCATTGAGCGACTAATTCTTGGTTTCAGTTCAGGTCATGATTTCAGGGTCCTGGGATTGAGCCTGTGTCAGGCTCTATGCTCGGCACAAGGTCTGCTTGTCTCTCTCCCTCTGCTTTCCTCCCCTCGTCCCCCGCTTGCATTCTCTTGTGTTCTCTCTCTCTCTCTCTCTCTGTCAAATAAACAAATAAAATTTTAAAAAACAAAACAAAGAAATTTGACTTATCTGCAGGTTAAGACAATGTGGCAACTCCTTGTGAAGGAGAAAAAAGAACCTGTAGAACTCATCTCTATTCTAGACCAAAAAAAAAAAATCATATGCAAGATTATGTCTAAAAATATTCTTGAGATGATCTCTCAACTGCCAGTCTCTTAGGTAGGTAGCCTAGAATATTTGTTTTGGCAGAGTGTGATTTGATGTTCGTATTTGCTTTTTTTTGCTTTTTTTTTTAGATTTTATTTATTTGTCAGAGAGTGAGAGAGTGCTGAGAGCAGAGAGCACAAGCAGAGTTGGGAGTTCGGCAGAGGGAGAAACAGCCTTCCTGCTGAGCAGAGAGCCCGCTGAGCAGAGCGCCCGATGCGGGGCTCAGTCCCAGAACCCCGAGATCATGACCTGAGCCGAAGGCAGACGCTTAATCAACTGAGCCACCCAGGCGCCCCACAACCCCAATTTCTTTGTTTAAACAGAAAACCAAACAAGGAGCACCTGGGTGGCTCAGTCAATTAAGCCTCTGACTCTTGGTTTTAGCTCAGGTCATGATCTCAGAGTCCTGAGATCGAGCCCCACATCGGCTCCGTGCTGAGCATGGAACCGCTTGAGATTCTCCCTTCCGTCCCTCTCCCTCTTTTTTTTTTTTTGAAGAAAAAAACTTCAAAACTTAACTAATTCAGTACTTTTTTAGGTAAGCATTTAATATGAGTAGTTTAGGCTTCCTCAACTTTTTTGTTTAGGCAAAGATTTTTTTCCTCTCTACATTTTCCCTTGAAACTCCTATCCAAAATCTGCACTCCCATATCTAGGACTATTGACAATAGTCAACTGTTGGTAACATTTGTTTTAAAAGTCTGTCAACCACGGGCACCTGGATGGCTCAGTCGGTGGAGCATCGACTCTTGATTTGGGCTCAGGGCATGGTCTTGGTGTCGTGACTTCAAGCCCCATGTCGAGCTCCAAGCTCAATGCAGAGTCTGCTTAAGATTTTCTCTCCCTCTCCTTCTGCCCCTCCCCCTGCTCATGCGTACGCGCGCTCTCTCTCTCTCAAAAGAAGAAATAAAATCTTTTTAAAATTTAAAAATAAAATCTTAAAAGTGTGCCATCCAACTTATCAGGATATTCCTCTCAGAGCTCTGCTGGGACTAGGTAGACATTTCTTCTGTCATGTTTTCTTCTGTCATGTAGGAGTAGACAGACATCCGCAGGGCTAGGACTTTGTCCTCCTGGTGGAGGCATGTATAGCACCGGTTACGATTACTTTGGTAGATTTAACTTTTTAAATTTTCTGGTTTGAATACAATAGAAATTATTTCTTCACAATTATAATATATATGTTAGGGTAGATGTGTATGTATTCTCACATTCTTGAAACAAAGTGGTGTTTCTATTGGAGACTTAAAGACATTCCCTGGAATCAGCATGGCGGGGTAGAATTCGGGGAGAGGTATGTTTTTCTAGAGAGTTCTTACAGATCTGGAGATTGCTAGCCCAAACTGGTACATTAAAAACACCATTTGTAGAAAGGGAATTTAAAAAAAATTTTCTGCTGTCAGCCTACTTCCTTCCAAATACTAACACAATTTTTCAATTCCCTGTTCCAAAGAAGGCTGCAGTTTTTGTTTATCTTCATTTCCTATTTAGTTCTTTGGAACTAAGTTAGCAAATGCAGCTTCCAAAAGCCCCACTAGCAAAGCGGGTTCTGCCCCTGCCAGGGCTCCCTCCCTCCTCCACGGGCCCCCCAAGCCCTTGCCTTCCTTGTTGTTGTTTTCACCATGTGACAGCTCTGTTGAGAAAGCAGTCACGCACCGGACAGTTCACCCGTTTAAAGTGTGCCAGTCAGTGGTTTTCAGTAGATTCCCAGAGCTGGGCGCCCATCCTCACAATCACATTGAGAACATTTTCACTACCCCCAGAGAAACCCCACGCCCATTAGCAGTCATTTCCATCTCCCCCAGCACCCACAGCCCTGAGCAAACACTCACCTACTTCCTGGCTCTATCCATTTGCCTATTCCCCCTGCCCTGTTTCCATGCTCTGCCTCTTCTCACCGTGTCTTCCTCTCGCATCCCTGTGTGAGGGAGGCAGCACAGGCTGGAACGGGAAGAGTAGATAGCAGCCCTCTTGCACAAGGGCACGCGCCTCTTTTCTGGCCCTAAATACCCTGATCCCCTGCCCTTGGCACTGGGGCTTTTCTCGGTTCCTGCCTTCTTTCCTCTCCCAGGTGTAGGTGCAAGGGACGGGGTGGACGGAGGCTGGGTGGGGCTGGGGGCTTCCTGTGGAGGGCGGCTTCTTGTTTGGGGAATTAGGCAGCAGACCCCAGCCCACCACTGTATTTGGCTCTGCCCCTGATGTCAGCGCTCAAGGCCAGGCCAAGCACAGAGACTGTAGGTGCATGGGGATACATGCCAGCCCCCCGGCCTCTATGTACTCCAGCCTCTGACTCTGGGGAGAGACCTTGGATGGGTTGGGGATGCAAGAATCTGAGTCTTCCAGGACCCAGGCCTCTGATCTTGAATAAGTATGTAATTAGAAACAGAAATGAATAGGATAAAACAAAAAACCAAGAACAGACTAATTCTGGTCTTGGCCACTCTGCTGAGTAGTTGTATGACCCTTGGGGTCATTTCATTGGCCCTGAGCCCAGTGCTCACAACTTCCAGTGAGGGAGGTGGGCTGATTGATCCAGTGTTGTGTCTTTCAGCCTGCGGGTCCCACAGTCTGTCCTGGAACACAAAATGGTTGTGTAGGAGCTGCCCTTTCTAAGCCCGTTTTTCAAATGAAAACTTACGCTGGGATTTCTTGCTCTGAGGCTGGATTAGACCCATGGGGGTTATATACTCTGGTCATAGTTTCCACCCCTCGCTCAGTGTGGGAAGTTGGCTTGTGTCTTAAACTGAAAGTGTGTTGCAGGCCAGTAGCCCGTTTAATTCTGCTGGCTATAGGCCTAACCAAATTAGATGATCGAAAAATCTTGTGCACAGCCCCACTGAAACAGAGTTGGGAAAGGCAAAGTAGGAGGAAGAGGGTAGAGAGCATTAATTTATTTCCGTAGACATTTTGTTTGGTTATGGTTGTTATCATTATCACGTCATCTAACAATATCCGTGATGGTTGTAATTATTAACTACGGGGACCTTTGTTATGCTAAGAGCCCTAATGATTTTTCGACTTGCAAGTTTTTTTCCCTGTTGAATCACTGAGCTAAACCACTCTGCACGGATAGGAGAAACATTTGGAAATGTCTTCGGGTGAGTCTGGGAAAGCAGGAGAGTTAAGAGTGTGTGCTGAATGGTTAGGGGACAGGATAGTCTGGCAAGAATAAGGCGTGCAGCGAAAAGATGAGGCAGGAATGCCCTACACCGTCCATGGTGACCCTTCCGATGATCCCACCAATCTTCAAGAAACTCTGGAAAAATCACAAAATGAACAGTGTCGCTGGATTTCATATGAAGCTTTCCTGTTCTGGTTGCCAGAGGGACAAAGCAGTCAGACATGGTAAAGAGCTGACATTTTGTTCATAGTGACAAGATGGCCTGTAAGCTCTGTGAGTGGTCCGGGGGAGGGGGCAACGGATATGTGAGGCTCCTCTTTAAGTGTGATGTCTAGTGGAGCTGGAAAGCTGGACGATGAATAACTGTCGTAGAGAATTTCAATGAGGAGCTGACTCTACATTTTAAATCTCTCTGAAATCTCTCCTCCTCTTCTCTCTTCCCATCACCCCTGCTCTAGTTTAGGTGACCGAAGTCTAGTCCAGATTGCTTCCCACATTCTGTATTTCCCGCACAATAGCCAACATGATCTCTCAAACACAGATCTACCTATCCCGTGTCCCTTTGTGTTTGAATCTCACCCACTTCTTTCATATTATTAGCAGATATTATTTCCTCACCAAAGTGTTCCAGGTCACACCCCTTCCCCAAATGTGTGGATTGACACCCGTTTCCTTAACAGGAAAGTCACCTCATTGGAGCCATTTCCAGACTCTGAAGTAACTACTTCTTTATTTCCCTCATTAGATGGTCAGGTAGATTATTGTTATATTTGCATTGCCTGATGCTTAGTAGGTGCTCAAATATTTGAATGTATGATTCAGTAGATGCTATGGAGAAGGCTGGGGGGTGTGGTGACACTGGAGGTGTGGTGACCGTGGAGGATAGGTAAGATGTGACTATGCAGAGACGGGCACTGCTGACGTGAAAACAGGCATAGGAGACGGCAAGTGTTTTGATGTGATTAGACTATAGAGCAAGAGTTGGCAGACCACAGCCTGTAGGCCAACTCTGGTCCCCCACTTGTTTTTATAAACAAAGATTTACTGTAACAAAGCAAGGCTTGTTCATTAACACACTGCCTATAACTTTCACACTACATGGACAGAATTGAGTAGTTGTCACCAAAAAGCCTGCAAAGCCCAAAATATTTACTCCCTTCCCTTACAGAAAATGTTACCACCCCTGGAATAGAGTAGAAAGGGGAGAGTAGTAGGAGATGAAATGTGAAAAGTAGGTAGGGCCAGATCCTGAAATTCTCAGAAGAAAATGTCAATTCCTTATCACATCTTATGTAGATGATTGTATTGGGATTTTTATTTTTTTTTAAAGATTTTACTTATTTGTCAGAGAGTACAAGCAGGGGGAGTGGCAGACAGAGGGATAAATAAGTAGGCTCCCCACTGAGCAAGGAGCCCAACGTGGGACTCGATCCCAGAATACTGGGATCATGACCTGAGCCAAAGGCAGACGCTTAACTGACTGAGCCACCCAGGCATCCCTGTACTGGGTTTTTAAAAATCCATTTCTCTTTCCCTTGGTCCAGCACTCAATAGAAAGTACTCAGTCAGGAGCACTTTGTGCCCATTTTCTCTCACGGTACACTGCCCCTCTTCTAATGCCCCTCACCTTGACCATGTTCTTAGAGAAAATACTGAAGCTCTCAGGGACTGTCCACTGCTAGGTATGCACACTGATGAAATTACACAGACCGAGTTAATATGAACCTGCTCTAATTTCAGCTGGAGAAAAAGTATTCTTAAACTCAGTCTTCCTCTTCACTCCCCCGCAAAAAAAATTTCAGGAAAGATAGAGCAAAAAGATAAGCTAGGAACTAAAATTAAAATCTTAGGGCACATTGTTTTAAAAGTTGACATTTTATAAAAAAGTGTATACAAAACCTGATCACAAAGAAAGGAAAATGACAAGCCAGTTTGTTTTGTGAATATACAGATGCCGAAATTCTAAACAAAATATTAGCAAATCAAATTCAGTGATGTATAAAAAAGATAACATCACAACCAGATTGGACTTGTTCCAAGAATGCAGAGTTGGTTTGATATTTGAAAATCGGTCATTGTAATTTAGCTCATTAACAGAATAAAAGAGGAAAAGTATATGATCCTGTGTCCTCAGCCTCCTCAGACAGATCATTTTTTCTGTGGGGAGCCATCTGGTGCCTTGTAGGCTATAGAGCCCTCCACCCTCTAGATGCCAGTGACACCCACCCAGTTGTGACAACCAGAAGTGTCTCCAGACATTGCCAAATGCCCTGTGAAGGGTAGCATCACCTCCAGCTGAGTATCACTCTAATACATAAAGAAAATGATTTGACAAAATTCAAAACCCACTCATTATATTAAAACCAACATGCTCAGCAAACTAGTAATAGAAGAAAACTTTCTTAATCTGATGAAAAATTTTTTTTTTTTTAAATCTACAGAAGGGGCACCTGACTGGCTCAGTTGATGGAGTGTGGGACTCTTGATCTCAGGGTTGTGAGTTTGAGCCCCACTTTGGGAGTAGACTTTACTTATAAATAAATAAATAAACAAACAAACAATAAAACTTAAAAACCCTATGGCAAACATTATACCTAATTGAGAAATATTGAAAGCTTTCTCTCTGATATTTAGCCAACTTGAGAACCCAGACAGTACGCTAAGGCAAATGAAAAAAATGAATGGGTCGCTAAAGGAATGGGAAAGAGGAAATAAAAATCTCTCCTTTGCAAACACCATTGTTTGTGTAGACAATGGAAAAGAATCTACAAAAAAACTGTCAGGATTACACAACAAATTGGCGAATTTACTTATTACAAGATCAGTGTACTTTATATTGCTATATACGAACAGCAATTAGAAAAATTTTAGAGTGACACCATTTAGGGGCACCTGGCTAACTCAGTCCATGGAGAATGCAACTCTTGATCTCCAAGACATGAGTTTGACCCCACATTGGGTGTAACATGTACTTAAAAAAAAAAAAAACTATAAAAAAATTTTTTTAAGTGACAACATTTATATTGCCATCAAAAAAACATCAAATACAGGGGTGCCTGGGTGGCTCAGTGGGTTAAAGCCTCTGCCTTCGGCTTGGGTCATGATCTCAGGATCCTGGGATCAAGCCCCGCATCAGGCTCCCTGCTCAGCAGGAAGCCTGCTTCCTCCTCTCTCTGCCTGCCTCTCTGCCTACTTGTGATCTCTCTCTCTCTGTGTCAAATAAATAAATAAAGATCTTTAAAAAAATGTTAAAAAAATCAAATACCTAAGAAGACATATAATGACAACTGCATAAAATCTTAGACCAGAAACTCCAAGACATTCTTGAGGAAAGATGAAGAACCAGAATCAGTGCCTAGCCAATGTTAATTCATCAGTATTTCCCAGAGTGTATGTTAACGCACAGACCTGAGGCCCTCAGTGCTTTTGATTCAGCCCATCTGAGGTAGGGCCCAAGAATTTGCAGTTCTAGGTACTGTGCTGAGTTGCTGCAGTTGCTGGTGAAAGCCCAGAGCTCGAGAGTCACTAATCTAAATAAGTGAGGGTATATACCATATTTGAGGATTCAAAAACCATTGGAAAGTTCAGTTCTCATTTGAGGAACTTCTTTGTTGTTCCAAAGTCCCAGCAGAGGTGTGTATGTATCTGGGTGTATGTAAACTGACAAGCTGAATCTAAAATTTACATGGACATGAAAAGGGCCAAAAGAGCCAGCACAGACTTAGAGAATAACAGCAGACAATGGAAGGCTTCAAACTGCCAGATAATGAGACTTATAATTAAAATAGTGTTTAAGGGGCGTTTGGGTGGTTCAGTCAGTTAAGCATCCAACTCTTGTTTTCAGCTCAGGTCAAGATCTTGGGATCAGGGCGCCTGGGTGGCTCAGTGGGTTAAAGCCTCTGCTTTCGGCTCAGGTCATGATCTCAGGGTCCTGGGATCGAGGCCCGCATCGGGCTCCCTGCTCAGCGAGGAGCCTGCTTCCCCCTCCCTCTCTCTGCCTGCCTCTCTGCCTCCTCGTGATCTCTCTCCCTCTGTGAAATAAATAANTAAAAATCTTTAAAAAAAAAAAAAAAAAAAAAAGATCTTGGGATCATGATGAGATCGAGCCCTGCATTGGGCCCCATGCTCAGCACAGAGTCTGCTTGAGATTCTCTCCCTCTGCCCCTACCCCTGCTCTCTTTCTCCCTAAAATACATACATACATACATACATACATATGTACATAAATGAAAATGGGCAGTGGATTTGAATAGACATTTTCCCAAAGAAGATATCCAGATGGCCAGCAGACACATGAAATGATGCTCAGTCTCACTCATCATCAGGGAAATGCAAATCAGAACTGCAGTGAGGTATCTCCTCACCCCTGTCAGAATGAGTAGTACCAGAAAGACAAGAGATAACAAGTGTTGGGGAAGATGTAGAGAAAAGGGAACCCTCGTGCACTGTGGGAGAGCATGTAACTGTTGCAGTATTATTTATAAGAGTCAAGATATGGAAACAACCTGGGTGCCTGGGTGGCTCAGTCGGTTAAGTGTCCTCCTTCCGCTCAGGTCATGATCCCGGGGTCTTAGGATCAAGCCCCACATCAGGCTTCCCGCTCAGCAGGCGGTCTGCTTCTCCCTTTTCCTCTAACCCTCAATCCCACCCCTGCTTGCGCTCTCATTCACTGTCTCTCTCAAATAAATAAATAAAATCTTTTAAAAAGTAGAACTGTTAATTGGTATATGAATAGACAAGTAGACAGGTAAGAGAACTGATAAACAGACCCAACACATTACTGTCACCTGACATACAACCAAGGGAACCAGGGGAGAAAGGATGGTCTTTCCAAGGCATGGTGCTGAAACAGTTGGGTGTCAGTTTAGAAAACAATTAATCCTGACCACACCATACACAGAAGTTCATTCCAGATTCATTGTAGCACTGAATAGCAGAAGCCTAGCCAACCGAATGCCCATCCAACATCCAACGTAAGGGCAGTGAATTGCAGCGAACAGCCAGTGAATAGTGGAAGATATTTGCAACAAATATATCCAACAAATGATGTCTATCTAGTACGTGTTGTACTGTATTTTTTAAAAGACAACTTGATAGAAACAGGAACAGGTGCACTTCATAAGAGGATCTCCAAATAGCCAGTTAAGTATTATGAAAAAAGAACAAAAAGCACGACACTGTCTTCTTGGGAGTGGGTGGAAAATCACAACTGGACACTGGCCTGCGCCTGCCATGGAGGGAGAGTCAGACGCCTGTGGCGGGAGCACACCCAGGACGAGCACTTGGGACAGCTGTCCATCTGTGTCTACCAAAGCAGACACATGCCTGTGACCCAGCCCATGCCATTCTGTCTGCCCACTGAGCCCAGCTGCAGACAGTCACCTTGCCCAGAGTCCTCCTGTCTTCAGGATTAAACTAATATAGCCAAGCTGGCATGAGAAATTTGCATGTCTTCTTGGGTTAGTCACACCAAAAACCAACAAATGCCTTAAACTGTCTCTAAATTTGTGAAGCCTGCAGGCCCTTCGAGGGGGCTGGGAGTCAGGTGCTTTGGGTGGACGGATATTTGTCATAACCGCTCAGATCCCAGAGTGAAAAGCATTTTCCTGCACCACCTCTGTCAATGATTTTTTTTCTTTTTTCTTTTCTTTTCTTTTAAACCCAGCGTTGGGCTTGAACTCACAACCCTGAGATCAAGACCTGAGCTGAGATGAAGAGTAAGATGCTTAACCAGTGGAGCCACCCAGCCATCCCACCTCGGTCAGCTCTTAATCACGTTTGCTTCCACCACTTTTTTTGTTGTTTTATCAAAGTTTGCACTCATAAAGGGTCAAGCAGTTTCATAGGGTTATGAAAACATGCTCCTCCCATTTCCTACTCACTAGAGGACGTGACTTTTTTAAGATTGTATTTATTTATTTGAGAGGGGGAGCAAGCTGGGGGGAGAGAGAGAGCTAGAGAGAGGGAGCACATGAGCACGAGTGGGGGGAGGGGCAGAGGGAGAAGCAGACCCCTCGCTGAGTGGGGAGCAGAGGCTGGACTCAACCCCAGGACCCTGAGATCATGATCTGAGCCAAAGGCAGCCACTTAACCCACTGAGTCACCCAGGCGCCCCTAGAGGACACAACCTTTCACTCACCCTGTTTCTTTGTTACTTGCCTTCATCCCCCTTCCACTGTCACTATCAACATTTTACTGTATATCTTAAAAGTATGTGTTGTGTGGGGATAAATTTTAAACATGCATATATTTAAGTCAAATTGAGACCGCTCCATTTTTCTATCTGCATTTTTTCCACTTAGCTTTATATTCTTTTGAAAACGCCATTTATGACATTCCATCTGTGATTGTGCCCCGATGTGTTAAACTACACCCTTATTGTTGGACATTTTGTGGTTTCTTGTTTTGCTTGTTTTCTTGCTACTATGAATACAAATAAAGTTCATATATCTGTGTGTATGAGTGCTTATTACTATGGGCAGATGGATTCATAGATATATGCCTTTTCTCATAACTTCAGTTTTCCGTGGTTAATAACCGTCCAAGTTTTATTTGCTGGCTTCGTGTTGTCCGCCCTCTGGCTTGCTCTGAACTAGGCTGGGTTCCTCAGTGCACCGCCAACATTCTGGGGACGTCACTGGCATCCCATTGTCTTGGCATTGCCTTTGGCTTTCTCTCATTCTCTCTTGGTCCCCAGCTCCCATGTCTTTTCTTGGTCTCCTCCTCTGTCTAGGAGAGCAGCCGCACTCCCCCATCACCCTGCAGAAGCCTTATGAGAAAGGCATTCATGGGAGAGCCATTGTGCAGTCCTCATGTGTCTTAAAAGCATCTTTATTTTATCATCACCTTAATTTGGTTAGGCATAAAATTCTAGTTCTCAATTCACTCAGAATTTTGAAGGAATCCTGACATTGTCTTCTGGCTTCTGATGATATCACTGCTGAGAAGTCTGTTGCTATTTCGATTCTTGGTCTTTTGTTTTGTGACCCGCTTTTCACTCTGGGAAGTTTTTAGGATCTTGGTCTGTGGCATCCTGAGATTTCAGTCTGTTTCAATTCTTGTCCATTAGGTTGTTCTCATGGTGACTTTCTTTTTTCTTTAATTTTTTTTTTTGTATTTTTTTATTTACTTGACACAGAGAGAGAGAAATCACAAGCAGGCAGAGAGGCAGGCAGAGAGAGGAGGAAGCAGGCTTCCTGCTGAGCAGAGAGCCCGATGCGGGGCTCGATCCCAGGACCCTGAGATCATGACCTGAGCCGAAGGCAGAGGCTTTAACCCACTGAGCCACCCAGCCGCCCTCATGGTGACTTTCCATCTGGAAACTCAGAGCCTTCAGTTCAGTGACCTCTCTGAATTCTTTTACTTATTTATTTTGATACTTTCCCCTCTTCTTTCTTTTTTTTTAAAAATTTTTTAAGATTTTTTTTTTTAAGATTTTATTTATTTGACACAGAGAGAGAGATCACAAGTAGGCAGAGAGGCAGGCAGAGAGGAGGAAGCAGGTTCCTTGCTCAGCAGGGAGCCCGATGCGGGCCTCCATCCCAGGACCCTGGGATCATGACCCAAGCCAAAGGCAGAGGCTTTAAACCACTGAGCCACCCAGGCGCCCAAGATTTTTATTTATTTATTTGACAGAGAGAGAGAGAGAAAGCACACAAGCAGGGGGAGCTGCAGGCAGAGGGAGATGGAGGAGGCTCCCCGCTGAGCAGGGAGCCCTACACAGGGCTAGAGCCCAGGAACCCGGGATCATAACCCGAGCCGAAGGCAGATGCTTAACCAGCTGAGCCACCCAGGCGCCCCTCCCCTCTACTTTTCTGATTTATCTTTCGGGAGCCTCATTATCAGATGTTGGCCCTCCCATACTTATCCTCTAATTTTCTTGTCCTCCCTGTTTTGTTTTGTTTGTTTTTTAATGTCTATTTGTTTTACTTTACTCATTTCTCTATTTTCTCTTATAGGCTTTGATTTCATTTTTCACTTCTGCTGTCCTAGGGTTAATTTATGAGAGCTGTTTTTGGTCCTCTGGGGTTTTTTTTTTAAGAGCATCATATTCTTGACAGATTCAGTATCTCCTCATCTTCCTGAGGGCATTCATAGTCATTTTTTAGAAATTGTCATCAGTTCTGCATAGTTTGATTTTGTCAAGTTGCTTTCTTTTCCTTTTTGTTTGTTCAGGTATGTGTTTCATGGTAAAGGTTTTTCTCAGCTGCTCAGTGATCCTTCTGCATGTGCACATATTCAAGAGAGGACGTTGAGAAGCTGATTAGATATTCTGTGCGGGGGTTTGTTGACTGTGGTCTTCATCTGTAGGGGGATCGTTCTCAGCTGCTCTGTTGGGGAACTCGTGGGGCCAGCCCCTTTGGGCCCTTGGACATTCAGATGCCCCAGGGAAGACTTCCGGGATTCTGTCCATAGAGCATCTATCTATTTGGCTTCATTTACTGCCTGTTTCCATCATGATCAGCTCTGCTTCCAATCCCTCTCTTCCCAGAACTGCTCTGCTACCCCAGTGCCTGAGTGGGGGGCGGGGGACTCCCCTGACCTCAGTAGGCTGCTCACTGGCTTCCCGTAGCTGCTAGATGAAACTCAGCTTCCCTGGGTCTTCGGAGTCAGTCACACCTGTCCTGCTGTTGCCTAATTCCCCACATTTCATGGCTGCCGGTTCCTTTCCTATTATTTTTGTCTTTGTGGTTTGTGCCTTTAAAACAAATAATAAATCCCCTTGTTTTAGCGAGGTTTCTGGAGGAAGAGGACATCAATACGTGCATTCACGTCACTCTCACCAAAGATGTCCCCCGCTGCTCTTTGGGGAAGACATCTGAGAGAAGTCAGTTGAGAACAGTGTTCCAAGGAGGTTTGAAGAAGAATTATTTTTCTTGTCATTGACTCACCAGGAACCATAAGACTAGAGTTGGTAATAGGTTCTAAGACCCTTTCTTGGCTATAGCTTCTTGGCAGCGTTCTTTCTCACGTGGGTACAATGGGGAGGGACACGTTTGTCCGTGGGACCCCCTGAATGGCAGACTCCCCAACGGGAACTCTGAGGGGGCTGTGGATCCTACCCAGCACTTGGCGCAGATCTCGACTTTGTCTAATTTATTCTCTTTCTTGAGCATAACGACTGTTTGTTCTTCCCTTCTCTTCCCAATCTCCGCACCTGTCGTACAGGATGATGAGAGTCTCAAATACCTGACACATGAGGAAAAGGATGTCATCCTGTTTTTTGAAGAGACCATTGATTCCCTGGAAGACGACTTTGAGGAGCAAGTCCTGTGTGATGGCCACTCTCCGGGGTCTCTGGAAGAGTGTGCTTCCGGTCACTCGGAGCCAGGAGAGGTCATTGATTTAGTGCAGCCAGCGCCAGAGGTGGGGGAACCGGAGGGCCTCCCGGCTGGGACAGCAACAGCAGGTGAGGACGTTCCCTGTGTGTGGCCAGAAAGGAGGTGGTGGGGGCTCATCGGATTTTTGCAGGGGAGAAGCATGGTCTTGCTAGTTGGAGTGTCCAGCCAAGCAGATGCTTTTGTAGCATATTAGGAGACAGCCCATGAAGGGAGTTTCCAAAAGGGCCAAAATAAAGAATGAGACTAGCTGACCAAAGGAATCGATTCTTAATAGGAAGGAATGGAGGAAGGGAGGGAGGGAGCGAGGGAGGGAGGAGGACAGAAGAGAGGGAAAGAAAGAAAGAGAAAGGGAAGGAGGAAGGAAGGAAGGGGAAAGGAAGGAAGGAAGAAAGAAGAAAGGAAGGAAGAAAGGGGAGGGCAGGAGAAAGAAAGAAAATTGGAAGTGACTTCTAGTGTAACAATTCATTCTATGAAGAAAACAGATAAGGTACTTATATTTTAGCCCTTGGGTTTGATATCAGATTTTGAGGACTCTTATAACTCTGTTTCTCTTGCATGACTTTTCAAAGTGGGAGTATTTGAACTGAAAAGTCTGCCAGCTCAGGAAAACAGGAAAAGAGCAGACAAGAGTTTGGCTTGGCATCTAGTAGGTTGTGGGTTTGTAGGTTTGCTTGATTCCAGGCGCCCTCCAAAGAAAGGCATGCTTTTTGTCTTTTGAATCCTGCAAGAAGACCAGACAGGATGGACAAGGTGGGATTGTCTGGCACTGTTTTTTTCTGATCGGAAAAGATCCTGGAAATGAACTTGGGCAAGGGGATGAGGATTGGAAGGATGAGGGAGAAATAGAAGGGAAAGTATTTTGGCTCTTACTACAAAATACAGCCGTTTGTCCCAAGCCTCTAGAAACATATTTTGTGTGTGTGTGTGTGTGTGTGTGTGTACGCGCACGTGCTTGCAAGGCTGGGTATTACATCGGATTTCACAGACTGGGGCTCTTGACTCCCAATGTGGAGCTCTGCGTGCAGCCATGTCAGCAAAGAAGAGACTGAATAAGAATTTCCCATTTTTATTACTTTTATACCATTTTATCACTTTTTAACTTTAGGAAGTGTACTTCCTAAAGTTAACTTGAACTTGCTGATGGTTTAAAAATGCCAGATCGTATACTTGGGCCAAGGGAAACATTCGCCAAGAGAAAGCCGCCCTGCCCATCCATCTCTACCGTGACATTTTCAGAGCAGTGGTCTGAGGCTAGGGACAAATAAGATGCGGCTTGTGGTTCTGCAGCGAGGGACAGGTGCATGGATATAGGTGCCCAAGGCGTTGGGTGGCCTGTGATCAGTATCTGTTAAGGACATCATAAAGGCTCAGAGGTGTATTGAGTTTGACCTGGGGCATCTGACACAACCAGCTAGTCTTCATCTGGAAAAACCTGATGTGGAGCTGCCCCCCAACCTTCTTCACCTCCATTTCCCCTCAGCAACACCCCTTCCTAAGGGGCTTGTTATTCCTTCCTGGCCTACACTTCCGTAGAAGCCTGCACTGATGCCTTCTCATCACGTAGTGGTGAGACTCACGGAGGACATTCTCCTTCACTGGGCCAGGGAGTTTAGCTGACAGGATGCTGACATTGCTGTGGACCTTGGCTTTATGTCCCTTGGAGGCCCTCGTAAATCCAGTGGGAAGGCAATGGGATGCATTTATTTTTACCTAACCTGATAACTGATGACGATTCTGCCTCCTTTTCAGGGGCTGACTCTGTCAGGAAGGAAGACATTCCTGTCCTTGAAGGCAGGAAACCAGAAGCCAAGTGTCCTCCCTCGCCAGACTCGGCAGCTCCAGAGGCCCCTCCTGTGCCGCCCTCCCAGCCTGTGGCCGCAGCAGCTGCGCCCCCCAGGAAAGAGCTGCCGGCCCCCGCTCCCCCCGCGGAGCACCCCAAACTGCCCCGCTCCGTTCCCACCCCCCTGGTAATCGCTCAGAAGATGTCCGAGAAGGTAGCAGGGAATGAAGTGCTTTCGCCCACGTCCCCTTCCAAGGAGGGCAAGCCTGGGGACTGGAGAACACTGTCTTCGGGGGCCTCTCGGCACGGGGACCCCTTCCTGTGGCACAGACACACGGCCCAGCCTGCGCCCAAGATCCACCGCTTCCCAAGCAACATCAGTGTGACCAACAGCGCGGGGAAGGAGTTCAACAAGACCATCTCCAAAGCAGCCGTCAACGTGCAGGAGCGGAAGGCCCAGGTCTTGGCCAACATCAATGGTGTCTCTTTCCTGGCTGCAGGGGAAGCAGTAGACCGGGCCCCCAGGGCTGAGATCGCTGAGCTGGGGACGCGCAGCCAGAGCAAGCCAGGCCCTGTCCACAAAGCCGCGGCCACACGGGCCTGCGGCCACACCAACACACTACAGTCCAGAGGCGTGCAAACGGAACAGTGCCCGCCATTGGCCAACGGCTTCCAGAGCATCCATGACGTCCTGAGGAGTGAGCCCAGTGCCTTCGTCTCGACGGGGAAAACTGTCACCTTCCATCCAGACCCGGCGCTGGCCGGCAAACTTGCGCGGCAGAACGCCAGCAGGAGCCTTTATGAGCACCGGCAGCCAGACTGTGGCCAGGATGCTAGGAAGCGGTCGGGGTCACTGCCCAGGGCTGTTGGGTTCAGGCCCCAGGGCATCACTGTCCAGTTCTCCGGCCGCGGCTCCACGGAGGAGGCCCGCCGAGAGGCCCTGCGCAAGCTCGGCCTTCTGAAGGAGAACTTGTGATGGGGGCTGGGGAGGGGCTGGAGAGGCACGATGGCCAGGCCCGTGTGGCCTAACACGGATGTGCCCGCCTGAGGAGCAGTGGCCACGGTCCCAGGGCTGTGCCTTGTGGAGGATGAGACGTGACAGGTGCCAGGACTCCGCGGTCCAGGCGGAGGGAGTGGGGATAGGAAGTGCCACCTGACTCCACTGCCACGTCCGAGCAGGGCGATCCTTCTGGGAGAGTCCGGCCCCCTATCTTGTCTTCCTTCTTCCAGGAGCTCAGAGAAGAACCCTGAAAACCCTAAACACCGTATTTTTTTTTTTTTTTTTGGATTTAGAAAGAGGGGGATTGGATCTGATCTGTTATTCTTCAGTCTCTCATCTAGACTCTTATCCCAAGCACGTGACACCCAAGCCACATTAGATCTCTTACACTCGGTTACCCATGAAAGGAAGTCTCTTCCTTTTCTGAGAAAATAAAACAGAAATGCCTTTTCGATTTTTATAACATCTCAGAGCATCTCCTTTGGTTTTTCTGTTTGTTTCTCAGGGGTAAATGTTGGTGTGTTGGCCCTAGATGTGCCATTGTTTCTGGATATAATTTGGCTTGCCCATTTGTTGTTTCGGGTTTTTTTAAATTGAAAATTGAAATGAACCCTTCGGAGTATGATGTACCATAATTTTGAGTTACAGGAATGGAATGGAAAGGTTGGATTTGGAAAAGGTGGTAATTTTCAGAAAGCAGGTCCCATCAGACTATGGGGGCTTTGTCACTGGGAGATACGTGGGTGAGTGTGTATGGTGTATATACCTGTACGTAATGTGTGTTTATGGAAACTTGTGTTCACGTGCACATACATTTGTGAGTCTATATCCACAAATGTCTTAAGACCCTATCAAGTAACTACAGGATGCAAGCCCTTCCTCTTCTCTCGAAGGATGTGGCCGTCTCAGCTGCAACGGGGGACACAGAGACTGGAACCTTTAAGGGCACATCGCCATCATCTCCATAATCAGAGTGCTTCTTACTCACCCATAGGTCACTCTACCCAAGGAAGGTAATATTCCAAGCAGGCTTCCACAGAAGCAAGATAGTTTCTTTTTGTGGGGCGGGGGGAGAGAACATTTTTAGGAATGTATCCCCTAATTTTAACCTGATTTCAACTTATCACCCAATTTTACTTGTGCATGTTGCAAGGTAGCTAGTAAACAGAAGGAAACGAAAACATTCTTGAGATCTCTCGTGTTCTGTGAGCAAGATCTCAGGATTAGTTTTAAAGGGGAAAAAAAAACCCAGCAAGCTAGGTTCCACAGTCTGAGAACTGTTTCTCTCCCAGACTGTGTGTTACATGCTGAGTTGTAGCCACAAGCATTATTATTAAAACTATTTAAGGCTGGAGTCTTAAGTCTCTAAAAATAGACTGGGAAAGGCCCCAACTGCAAGTCACACCCTTTTGTTACTATGTCTCAGCAAGTGTCACAGCCTCAGTTTCCTCTTGTTGAGTATTATTTAAATGAAAACTTTTAAATGTGCTGTAAAGCACATCTTTCGTAGTATTCAATTTGCCTTGTAAGTTACATAAAATGACTGTCATTTTTTTCCTTAGAACTATGATATTTAGTGTCTCATCCAGCCTGTGTCCTCCTGAAATAATCTTATAGATTCTCGACGGTCTTAATTTAAATAGGTGCTTTGATTTTACAGGTTTTTAAAATAGTTTTTATTGTGTTCCTATTTATGTTGGATTTTGTTTGAAGAGTTCTTGAGGACTGTATTACCCTTTCACAAAGTGAGATGCCATATACAGTGTTTAAAAATAGAGGGTCTTGATATGGCTAACATTTTAAATATCCTTTAAATATGAGAATTACCTTTTTATGCTAGCCTATGACTTCACTGTGATTAAGGTCAATGTGACTATATATTAGTATATTTGTTCTCATAATGACACTTTTGAAAAATAAATTTAGAGATTTATCTTACATATAAACAGCTTTGTTTTTGCATTTTATACTTGCACTCAGTTATTTTCTTTTAAATGGTTATATCCTTCCCTTGTATTCATAATTATACTGGCTATTACTCTGGCCATTTCTTGTGCCCAAAATCCTAGTAATCAAAGGCATGTGTTTTGTACGAGGTTCAGATGATAGCTGTTAATGCTGTAACCTGTATACATATCATGTTAACAAAAACATCTAGTTTGGGGGCAACTGGGTGGCTGAGTTGGTTAAGCATCTGCCTTCAGCTCAGGTCATGACCCCGGGGTCCTGGGATGGAGCCCACGTCAGGCTCCCTGCTCAGCGGGGAGTCTGTTCCTCCCTCTGCCCCTCACCCTGCTCGTGCTGTCTCTCAAATAAATTAATTTAATTAAATAAACATCTAGTTTGCAGAGGGGCATTAGTTCTCTTGCCATAACTATGAGATAGGACATTCACAAAGGCTCATCTTCAAGGGAATGTTAAGGACCACATTTCAAAGCAAAATTATAATGAAAAGATGAACCTCAAGTGCCCAGGTTTTTTTTTCTTCTTTTCGAAGTAATACCTGTAAATCACTCTCCATTTTTATGAAACTTTTTTTTTTTAAGATTTTATTTATTTGACAGACACATTGAGAGAGGGAACACAAGCAAGGGGGGTGGGAGAGGGAGAAGCTCAGCTTCCCGCTGAGCAGGGAGCCCAATGCAGGGCTGGATCCCAGACCCTGGGATCATGACCTGAGCCGAAGGCAGACGCTTAACGACTGAACCACCCAGGTGCCCCTTTTATGAAACTCTTTATCTTAATACTTAAAATCGGAGAAAAAGAATTCTGCTACTTCACAGATACCAGAGTAACAATACAGTACTACTTTGCGGATACCAGAGTATCAAGCCGCACACAGCACTACTTTCTGGATTCCAGAGTAGCAATCCACACACGGTACTACTTCGCGGATTCCAGAGCAACAACCTGCACACAGCACTACTTCGCGGATACTGGAGCAACCATGTCTGTCCCGGGCCCTCCTCCTCCCCGCTCTGCTGTGTGGCTCCTCTGTGCTTCCTAATCTGCACAAAACTGGGAGAAAGTCTGGTCTCTGCTTTTCTCCCGGAGCTGGCATTGTCCTCTTACAAGGCCTGTTGAGGAGAAAGACAGGGGGTGTCCTGAGTCTGTCCAGGTGCACACAGCGGGTTCGGGCCTGAGCCGGCTCCTGCTCTTCCCTCCCTGTGCGGCATACACGGTCGTGGACGGTATAGGATTCTTCCCGCAAAATTCCTCCTGGGGGGCTCCTAAGGTCAGCTCCCCATTTTCATGAAGGGCTTAGTGGAGTTGATAAGGGAGGCCTCGGGAGACCCTTAGGATTAGCCTTTTTATTTGTAAAATAATCAGAAAGGTATTCTCTTCTTTTAATTCCCACAGCTCTGGCTATGAGGCCTTTGACCTTTCAGAGGATTTGGTGGTGATGTTTTTGATACAAGTGATCTAAGAAATCAGTTCTTGATGTTTAGTCAAGAGGAACGAAGAGAGAGAAATAAGATAAATATGAACATAATACACTGTTATCGAAAGGCCTCCCTGCTGGGCCGGGTCCCTAATGCAGGCGGCAGAATGAGGCATTGTTTCCCTAGGAGTGTTTTTGACCGCCTGGAAAACGTTTAATACACTTTTCTCCCTCAGCTCTCCCTTGAGATATTAAATGTTTGTCATCAAACCCTGGTGTTCCCTGAAGGCTCGGAGCTGGTTTGCTGTGTTTTTCCCCTGCTCTGGCCTGTGACCCCCACTGCCTGCCCGGGAGGCAGGAGGAAGGGGAGGCGTGTGAGGAATGCTCACCTGTGAAAGGTTCGTGTTGTCATTGAAATGACAAGCCACCAAACAGGTTCTGTTTGTTCTCTTCACAGCAAGGCTTTCTCTGGCTTTCAAGTATGGGAACAAGTTGGCATATCCTTTTCTTATCTACTCGCTGGACAAGCCCTGCTTTCAGATACCTGAGAAAAGAGAAGGCAGGGCTGTAAGCCGCTGAGTCCTGAGAAGATGGGGACTGGAACTGCATGGGGGGCGGGGGGCTGGGCCAGGAATGCGGCCACCTGCCGCTGGGCTGACCAGTCCACTCCAGCTCCTGCTTCCCCGCCCCCCTGACTGCTGGGTTCTCCCTCTTCCCCAAGGGCAGCAGCACTGCTGGGGGAAAAGTCCATTTGTCCGCATGAGAAAAGACAGGATAATGACCTAAAGTCACTTCCCAGCCCACACTTTTCAGTATAAAAATGGTCAACCTTTGTGAGGTTTGTGCTCCTTCTAAAATGTCTCTTTATTTAAAAACATACTGAAACCCTTCCCTCCATGTTCCAAATTCATAAGACTTAAGAAATGCCAACCACTGCCATCACCAGCGGGCTCACTCGCTGTCCTGGCGACTGTCCTTCTAGGGAGGCCACTGACGACCCCAGGAGCCAGGCAGAGCCCGCCCCATGCCATACCATCGCGATGCCAACCTGGCTGGCCTGGCTGTATAAAGATCTCCTTCAGGCCCGCTTATCATCTGAACCGTAGGAACTTTCTATTCAACAATGAGCTAAAGGCGGGGAAACGGGGTGATTTCCAGAAATGGCCCAGAAAGTCAAAATGGCAAGCACATGTTCTCTAAGCTGGGTGGGGCAAACCACAAATGGCCCTAGGTTAGGGGGCAGGGTCCACCACCTCCCCCTCACCCACCCACCCAGAGAAGGGTGCGATCCTGGGAAACCTCCTAGTGTTGCCTCTGTCTTCCGATTCCCCCAGTGCCCAGACCTGTCTCCCATGGGCCCCCACGGGCCCTTCTGCTCTGGGGGCATACCAGGAGTCAGGAGGAATCTCCCTGCCTCCATGGCTGAGTTCTTCTACTTTTTTTTTTTTTTCACAAAATTTTTTTTAATGGCAAATGACCTACCAAGGCAACATAAATAAGCTTCAAGGCTACCATTCCCCTACTTTCCTAACCTTACCCTAAACAGAAAAATCACTGTATGATTCTAGAATCTCACAGCAAATATACTGAACATATTTGATATTTGGGAGTTTCTGAAATCAGTTTTTAGAAATTTATTTTACAAGTGGAAATTGCATTTTTCATTTTGTACTAACATTTCTTCCCTAGAGATACAATTTAGTCATTCATATCTTCAAAGTAAAAAATATCATCAAAATAGATTAGCATAATATAGTATAACATCCTACTGATAATGGTTACACATGCCTATTTTTTATTGGTCTCCAAATCATTGGGAATTTAAGGCTAAGCGTTCATTATTTGTATGTAATTTCAGAGAAAACCAGTTTATCAATTTATGATTTAGTGGTCATGATCAGGGTAAATGATACCCTTCCAGTGTATATACATGTCAGTCATTACAGAGGTAATTTAGGTCTCTTTTATTCCATGGCTGAGTTCGATGTAGGTTTTCCTGATTCCTAGGCTTCTTCAAGATCCTTAAAGCCACCATTTCCCCCAGGTGACCATGTTTCTACTAGGTTCAGAGGACATTTCCAAAGGGGAAACCCACCCTCGTTTTGTGGAGGGCCTCGGGGGTCTACTTTCTGGGTGCCGGAGCTCCTGGTGTGGCGGCTTAGGTTCAGGGATTCAGCAGTCCCCCCTGCCCGACACCCCCTGCCCGCGATCAAGGCGGGGGCTGGGCCGGTCGGGCCAGGGGCCAGAGGTAGGAATTCACATTCAGAAGCAGAGGTTAATGGAACTTAGTCATTGATAAACATGTCACACTTCATAAACCAGCCTCCCAGTATTTGTGGGTGAAGCATACATAGCTGCCAAGGGTAACAACCAAAGTTCTGGAAATAACCTTTAAGGGGTGGAGTGAGTGAACAAGGAATCCATGTGTCAGGCAGAGAGGCTCCAGAGCACAAGGGCCCTGTGTGCACACACATGTGTGCGCTGGCACGAGCATGCACACGCGCTTCTAGGCAACTGGTGGGATCCGTCTGCGGGATTCACTGATTGTCACTGAGTGGTGCGTACCCCTCGAGCGGGGGGACAGGCAGCCGGAGGCTGGCCCTTGATACCCCAGATGTGTTCTGGTCTCCACGGTCTTTGTGTAATCACATCACACCTCATGGAACCCACACCCTGACGTTACTGGAGTGGTAATGATAGAAGGTTCTCTCCTGCTTTCAGCTGGTCCTTCTGCGGTACGTGGCTTCCCAGTCCATGACATAGGACAGAAGTTATCCTGTCACTTAGACATCCTTTGGTGTCTAAGCATTTTGAAGATAGGGGGAGATAACCGTTGCTTTGTGAAGACAATGTCAAAGTGGAGGAAGCTTCAGGAAGAGCCTCCCCAGCCTGACTTGTTGTGCCGGCTGGGAAGCCTTACCTCCCTGGGGCTTGCTTTCTAAACCCAGCCCAGGGCACCTCGACCAGGCTCTTCCCAATTCACCATCCATGGGTTTGTGATATTTCTTGTGAGGACCTTTATTCTCCAGCCCAATCGTAAAGACCAAAGGAACTCAGCTGAAGTGTTAATCATGGAAAGCAGTTGTCTGAAACTAGTAATTCGTGCAGCTTAGGAGGAGAACCACGTGGTGCCGAAGAGGAGCGTGTTCGCCAATTTGTTCAGCAAGTCTTCGTCTCCCTCTGTGTGCCCCACGCTGTGAGTGGTGCTAAACGCTACCACCTGTTCCTCATGACGACCTGCCAGGTGGCGGTGTGACAACCGTATACAGATGAGAAAATGCAGACTCCTCTTCACAAGGGACTCCCAGTAGGGTATGGGGGGAGTGGGCCGAGTGCGTCCATACCCTGGTGGCATGGCATGCATATTCCCTGCTTCCAGCACTTTCTGTGAAGCTGCCCTAGCCTCGCCAGGCTGATGCCTTCCAGTGTCACCAAAAGAGACCACCATCCCGTGTCTCCCCTCCAGAGCCCTTCTTGTCTCCCATGGAGCCACTTCCTATAGTGTTCTGTCTACCCCCTACTTGCTAGGGCTCGTCCCCAATTTACAGCTGTGCCTCAGCTTACAGGGACCGGAGTGCGCGGGGCATCACTAGGGAAGGAAGGGAAGGCAGGTGAGGACTGTCATTTCCGCAGTCTGGCTTGGTGGAAAGAGCATTCCAGTGGGCCGCATAGAGCTGGAAAGAGGAAAGGGAAGTGGGTTGTGTTCCCGGGCCTGAGAAGGACCCTTCGGCTGGGCCGGGGTTGCTTGAATGGGCTGCTGCATGTGACCTCTGCCTTGGGGGATCCAGTTCAAAGCAGGTCCTTTGGCTCCATGCCTCCACTCCCTCCTTCAGGACTTGCTCCTGGAATCCAGAATTGCCAGTCGTGGTTTCCAACATCCCCGTGTGCAAGACTCCCACGCACACACCGCACACCCAGCTAGCCGAGTTCACCGGGGACATTGCCCAGGCTGCTCCTTGGCAGTCCTTTGAAGTCGTGGTTGTTACTGGAAAGGCAGCCAGGCTGCAGTGGAAAGTCTGGGACCTGGCTGCCCCAAGCATCAGGGCTCGAAGCAGGGCAAGGCCGAGCGGAGGCCTATGCCCAGCCTCAGCCTCACCCTCCACTGGAGGCCACCCAGCTCCAGGTGGGAATCCCTCTGGAGGCTGCTAGGGCTAGACTTGGCCTCACATTTTAAATCTCTAGCCACGGTTCACTCAGGACACAACTGCAGCACAAACTGGTGGTCCTTCCCCGATTGTGTAGGGAATTATTGCAAGTCTGCCAACATTTGTAGGTAGCATTGTTGAAGTTTTGTCGACATTTTATTGGAATGCACAAGCTCTCAGAGAACTAGGTGTCTCCTTGCCTTGAAAGTCTCTCCACTTCCTCTAATACTGAATGTTTCTGGTGTTTATTTTTTATTTTTAAGATTTTATTTATTTATTTGATAGAGAAAGAGAGAACACGCAGGCAGAGCAGGCAGAGGGAGAGGGAGAAGCAGGCTCCCCACTGAGCAGGGAGCCCCATGCGGGGCTCTATTCCAGGACCCTGGGATCATGACCTGAGCCAAAGGCAGATGCTTAACCGACTGAGCCACCCAGGCGCCCCATTGTTGGTGTTTCAATTGTGTTTTGGTACATTTCTTCCAGGAATAACTTCTTTCAGTGCTAGTTTGGACCAGATTTAAAAATCACTCACTTTTATCTTTAAACTAGCTTTTTTTTTTTTCTCAGCTGAATCATCCACAGGCACAGTGATTCCAAATGACCACTTGCTATTTCTAGAAATCAGATTTGCCTTCAAAGGTATATTTTGCCCTAAGTGCACTCTGCCTGGTTCCAGACTCCACACTGAAACCCAAGGGCTTCACGAGGAGCAAAGACCACTGAGAGGACTTGGCACGTACAAACCACAGAGAGAAGATTTGAGAAGCAATGAGAGCTGCCTCCAGAGGCGTACAGGGCGGTCAGAGCAGAGACTCCTGTGCAGCCGCAGAGATGACATGGGGCAGATTTCAGCTCCATATAGGAAATTTAGGGGCTTTGAGCTGTGTGAAAAGGCAAGAATTGTTCATGGGAGTGTGAGTCCCATCTCCGTGGAGGTGTGAGAGCAGAGACTGCGCAAGTGCTCTGGGACAGGAAGGTGATAGGAAGTGTACTCAGTGTTGCCCCTTCCTAATCTGAGATCCTGTGATGTGTTCATATAGAGCAGGCTTTGTTGCTACTCTGACCTGAGTTTGAATCCCAGCTCTACGATTGTTGGATGTGTGACTTAACTCCTCTGACCCTCACTTTTTTCACCTGACAAAATGGGGGCGACCCATACTCACCTCATAAGGTTGTTGTGGGACTGAATGAAATCACATATGCTAAGTGTAGGCCTGGCACACACGATCACCATCATCACTACACCATCATCATCACCACCACCATCATCATCATCACCACTATTATCACCACCACCACCATTATCACCACCATCATCACCACCATCATCATCATCACCATCACCATCACCATCATCACCACCATCACCATCATCACCACCATCACCATCAGTATCACCACCATCACCACCACCATTATAACCATCACCATTATCACCATCACTACCATCATCACCATCGCCATTATCTTGATCACCATCATCTGCACCATCTCCACCTCCATCATCATTACCACCACTAAGTGTGTGCCAGAATGCCTATAGAGTCTTCTGGAATGGCCCTGGGCAAGTCCAGCAACAGGAAGGGTGAGAAGGCACCAGACTAACAGCCTCACTCAGATACCACTGCTTACCATGGTCCCATTCCTACATGTAGTCCAGTGGTTACTTCAGCAATGAAGCAAGTTTTAGATTTAAATTCCACTGCCTACTGAGAAACAGAATTTTGCGACTTTCTAAAAATAGGTCTTCAGAGTTTATTTTCCTTCCCCAGAACTGGGTAGGTTTGGCTTCCTGCTTAGATACACAACATCAGAGGACTCCCTCTTCCAAGTTCACACTTTTCCATGTCTCCTTTCCTCTCCCCATGGGACTCACAGAGCTTCTCTCAGAGCTGGGCTCTCCTGCCACCTCCCAGGGCCTCCTCCCAAATGAGGAAGTCCCCGGCCCAGCCTCACGCCCGAAAGGCTCCAGGGAACACTGGGGGATTGTCCAGTCAGAGTCCCTTGGCCGCCTCGCTGCCCAGGAGGAAGTGCTTATTTTGAGCTGTTGGGCTGGCCAGACTGCAGTCCTCAGACTTTCCGCCCTACACAGCATACTCCCAGCCAGTCCTGGCAGAGGGAGGTGCTAGGGAAGAATGCGAGAAGGGGGGCCTCTTCAGCCAGAGCCTCCTCAGCAGGGCCACCGGGAAGCAGGTGGAGTGATCCAGGCTCTAGTCACACCTGCCTCAGGTCAGAAGGCCCCTGGGCCAGTTCCTTTCCTTTGTAGCACTCCCTCTGCCTTGCCTTGCATTCCAGGTGGAGGGGTCTGATGACTAGCTCTTGCACCAAGTCACTGTTGCTCAGCACATTGTAACCCAAGCCAGGTCTCCTTCCAGAGTGCAGTGCTAGACCCTGCATCCCTCCCTCCAAGAAATGTCCTCCTGGAACCTTCTTCTGCAACTCAATGCCCCCTCACTCGAAATGGACCCATCATGGTTTTCTCAGCACTCCTGTGGCAGCGGGGATGGCAGATGCCCCCTGATGCCCTGAAGAGAGGCCAGCATCCCAGGAAGACTGGGCTTAAGGGTCCACTACAGTGCTCACCAGCTGTGTGCACTTAACGGACTCAGGTGAGAGATTCTGAAAGACTGAACAAGATAACGGATGTGTCTAACTTCTGAAAACTGCAAGAGTACTACAGTCTTGGGCAATGGTTCTCCAATTGTGTTTCCCTTGGCCAGCATAATGAACACCATCAGGCAATTTGTTAGCTCCTGGAAGGTAGGGACCATGTCCTACCATGTGCATCCCCACTGCCGGGTATGGCATCTGGCACAAAGTAGGTGTTCATTTAATACCTCTTACATAGAATAGGTGTGTGAACACTGAAAGACAAGAGTAGCTCAGAAGTCTTACAATGAATGTACCTTATTTTTATCATTGAGAAAGCAGATGACCTCATTTGAGGAAAAGAGGGGTGTGTGGGGAGACAGAAAAAAAGAAGGGAGTGCGGGGACACACGGGTCTTTCTCTTGGGCCTTCCCATGATGGCTACAGGGGAGAGGATTGGTAGGAAATGTCATCCAGAAAAGGGGCCTACATTCCCCACTGCATCTCTAGGTCTCCCTGGAATGGACTAAGAGGTCACACATTGGCTGTGATCAGCATCCAGTGGCTCATCCTCTGAGTATTTGAGGACCTATGATGTGCCATCCTAGGAGCTAAGGATATTGTGGTGAGCAGGGCACACACAGTGCTCCCAAGCTGGCAGTCCAGGGAGAAGACAGGCAAATAAACACAGTCACTGCAAGAAGGTGGAACAGTATTGTGCAGGGAAAGTATGGGGTCTAGGGGACAGAGGATGGGGCAGCAGGCAGGGTAGGGCTCTGGTCGGGGAAGGTGGCCAGACTGACTTGAAGGGCATGCAGGAGTCAATGGGACTATGATGAGTAGAGTGTCGCAGGTCCTCTGTACAGCCTGTACAAAGGTCAGAGGCAAGTGGGGATGAAACCAGCCAGAGGGGAGGGCACACGTGAGGGTCTGCCAGTCCCCCAGTCCTGACATAAGACATGGTGTGAGGTAGGGGTGCAGTCCCTGCCATTCCACACTGTCTAGATGCTGGGGAGACAGCAGAACAGAGACAGAGCCCAAAATAAGACCCCCAAAGTCTCGGTGGCTCAATCAGTTAAGCATCGACCTTCGGCTCAGTCATGATCTCAGGGTCCTGGGATCAAGTCCCACATTGGGCTCCCTGCTCAGCAGGAGTCTGCTTCTTCCGCTCCCTCTGCCCCTCCCCCACTGCTCATGCTTTCTCTCTCTCTCCCTCTCTATTGCTTTCTCTCATTTTCTCTCAAATAAATAAATAAAATCTTTAAAAAAAGAGAGAGAGTAGTATATCATGCTGTGCTATAGTAGTAATATACATATTGTACATACTATACCATATATATTACACAACACTATATTAATGCTCTACATACCATACTAGGCTATACATATTACACTATACATACTTTACTATATATAAAATTGTATACAGTATAGTATAGCATAGTTTGGTATGAATATTATAGCATAGTTTACTACAGATTACACTATATTTATTACGCTTTACATACTTTACTATGCTATACTAGGGCTATAGCACAGTGTAGTGTATATAATATATAGCATATTGTACTCTATGTAGTATACTAAGCTATACTGTGCTATATATATACTATACATACTATAGCATACATACTAGACTGTGCTATACTAAGACTATACTATACCATACACAATATGCTATATTAATATACTAACATACAATATACTATACTACTAATAATATCCTAATATGCTATACTATACCATAGCATGCCATTATGCCATAAAGACCATACTATGCTACACTAATGTTATACTTGCTATACATATAGTATACATAGTATGCTAATACTGCACTATACCTGTTAAACTATACATACTATACTATGCTATATTAAGCCCAGACTATAAATACTATACTATAGTATAGCCTAATGCCTGACACATAATCCATGCTTAATAAATGTTTGTGAGACTGAGCTAAGGCTTCTCTAGCTGAGAATTGGGGAGAGGGCCCTCTTCTTTCTGCTTGCCTTTGGGACTCAAGTTCTAGGCCCTGAGAGTATCACTTCCAAAGCTGGTTCTTTCTCCCTTCAAGTCTCAGACCTGTTCAGATATGCTCAGAGGCTCAGAGAGAAGTGGTAAATGACAAGAGCAGGGAGGGGTGCTTGTGGCTGAAACATCAGCCAGGCTAATGACAGTTAATGGGAGACTGAATCCCACACACCAGCCATACCTGTTGATCCTCTAATGAAGGAGGGTGTTTGGTGGGCGTGCCTTCTGGGCTGGCGCCTCAGGAGGCCTCACCATGAGTGGGTCCTAACCAGTTATCCTCTGAAATGGGCTCTGAACAAAAGCACCTTGGAGTCACAGTTTATTCTGTACTACCTGGAAAATGTTGGGAGGCAGTCTGCATAGGGAAAATGAAGATGGGCTCTTGGCCTGGCCCTGCCACTAACATGCTATGCAAGCTGGCCCCAAGCTACCTGCCACATCTCAGCTGCCTGGTCCCAGTCCACCTGGTCCCAGTCCACCTGCCTGTGTTAGTCAGGACAGGTTGGGCTCTGCTGTGGTAACAAGTGAACCCTAGGATCTTAGTGGCTGAACTAATAAAAATTTCTTTTACTCAGTCACCTTGAAGGTCAGGCAGATCTCCTCTGTCATGTCCTACCCAATCAAGAAGACTTGGCCTCCAGGATCCCCCTAGCAGGGAAGGAAGAGACTTCTGGAGGGTCTTGTCTGAAAGGGGCTGGCATCCCTCCTACTGCACATACATCAGCCAGCTGAACTCATCCCACAGCCACACCCTGGTGTAATAGGGCCTGGAACACAGTCCCTTCCCAGGAAGAGAAAAATGCATGGAGAGTGCACAGCGTGGCCTTCACTCACTCAACTATTAAATCCAGAAATTACTTAATTACATTTTGGGAGGGGTACATAATATGTGCCATGGAATTAAGTGTTAGAGCTACAGAGATGTCCTTGTCCTCAAGAAGTTCAGTGGGTCACAAATTACTAGAACTCATACAGCAATTCAGTAATATGGCAAGATAAAAATCAATGCACAGAAGTCAGTTGCTTTCTTATCCACTAACAATGAAACTGTAGAAAGGGAAATTAGAGAATTGATTCCATTTACAATAGTACCAAAAACCATAAGACACCTCACAATAAACCTAACCAAAGAGGTAAAGGATCTATACTCGAGGAACTACAGAACACTCATGAAAGAAATTGAAGAAGACAAAAATGATGGAAAAACATTCCATGATCATGGATCCAAAGAATAAACATTGTTAAATTGTCTACTGTGCTGCCCAGAGCAATCTATACTTTCAATGCCATCCTGATCAAAATACCGTCAGCATTTTTCAAAGTGCTAGAACAAACAATCCTAAAATTTGTATGGAACCAGAAAAGACCCTGAATTGCCAAGGAAATGGTGAAAAAGAAAAACAAAGCTGGGGGCATCACATTGCCTGATTTCAAGTTTCATTACAAGGCTGTGATCACCAAGACAATATGGTACTAGCACAAAAACAGACACATAGACCAATGTAACAGAGTAGAGAGCTCAGATAAGGACACTCAACTTTATGGTCAAATAATCTTCGACAAAGCAAGAAAAAATATCCAGTGGAAAAAAGACAGTCTCTTTAATAAATAGTGCTGGGAAAATTAGACACCTATGTACAGAAGAATGAAACTCGACCATTCTCTTACACAATACACAAAGGTAAACTCAAAATGGATGAAAGACCTCAATGTGAGACAGGAATCCATCAAAATCCTGGAGGAGAACATAGGCAGTAACCTCTTTGACATCGGCCACAGCAACTTCTTTCAAGACACATCTCCAAAGGCAAGGGAAACAAAAGTGAAAATGAACTTTTGGAACTTCATCAAGATAAAAAGCTTCTGCACAGCAAAGGAAGTAGTCAACAAAACAAAGAGGCAACCCATGGAATGGGAGAAGATATTTGCAAATGACACTACAGACAAAGGGCTGATATCCAAGATCTATAAAGGACTTCTCAAACTCAACACCCAAAAAACAGATAATCGCATCAAAAAATGGGCAGAAGACATGAACAGACACTTCTCCAATGAAGACATACAAATGGCTAGCAGACACATGAAAAAATGTTCATCACCATTAGCCATCAGGGAAATTCAAACCAAAACCATAGTGAGATACCACCTTACACCAGTCAGAATGGCAAAAATTAATAGGGCAAGAAACAACAAATGTTGGAGAGGATGTGGAGAAAGGGGAACCTTCTAAAACTGTTGGTGGGAATGCAAGGTGGTGCAGCCACTTTGGAAAACAGTATGGAAATTCCTCAAAAAATTAAAAATCGAGCTACCCTATGACCCGGCAATTGCCCCACTGGGTATTTACCCCAAAAATACAGATGTAGTGAAAAGAAGGGCCATGTGTACCCCAATGTTCATAGCAGCAATGTCCACAATCTCCAAACTGTGGAAAGAGCTGAGATGCCCTTCAAAAGACGAATGGATAAGGAAGATGTGGTCCATATATATGAAGGACTATTACTCAGCCATCAGAAAGGATGAATACCCAACTTCTGAATCAACATAGATGGGACTGGAGGAGATTATGCTGAGTAAAATAAGTCAAGCAGAGAAAGTCAATTATCATATGGTTTCACTTACTTGTGGAACATAAGGAATAACATGGAGGACATTAGGAGAAGGAAAGGAGGGGGAGACGAACCATGAGAGACTATGGACTCCAAGAAACAAACTGAGGGTTTTGGAGGGAAGGGGGTAGGGGGATGGTTGGCCCGGTGATGGGTATTAAGGAAGGCATGTATTGCACGGAGCACTGGGTGTTATATGTAAACAATGAATCTTGGATCACTATATCAAAAACTAATGATGTTTTGTATGGTGACTAACATAACATAATTAAAAAAAAAAAGTTCAGTGGGTGAGACGGACTGACTGCACAGTTTATTGTGGGAGCAACAAAAAGAGGCACCCAGCCCAGCCTGGGCCAAGGGGTAGGCCACTGTGCGTGCATAAGAAGAGTCGTGTGTGCCTATGTGTACATACACATGTTTCTCATAAACTTTTCTGACGTAAAGGATATGTAGCATGCAATTTATAAACAATGCTGAAATATACAATACACTATGCATAGCCAACTGATTCTCATAGAATGCCTTCATTGATTTTTGCCAAACCCTTACATTCAGCCATGGGTTGACAAGTAGACTTGCATCCCAATCAGCTCTCTCTCCAATAAATTTATTGTCCTTAAATCTGATGTGTGATTTTCTCATAAACTCTCCCTTTCGTACAAATTATATCTATTAAACTGAAATTTTTTTTTAAAAAAAAAGATTTATTATCTATTGAGAGAGAAAGCAAGAGAGAGACCACAAGTGGGGGGGCAGAGGGAAAGAGAACCCCAAGCAGACTCTGCACTGAGCGTGGAGCCCAATGTGGGGCTCAATCTCACAACCCTGAGATCCCAACTTGAGCTGAATGGAGTCAGAGGTTTCACTGACTACACTACCCAGGCACCCCTAAACTGGAACCTCTTTTAATAGAACAACTTCTTTGCTAAATCAGTTAAGTTTTCAAATGCAGAGAAATGTTTCCTCCATTTTTTTATATTATTCCCCATGTAATGGCTAAGGACCCAAAATACACTTTTGATTTTAATCTGAATTACTAACAATTTTCTTTCTCACATCACTTTCTGAAGTGTGGACAATCCACAAATCAAGGTCTGGTTTCTAGCATTCGCCATTTAAGTGGTGTGACTACTCCCACTGTGGCCACTCCCTAGCTCCGGAGCTGACATCACTGAAGACAGAGTTGAAAAGCAAAGTGCGGCAAGAAGCCAAGCCAGGGTATTTCCACTGGACAGAGAGAGGGGACATAAATCATATCAAGAGCCTAGGATGTAACAATGTAATTAAGAAGTGATGAATTTAAGGTATTTATTGCTTTATCGAATGGTGAGTTCATATCATTTAATTGTAGGATGATGGCTCTGTTTAACAGTTGGTCTGTAAAAGTCCTGAAAACTTCACAGTCTGGCCAGCCAGGGGCAAGCTGGCCCTCGCCAGCACCCAGAGGCGGGTCCAAGGAGGCAGAAGCTCTGCCTGAGCTGAGTGGAGGCAAACATGGCACTTATTCCAGAAGAAAGAAGGACTGTGGAGGCTGGTGTGAGCACCAGCTGAGCCAGAGAAGGATGGAATGACTAGAGTTGGAACAGGGTGACCACCTAGCCTAGCTTGACCAGGACAGTCCCTGCCTTTGCTCATTGTCCCACAGTCCCCTTTTATTTTCAGAAGTGCTTGCTTGGTTCAGGACAAAAATGATACAGCTTCTCTCCACTAAGTGAAGAGCTGCAGCCCTTCTGGGACCCCGGGATCTTGGTATGCATGGGAAGAGGGGAGGAAAGGCTGGTTGGTGGGCAGGGAAGACAGGTAGCAGGGTGGGGAGGAGGAACAGGGAAGGAAATGCTGGTGGGGGCCAGGGAGGTCATGTTCTGGGAAGTCAGGATAGAAAGGGAAGGCTCTGGGACGGCAGGCAGGCACCTAGAGAGGGTTTCTTTATGGGAGGAGCCAAGCTCTGAAGCCCAGCCAAGGCGCAGGCAGGCTGGCCTCATCTAGAACTAGTGGCCGTGCTGTCTGTTATTCACTGTAGCATCACGCAGCTGGCCAGGGGAGAAGTGAGAAATGCACATGAAATTCCAGTGTCTAGCACCCGGCTTCCTGACGATGAGGGATGTGGTGGGCAGGACAGTGGTAAGCAGTGTCACAGTTCCCCATGTGGTCGATCTCCTGTGGAAGGCTTAAAATTCCCAGGACAGGGGCTCCTAGGTAGCTCAATCGGTCAAGTGTCTGCCTTTGGCTCAGGTCATGATCCCAGGGTCGTGGGATCGAGTCCTGCATCGGGCTCCTTGCTTGGCAGGGTGCCTGCTTCTCCCCCTGCTCCCCCTGTCTCTCTCGGACAAATAAATAAATAAAATCTTAAAAAGAAAAAAAGAAAGAAAGAAAGAAATTCCCAAGACAACGGAAGAGCACCTCCCAATTAAGAGTATCTTCTGAGGCTAATATTGGGGTTTTTTGCCACAAAACTGGTTCATATCCTCCTCACTTTCACAGCCAGCAACCCCTCTGAATGCCCCAAAGCCTAATCCTTCCTGAGCACCCCAGTCCTCTCATTTTCTCCCTCTTCGAGACAGGGAACTTCAGGCCTTTCCCTGGGGGACAGAGGCGAGAGACGGCACAGCCCAGCTGTTAGCCCTCTGCCTCCCAGGCTGCCGAGCTGCGCACACGATCCCACGTGTCAGGGCGAGGCCACGCTGCTCTCTGGCAAAGCCACCCAGGACCACACTCCCAAACTCCAAATGTCCTGAAGCCTTTATGAGTCCTTCAAACCTCCCATAAATAAGGCAAAGAAGTTAAGGAATGGAGGGATGACATGTCCAAGTGCTCTTCTGGGGAGTGTCTGTGTGTTTCAGATGACAGGTGGGTAGGTACATAGATGACAAAGTTCACATGCATGATGAATCTCACATCTGTCTGATGATCAGTCTTCGGAGGTGACTTCCAGAATCCCACGGCTGGCAAATGTCAGAGCTGAGATTTGAACCTAGGCAGTGTTGCTCTTGACCACACCACTAAGCCACTTTCCATGCCCCGGAGCTGGGGGGAGGAGGTGTCCTGTCACTGGGCCTTTCCCACCCCTTTAGGACACACAGGAGCTGGGAGTCACATCCCACGTGGCATTAGATGTGGGTAGGCCCAGGTTGTGGGTCCCACAACTTAGACAATTGGGGGGGGGTTCCTTCTTGAAGATAAGACTTCAGAAGTGTGACTGCAAATCACACAGGCTGTGGAAGAGGCCGAGCAGGGAGGTCCCTGCATTGTCAGCATCGTTGACCTCATGGTGGATGGGCCCCGCGCTGCAGCCCTGGGCTGTTAGTCCCCAGTGATCGATGCTAAGGCTTCCTGAAGTCTCTTCTGTCCACTGCACCTTGTCTGTCTCCCCCCATCCCAGAAGGGGAATCTGCAAGGGGGTCTGAGGGAAACCCCCAAATAGCCTCCACCCCTCTCGGCCCACTGTTGAGAGGAGCGCTGGAGGCCAGGAGCCTTGGCGGTGCTCAGAGAGAGGCAGACCAGAAGCTGCTGGCCCCAGGCCTGCTTCCGGAAAGCATGAACAGCCAGGAGGGAGACGTGGAAAATTTTCTGACCAACCCTGGAGCTGGTGGGATCATTAAAATGTAACCCAGCAAGGTCACTCATGTGATCTCAAGCTTATGCGGAAGCACAGAAGGAAGAAAAGGATCTGTTCTCTCCTGAATACCACCAACGGCTCTTCTCTGTAAGAGGTGCAGACAGGGTCACAGATGACCCAAGCTAGAAAGCCTTAGTCTCTAGGGAACGGTCCGTGTGAGCATTTCCACGGGTTGTCTTTGGTTCCTATGCTTCAGAGACCATCACCGCTGACTGGAAGATTCCACCATCAAAGGCCCTCATAGGCTCTTCCTCCCTCTGCCTTCCCTAACAACAAGGACAGGCAAAAGCCATGAAGGGGCTTGAGGGGGAGGGGAAGGGGAGGCACCATGGGAAGGGGCCACACTGCAGGGGAGGTGGGGCTAGGGCTGTTGAGGGTGGGTGGCCCCAGCGCAGGGTCCCAGAGCTAGAGAGGGTCAGGGGATGGCATCCTCATGGAGGAGGGGACAGCGTGACAGGAGGTAAGTCCCACACAGCAGGAGTCGAAATGTTAAGGACAGTGGGAGCCAGCTTTGTCCACATCTGAGAAGGGGCTACCCACACAGAAAGGAGAAAACTAGAGGGAACCCTGTGGTGTTGGACTGGAATCGGAGATGCTGGATGATTTCAGTCAACATAGAGAGAAGTAGAAAGAGACTGGCCGTAAAGAGACTGGACACAGATGCATGCATGAGGGTTCCCGTGTTCTCCCCACAACACTGCAATGTCAGCAGCCACACGTGGCCCCCCGACGCCGACTTCTGAATACCACTATAAGAGAAGAGTGGCTCGTGACATGCGTTAAGGATGGGACCCGGCAGGGGTACGGGGTCTGTGGTAGGGGAGAGTGATCAGACTGGACCCCACCCCAACACAGGAAGTCAGGGGTGAGGGGCATTCCCGCTCAACAACCCCACAGAATGCCTGCTGAACGCAGACCAGGGAGCTAAGGGGTCCAGGTTGGGGATGAGGAATTTGACCAGACAGCCATGGTGGTTGGTGTGGTCCAGAGGGGTGGTAATAAACTGACTTAGCACGGTTTTTGTTCAAGGTGGGTTCCACAAGGACAGAGAAGGAGCCCACACTGGGCCCAGCAGAGCAGAGAATTCAGGGGAGCCCAAGTAAAGTTAGATCAAGGAGAGTCTCTGTCACCATCCATTGTCACACAGAAAGACTTGGGGCTTTTGAGAGCAATTACCGACTCCAGAGCTTGGGACAGGAAACTGCTAGATCAGCCTAAAATGTATTTTTGTGCCAGAGAATCTGGAAGTGCTCAGAGAATGATGGGGACACATCAGAAGGACACAGAAGCCATCTGGAATGGGCTCCCGCTGACCACACTGGGGACAACTGGAGCATCAAGACACATGATGATAATAATGACTCAGAACCCACGGGATGGACTGGGAAACCATGAGTCCACACATATGCCAATTAATTAATTATATCAATTAGTTATAATTGTATTTAGAATTAATTAACTCTATTTGAGGAGTAAATGGATATTTCCATGCTTTCAAAGTACCTCCCCACAAAAATACTGAATAATCACAACTGCAAACTGGCTTCCCGTGAGGACCTGGCAGACAGACCCTAATCAAGGAATCAACGTTCCATGTGTGACAGAGCAAGGGGAGATCATGCTGTGCTGAATCGGACCCAAAATCCCAGTGGGACACCCCATACACAACAGAGTCTGCGGTGCTTCAGAGTCTAGACACCAGGCAAGTGCACGAGACCCTTACAGACAGAAGGAGCCAGAAGAGAGCTCACAGTCAAATGCGACGTATGATTCTCTGCTGGATACATCTGGTCAGAGGCCATTACTGGGGACCGTGGGGGGATCTGAAGGGGTCAGAATGCCTGGGCGGTAGGAATGGAGTGGACACATCTCCTGATTTGATGAGCAATTGACTGTGTCATGATCATGTAGCAGAATGTCCTTGTGCATGGATATGACAACGCCGAAACATCCGGGGTGAATGGGGCACTATAGCAGCCCCATTATCCCCACATGGACCTGGACAAATACTTATACCATGTTTGCAACCCTTCTGTAAAAGTTTGAGGTCATTTCTAAATGCATCAGTCAGTCTTCTGTAAAATTATGGTTCCTGGGAATGGCAGGGAGCTCGACATGTCAGTTAGTCGGGCCCCCTGTCTTGGGGCCTGGATGGGTTTTATTATCCCCATTTCACAGAAGAGAGAGTTGAGACTGAGCGGGAAGCACAATGGGACTTTGGCCACTCGTTTTGTAAATGGGGCTGAAGGAGGGGATGGCAGCAGACATAAATAGCACAGGCTGCCCCTGCCCCTTTCCGGGGGGGCGGAGGCACCCCTTCCACCACGGCCCTGCATTACACTGTGGGCTCCTTTCCTGATCAGGAAGTTTCACACTGAAATCAGAAGAGGAAAACATAATAGAATTACATGTGGACTTGACAATTAGGGCTAAACCCTGATGCTCGGGGACCTTCCATCAATCTTTAAGTTCTTCTCAAGAAGAGAAGCTGTTTCCGTGGCCCATTCAAGCACCAGGGGCCCGTGGGGGTGAGGGGGTCAGATGGAGAAGGAGTTCAGGAGAAGTCTTCTCCAGGAGAGAGGTAGATAGTACTCGTGAAAAGACATCAATTTTAGGGGAGACAAGGACATGTACTCTAGGGGAGGGAAGAGCTAGAAGGTGAGGCCGTGGGTTCGGTGGAAAGCAGCAGGAGACACGCGGTTCTCCCTGGGAGGCTCCCTACACTGCTCTGGTCCTTGACCGTGAGATGGTCTCCTCTGTGCCAAGCGCGCCCCATGAGACCACAGAGCCGGATGCTGGAATGCCACGTTCATGACTGAAAATGGAACACAGAGGTTGCTGAGATCCCGTGGCTGCTGTGTGACAGGTGGCATGGCTCCAGGGATGCAGGAGGGGCCCTGGGCTGGAAATCCATACATCAACATGCGGAGGGCCTTTCCCCCCTTCAGTCAAACTCCTTGAGACATCAAATCAAAGATGGCAGTCATCTTTTTAAAAATGCCATGTGCCACAGATAGGATAAAAAGAGTGCTCCCAGGCTCCTGAAGGACACACCAGGGTGCCAGGGCCCTGTGAAGAGCCGCCACTGTCATTCCTGTTTTTACATATAAAGAAACTGGCCCAGGGCCACTTGGCAATCTGGTCAGGACCAGAATACGATCCTTCTTCTTGCCCTTGGGGCTTTTCTTCCCCTACCAGCTCAGTTTGAGGGGCACCTTGGTGGCTGAGTCGGTTCAACATTCGACTCTTGATTTCCGCTCAGGTCATGATCTCAGAGTTGTGAGATCGAGCCCCACCTTGGGCTGTCCACCATGCATGGAGCCTGCTTGGGATTCTCTCTGTCCCACTGCCCCTCACCCCCACCTCGTGCTCTCTCTCTTTCTCTAGAAAAATGATATCAATACTAAAAATAATCTCAGTTTGAATGAAACAAAACCAGGTCTGGTCTCACTTTCCTAGGAGCACTGACGGCCCATCTGAAAGTGGTCACGGGCTTGCAGGGAAGGAGACTGCCTGGAATGGTCTTCTCTTCTATCTTCCTACAAACTCATTCTAAAATTCACTCCCTTTGAGACTTGGCAGATAAGGTGTGGTATGCGTGGAGCCCTTCCAGCATGGTGTTTTATATGCAGGAGAAATGACAAACCATCATACCCAAAGGGCACCTGGGGAGCCTATCTCAGCTTTGAGCTGCATGAGTAGGACATCAGCTTGCCTGCTATAACAAAGAGACCCAAATAATATTGGCTTAAGACAGAAATCTGTACCTCTGTCCTGTGAAAGTTCAAATTAGCAGGCAGAACCGGTATAGCAGCGGCACAACTGTCAGGATCCAGGATCCTTTAACTATCTACTCTGCCATCCTCAACATGTGCTTCCATCTTGTGGCCCAAAATCGCTGCTCCAGTTCCTGCCATCATGTTTGCATTCCAGTCATGAGGAAGGTAGCTTGGCAAAAGGCAAGGGCACACCACTTCCTTTTAAGGACATGACCCCAAAGTTGCACACACTTCACTCCCATGCACACTGCAATTTGCGAGAACTTTGTCCCATGGTCACAGCCAGCTAAAGGTGAAGCAAAGAACCTAGCAACTCTAGTACCATGTACTATGTAATAAATAATAGTACCATGCAATATAGTACTATGTAATAAACGCATACCAGGGCATTGACTAGCAATTCTGCCACATGGGTAATACAATTTAGCAACTCAGAGTGGAGAAGTCTTTTTCTCCAGTGCTCACACTTTTAGGTGAGCTGGACCCAATTTTCTTGGCTCAGAAGTGCGCACTTGGATCTGAGCAGACTAGACCTGCATGCGTGCCTCGCCTCTCTCAGGAATCTGTCCTAACGTTCCACACTCTCTCTCTTGTCTCGTTCACATGCTTTCTGCTTTGGGCTCAGCCTAGGCCTCCTGCTCTGTCATCAGGGGAAGCTGCCAAGCAAGACTTCGCCGGGCTTCATCTGGCCAGGCAACGGTGATCCCCAGCCCACCCCCACTGCCCCAGGAGAAACAAGCCTCCCTTGGCCAAGGGGGACTTCTCCAGCTCATGGAGCAGCCACACCTCCGCCACCCCCCCCCCCGCCCCTGTGCAGCCTGTGCTATGGGCAGGAGTCAGAGCCAACCCTGCCAGCACATAGGAAAATGGGACAAATCACCGTCCCCCACGTGCGCATCCTGTGTCAGTGGCAGACATGCCCAAGAACCGCATGGACCCATCCTCAGTGGCCGGGCTGAGGGCCGAGTTGCACACGTGGCTGGCAGCTGCATCCCCACATTTCTTTTGCAACTGAGCCATTCTGGAGCATCCTTGTGTACTGAGGGAGGTGCCATTTGGCCTCAGACACGGGGCATTCGAAACAGCTTCCGCAGAGCGCAGAGATAATGGGAACTCAGAGTCCTGTGTTTAGCAACTCTGTGACCTGAGGGCAGTGAAGCATGGTGGGGAAATACACAGGCTTTGGAACCAGAATTTCTAGACTCTGGTCCTGGCTCCAGTGTTTATTACCTTGGGACTATGGGCAAGGCACCTGGTGAATCTAGTTCTTGGTTTCTCGTGTGTAAAATGGAGATCCTTGTGCGTACGTGGTTGGATTGCTGAGTAATAAATGGGTAACACAGATTGATGTCCGGCCTGCAGTAAGCCTTCGATGAGCATCAGCCACTCCTAGGCCTTAATCTCTTTGAGCCTCAGTTTCCCCTTGCACATAAATGAGGAAACTATTTCTACACCCAGAGTGGGACATTCAGGTGAAAATGTCTTGCATCTCTAGAAGGTATTCGATGTATATGTTTTCTTCTCTGCTTTCCTGGGTCTTGCTTCTCTATAAAAAGCAGGAAGAAAACGATGATCCCCTCCTCCCCCACAGAGTGTTCACACTGGTCCTGTGAAAGTTCATCTCTGTCAGTCCAGAGATGGGGTTCTGCAAGTGTGCTGTTCATTTGTGTGGTTTTCCTGCACTTTGCGCTGTGTTCTGGCTAATGTATGACCCCTGTGACTTTCAGAGTGTTCTCACCACCAGAGGACAGAGGGAGGCAGGCAGGGTGCCCCGGTGCATGCTGGGGCCAGGGGCCTGGGAAGCCCTCTGCCATGTCGGGAGACATCTTCCTTGTCAGTCCTGGAGCCCACGGGGGCTGAGGGGCTGCTGGATGGAAGCATACCAGGATGCCAGAGGAACTCAGGAGGAAAGGGGAAGGTTCCCAAAAGGAAGATGCCAGTTCCAAGAACAGACCCCATGAGAAGTGAGATAGGATGGAGTCCTAAACAAAACAATGCATTTTGCTTATTTTTTCACCTGCCTCACCATAAAGGTAACTACTCTCATTCTTCCCAACATACATTTACCAGTTACGATACTGGAAGCCTCAAGAACCACACCATTGGAGCAAATGGCATCAGAGAGTGAATATAAGCGTGAGGAAATAGAAGCATATACTGTCACAAGTCAGTCCCTGTGGCTTTGACCGTGATCCAGCTAGACACTAGGGAACGTTCTCCCTGGAAAGATGCAAGGAGTACTGGGTGTGGGTGTAGAAGGAGGACAGGGTCCCGGGTTGCTCCTCATGGCCTTGATTACAGCTTCCTGACTCTCCTGGTCCAGCTCCTGTTTGACCAGTCTGGTGCTGCCCCTTCCCCCCTGCTCTCGAAACATCAGCTGTCCTTGGAGCCTGTGCTCTCTACCAAGATTTCATTACAAGTTTTCTCCTGTGGGTTTGCATTTTTACAGCTAGTTCAATCATGTTTGCCCTTCTGAAAACATGTAAGTAAACATGCTGACAGAAAAGCCTAATCTTAATTTCAGAAACATTTTGTAAATGTTCAGAAAAGGATGTAAGTCTTGTATACCAGGGGTAAACCAGGTATCCCCAGAGATTCATGGTTCAGAAGCCAAGACTAAGGCCATGTCAAGCCTGTTAAAAAGACAGAGACGGGGATGGCAGAGTGCTGCTAGTCATTTACACTATAGTCTAAATGCTAGAGTCTAAAGTCTACTTTTCCTGAGGAGAAGTTTGCAAGTCAGGAGAGGAGAGAAAGAAAGAGGACAGGGATGTGAAGGGGCAGCCAAAGGGGTGGAGAAGGAGGAGGGAAACTGGGTTTAGCAAAGTCAGCCTTCACCTCTCTGCATCTGGGTCAGTCCTGATCCTCTGACATCACGGACCAGGCATTTGTAGCATGTGTAACACACCTGCTGGTCCCAGAACATTCCATTCTGAGGCTCCTTGCCAAGAGAGGGCTGTGTGGAAGCCCCAGGGAGAGCAGGACCTGGCTGAGACCTGATTAGAAGTTCAGGCCACTATAATTATCAAGCTGGGCAGCTTCCTCAGGAGACCCTTTCAGCTTCTCATTCAGCGAATCATTCCCTCTTGGCCCCCCAGGCTGCCTGGGCCCCACCCTTGTGGAGGAGGAGGCCCCAAGTGGTGTGGCCAGGCCCACCTGAAAGTTATTAACAGGCCAGGCCAGAAATGACATCATGCCTCCCCCAACCCCCACTCTGTCCCCAGGCCCAGAGGACAGTTTGCTGCAATGTCTTCACTACTGGCTGCCAGCCACATACTGTTTCCTCGGGGGTCTTGGGAAAGGGATTGAGTCTGACTCGTCTGGGTTACTACAGCCTGTCCAGTTAGTCGCTGGGGCCCAGGAGCCCTTTCAGTTTAGGATGACTTTAGACCTGCCGGGCCTCACAAATGCCCCTGGGCCTCGGTGTGCTCAAGGGGGTCGGCATGGAGTTCACATATTTAAGCTGAGTTTGTAAATTAGGACCAAAAAGCCTGTCTGATGTAAGGCTGTTTCAAAGCCAAGTGCCCAGCACTCAGTTGGATGCAGCCCCGTGGACCCCTGTCCAAATGACTCCTGGCTTGCTGTTCCCCTACAGCAGACATCTTGGATTCAGTCCTGACCACCTCAGCTGGGAGCACTCATGAGCAATGGCCCCCGGGGGCTACCACGGGCAGTGAGTGTTTCTGCGCCAGGTACTGTGCTAAGGGCTCTGTGTGGATCACCAGGATGCCTACTCGTGATGAACACATGAAGGAGCTTCCCTTATAACTTCTACTGAAGGATGAGGAAACTGAAGGTTAGAGAGAACAAGGTCCAAGTTCACGGGGCCAGCAAGTGACCAAAGAGACTGGGCACCACACCAGTTGTCTGACGCCGGCTGCCCCACCCCACCCAGCGTCCTGTGTGTGGGATGAGATTGCTCCAGGGGATACAACAGGCTGATGAGGCTGCATCCACACCTCTGAGCTCAAGCGGCTGGGTCAGGGGCACTGTCCAAATATCCCGTCCAGCTGGGTAGAATGTTGGTCAAAGGCACTCAAGAGCTCATCAGAGGAGGTTACATTCTCTACCCCTGCAGCCCTGAGATCTCAGTCACGCACGGGACACGACCTGGAGGTGGGACAGCTCATACCCACACTCACAGGGGCCCACGGGCCTAAAGAATCATGCTGATCCTGGGTCAACAAGACAACTGCTAAGAATGGAAACAGATTCTGCCACATCAGCAGGAAGTCTTGCCTTCCTTGGCAAAGGCCATTCGAGTCTTAAATGCACTCTCATTTCTTTAGTAAATCAAACACTGTGGAATGAAGGCTATGTGCCCACTGACCACATCTCCCAAATCACCAGTCTCCCCCCAGAGCCGCCTCTAGGGACAGTGGGGCCAAGTGTCTGAAATCAGGATTGAACCAAAACTGGGTCCTGTGGCCTCTGGACATTCTGCTTCCCTCCTTTGCCCGCACTTCCACGTGCCCACCAAGAGGGCGGGTGTTGGGGGGAGCACGGCCATAAGCCATGGAGCAAACTGCTGGCCAGGAGTTTCCTCCTCCAGCCTGGTTGGGATGGAAGCATCCAGCACAGTTGTGGAGAGGGTCTGAGCGTGGGGTCCCGAGGAGTGTGACTTTCTCCCAGCCCAAAGGCGGGGTCCGAGAGATGGGATCTGTGTTCTGTATAGTCTTTTGGAATGTCTTTATAAGGAGAGGATGCTATTTATATTAGTTGTGGCCTCCCAGGCTTGGGGGTGGGTGGGGACCTCAACAGCTGGCAGCAACCCAGAGATGCCCTTCCTGCCTCTTCCTTTCTTTCCTGGTCTTCTGAAGGGGGAGCGGGGGCAATGGCTTCATCATACGAGCCAGAAAACACTGAGAGCAGGTCTTAATCAGAATGTAGTAAGAATAGGCTGATTCATTCTTGTGCCTTCATGCGGTCTCTCCAAAGACCATGCTCTCCCACTGCCAACGGGAGTGACGCTGCTCAGAACGCCAGTCGCTCATGTGATCCGACTGGGCAGATCTCAGAATGTTCCTATTTTCCTGAAGATGGCATTTGTGGGTCTGAAAGGGATTGCAAAAATTCATTTTTCAATGGAAACACCATTTTCTAAAAAAAAAAAAAAAAAAAAGTCTTTTGGGCCTAGGTCAGTGCAGAAATTTGCTGTCGGGGTGTGTGGTGGGGAGAGACAGAGACAGAGGAAAGAGAAGGAACATCAGAGTTAAGGCCATCACAACAGAAGAAGTCCGGCAGAGCACAGCGTAGACAGAAGGGATACCTGCAGGGGAGCGGAGGCCTCTCAGCTGGGCTGCAGCTGCCCAACCCTCTCCACTCCCAGCCCCTACACAGGCCCCGCCCTGGGAGCCAGCTGCCCACAGCTCCTGCCTGCTCTGACCTGACCTTGCCCACCAAAACATTGGCCCCGTCGGCAAACACAAACAGGCAGACTTATCTGCATTGCCTAACCAAGGTAAACAGCCCTGCACAGGCCTGGTCCCTGCCCTCCCCACCAAGGTCAGGCTGCTGGGCCAAAGGTTTGCTCAGGGAGATTTTTTCAGGGACGTTTCCTGCTGGCAAGACTTCTGGATTCAGGAAGTTTCAGTGGAATAGTTTCCTATTCAGTGTAGAAACCTAAGTCTAGAAGGATCTTCAATTATGAAGTCCATACTTTCTGCCATTTTCTAAGAAAGAAAGAAAGAAAAGAAAGAAAGAAAGAAAGAAAGAAAGAAAGAAAGAAAGAAAGAAAGAAAGAAAGAAAGAAAGAAAAGAAAGAAAGAAAACATAATTGCCACTGGACACAACACACTTGGCGGTGACTCAACTTTTTCAAACAGAAAGTGTTCCAGAGGTCTGGAACCCTTTAGGTTTGGGGGTGGGTCTGTTCCCTTCTGCTCTTGTCTCTCACGTAAACAGAGAACTGCCGGTGAAGGTGCCAAAGGCAGGCCTCACCACACGCAGCCACATCAGCTAGAAGACGCTGTGCTTTCTGTCACATGTCTGGGAGATGTCAGGCCTGACTTTCAGTTCTGACTGTGATGCTAGCTAGCTCTGTGACCTTCAGCAAATTGCTCAACCGCTCTGAGCCTCAATTTCCTGCTCAGGAAATAAGGGGGATGGACTAGACAGTCTCTTAGGCCCTGCTATGGACCGAATTATGTCCCCTTGCAAATTGGTATGTTGAGGCCCTAACTCTCAATGGGACTGCATTTGAAGAAAGGGGCCCTAACCATTTGCAATGACCTAGATGGAACTAGAGGGTGTTATGCTAACTGAAATAAGTCAATCATAGAAATATAATTATCATACAAATTCACTTACATGTGGAATTTAAGAAACAAAACAGAGAATCATAGGGGAAGAGAGGAAAAAATAAAACAAGGTGAAATCAGAGAGGGAGACAAACCAGAAGAGGCTCTTTCTTAATCATAGGAAATAAACTGAAGGTTGCTGGAGGGGATGGAAGTGGAAGGATGGGGTGAGTGGGTGATGAACATTAAGAGGGCAGGCGAGGGGCGCCTTGGTGGCTCAGTGGGTTAAAGCCTCTGCCTTCGGTTCAGGTCATGATCTCAGGGTCCTGGGATAGAGTCCCGCATCAGGCTCTCTTCTCAGCAGGGAGCCTGTTTCCTCCTCTCTCTCTGCCTGCCTGTCTGCCTACTTGTGATCTCTCTCTCTGTGTCAAATAAATAAATAAAATCTTTTTTTTAAAAAAGGGGCAAGCAATGTAATGATGTAATGGGTGTTACATACAACTGATGAATCACTAAACTCTACCTCTGAAACTGATAATGCACTCTATGTTAATTAATTGAATTTAAATTTTTTTAAAAATGGAGATAGGGCTCTAAGGGCTTCTAATTAAGGTTAAATGAGGCTGTAAAGGTGGGGCCCTAATCCAATAGGGGTGGAGTCCTTATAAGAAAAGAGACACCAGAGACCTGCATGCTCTCTCTCTCTCTTCCTCCCTCCCACTCCCCCTTCATCCTGTCCTATAAATGACAGAGGAAAGGCCATGTGAGGGCCCAGCAAGGAGGTGGGCTTCTGCAAGCCAAAGAGAGAGGGCCCCCTAGGGCCCCAACCCTGCTGACTTTAATCTGGACTTCCAGCCTCCAGAGGTGTGAGAACTAAATGTCCCTAAGACTTGGTCATGGCAGCCCAGGCAGATGGGCTCTTCTTCCTCTGTCATCCTGGGTCTCTAAGTGGATCTGCTCTTCTGTGCTGCAGAGTTTGGCTAGAATGAGACCTAGGCCAGGTCTGCTGCCACTCTCACCTTTGAGAGACATTAAGATGGCCTGAACCCTGGTGGGAAAACCAGCGACCCCCAGGTTCTGCAAATATTCTTAGCAGGGGATCAGCTTCTGATACCCTCTCCAGCAGGGAATGTCTGCTTCTGCAGAGCTCTTTCAGATATAGATCACCCTTCACTAGTTCCCAATACACCACCCCATTCTCTTCACTGGCAAAGGGCCCCTGATCCAGAGCCCACAGGGAGCTAAAGGCGCAGAGGACCAGAAAGAGAAGGAGAGAGAAGAGACCGTGTGTGTGTGCGCGCGCGCGTGTGCGCACAAGCGTGCACATGTGCAAGTGTGTCCCTACTGTTTGTGACCAGGGAGCCAACTATACCTTCTGAGCCCTTGTCAACCCAAACGTCCAGCAGCTACCCACATGCATCGCACTGCTGTGGCTGACTTTTGCTTGGGCAGTGCCCTCTAATAGGACTCTTCTTTATCCAAGTATCTCCCACTGCTTTTCAAAAGCCCTCAAGGGTCCCCTCCTTCAGGAAGCCCCTGGTCCACCCCCTTCTGTGCTCACATGGAACGTGAACACATAATATGGGTTCATCAATCACACTAGACTCTGGGATCTGTGGGAGGAAAGCCTGGGTCTTCTTCATCCTCCCCCAGGGTCTAGACCGTAATAGGCATCTAACAAATGTTAGTGGATGGCAGACAGATGATGGATGGGTAGATGGGTGGGTAGGTGGGTGGGTGGGTTGGGGGATGGATGAATAGAAAAATCACTCTGCCTCTAGTTGTCCGGCTCTGTCTCTCTGTTGAGTGATTTACAGGCCAATATTCCTAAGGTTTGGATTGGCTCTCTTCATGACCCAAATACCTTCAGAGGTTGTGTGCTGCCTGCCACAACACAGGTTACAGTGTAAACTCCTCAGGCTAGAATCTGGCCCTACATATTTGTCCAGTTCTTCTGTCCTTCTCTCTCACTAGTCTCCAGCCAAATCACAGCAGATGTTCTCTGCACCCTGGCTACTCAGAGCCACCCTCTGACCTGCAACATCAGCTTCACCTGGGAGCTTGTAGGAACTTTCAAGCCCTCTCCAAGACCTGCCCAGTTAGAATCTGCATTTTAACAAGATCTCAAGTGGGTCACGCCCACGTGAGTGTTTGATGATCTACTCCAAGCTCCTGCCAGTTATCTGTCAAAATCCTGTGCATCTTTTAAGGCCTCCTCACCTGTGTCTTCCTACATGGAACTCCCCTGCTCCTACTTACCCTAACCCACACCCCTACACACACACACACACACACACACACACACACACACACACACACACACACACCACAGACGTGCTGTATGCTTTCTCAGAATGACCACAATAGTTGTTTTATGCCTCTCTTGTCTCAGAGCTCATATTGTTCCTGAGCTGTATTTGAGACTCATGTCTGTTGTAAATGACAAATGTCTGGTGAATAAGGACCTTGTTAGTCTATTTCATCCCATGCTATGTCTCAAAAGATGCCTTGCATCTAGCCTGTGCTGGACAAATGCAGGGATTTGTTGGAGGGCAGGGATTATTGGAGGAAGGAACAAATGAAGGTCAGTTTCCTACTACAGAAGAAGGTTCATGGGTGCCCATTGTTGGCAGCACCCCCAGGACAAGAGTTCCATGTGCTGTCTTCTGGTTTTCTTCCCTAGAGCATCTCAGTTTGCCCACCCAGCCCCAACTCTGCTCCATACCCTGGAATGATGGGAAATGAGACGTCTCCTATGGGGGCACAGGTCCCTCTGGAGGCTGTCTGGCTGTCTCATCCATGAATATGGTGGGAAGGGGAGATCTACCTTGTTGGGGAAGCACAGCAATGCCTGACACAGCATCAGCGGTCCTGAGTCCAACCTCTTTAGCTACCAGCTTCAGAAAGTCAGGACAAACTCACAGACCTCCTGACCTCAGTGAGCTCATCCTCCCAACTCATCTCCTTGGGAAGATTTTCTGGATGTCCTCACCCAACCCACCCATCCCCTTGGTCAAGAGGCTAGTTCTTGGTCAGTATATGGTTTTCTCTGCATGAGACAGCATGGTGAAAAGTAGAATGCTTCCTTTTAAGATCAAGAGCAAGGTGGGCGCCTGGGTGGCTCAGTGGGTTAAAGCCTCTGCTTTCGGCTCAGGTCATGATCTCGGCGTCCTGGGATCGAGGCCTGCATCAGGCTCCCTGCTCAGCAGGGAGCCTGCTTCCCCNTCTCCCTCTGTGAAATAAATAAATAAAATCTTAAAAAAAAAAAAAAAAGAGCAAGGCAAGAATGCCCACTCCCAGCATTTCTACTGATTATGATATTAGAGATTCTAGCCAACACAATCAGGTAAGAGGGGGAAATAAAAGACATTCAGATTGGAAAGCAACAAGTAAAATTGTTTTTGCGGAATGACATAATCCTGTGTGATGAAAATCCTAAGGAATCCACAAAACAACCACTAGAGCTAGTTAAAGGGTCAATGTCACAGGATACAAGACCAATGTAAAAAAAAAAATCGACTGCATTTCTAGATATGAGCAATGAACAATCTGAAAATGAACTTAAGAAAATAATTCCATTCACAATAGCTAAAAAATAATTATGCAATTCTTATTTAAATCTTGGCAAAATCTTTTGTAAACACAGACAAGCTTATTCTAACATCTGTATGTTAAGACAAAGGAACTAGATGAGCTAAAACAATCTTGACAAAGAAAAATCAAATGGGAGGAACCACTCTACCTGATATGGAAGCTTACTACAGAGCTACCCTAATCAAGACAGTGTGGTATTCACAGAGGAAGAGACACAGAGATCAAAGGAACAAAATAAAGAAACCAAAAATAGACCCATACAGTATGTTCTGTAGTTGGTTTTTGTTTTTGTTTTTGCTTTTTTTTTTTCTGACAAAGATGCAAAAGCAATGCAATGGAAGAATGATAGCCTCTTCAACAAATGGCATGTAACAGAACATCCTTAGGCAAAAAAATCCTTGCCCTAAATCTCACACCTTATACCAAAATAAACGCAAAACGGATTGCAGACTTCAATGTAAAATGAAAAAACCATAAAGTTATTTTAGGAGGGAAGGGTGGCAGAAAATCTTTGAGAACTAGGGCTGGGCAAAGAGTGGAGTTCTTGGGCATGAAATAATTTATGGGGGAAAAAAGGTAATTTCAACTTCATCAAAATTAAAAACTTTTGCTGGCAAAAAACCCCATTAGGAAGATGAAAGACAAGCTACAGACTGGGAAAATATGTGAAAACTATGTATTGGACTTGGTATCCAGAATCTATACAAAGAATTCTCAAAACTCAAATACACAAATGCAGCAAAAACACCAATGCAAGCCCGCTGATAATCAAATTAGAAAGGCCAAAGACATGAACAGACATTTCACCAAAGAGGAGATATGATTAGCAAACAGACACACAGAAAGATATTTAACATCATTAGTCACTGAGGAAGTGCAAATCAGAACCACAAGGTGATACCACTCCACACCTATAATAGTAGCTACAATGAAAAACAGTGGTTAAGACCAGATGCTGGCAACAACATGGAGAAACTCAAGCTCTCATATATTCCTGGTACCGTCACTCATTTCTTATGAAACCACACATGCATTTACCATAGGATCCAGCAAGTGCATTCTTGGACATCAATCTCAGAGAAATGAAAACTTAACATTCACACAAAAACCTCTACATACACTAAGCTGTATACTTAAAAGTAGTTAAAATGGTAAATTTTGTGCATATTTTGCCACAACAAAAAGAGAACCTGTACACAAATTTCATAGCAGTTTTATTTAGAATAGCCCCCAACTGGGAACAGTCTAAATGTCTTTCAGTGAGTAAATGGTTAGACAAACTCTGGTACATCCACACAACAGGATACCGCTCAGCAAGAAAAAGGAATAAACTATTGACACATGCACCAATTTGGATGGATTTCTAGGGAATCACGGGTCCACAGTGTATATAACATTTTAAAATTGGCAAAACTATAGAGATAAAGCCAGATTAGTAGTTACTAGGCATGATGGTTAATTATATGTGTCAACCTGACTGGGCTAAGAGATGCCCAGATCACCGGCAAACATTATTTCTGCAACTGTGTATAAGAGTGTTTCTGGAAGACATTAGCAATTGAATTGGTTGACTGAGTAAAGACTATCGCCCTCCCCAGTGTCAGTGGGCATCATCCAATTCATTGAGAGCCTGAATTGAACAATAGGTGGAGGAAGAGCAAATGTACTCTCCTTGCTCGACCTGGGACATCCATCTTCTCTTGCCCTTGGACACAAGGGCTGGTAGATCTTGGGCCTTCACACTCAGACCGAATTACACCACTTGCTGTCCTGCTTCTCCAGTTTGCAGAAGGCAGACTGTGGGACTTCCCAGCCTCCATAACCCCAAAAACCAATTCCTGTACTAAACATCTTCATATAGGTCTATAAATATCCTACTGGTTCAGTTTCTCCGGAGAACTCTACTCTACCCAGTGACAAGGGCTCGCTCATGAGTTCCTTTGTGGGGATGAAACTGTGTCTTGATTGTGGAGGGAATCACATTGTTCAGAACCACCCACATGAACACATGTAAACACTAGTGGAAACTGGACAGTCTGTAGTCTATCAGTATTGAACTCATGTCAGTTTCCTGGTTTTGAGACCGTACTGTCATCATCTAAGATGCCACCGCTGGATGACGTGTTTGCAGGACCCTGTACTGTTTTTTGCAACCTCTCCTGAGTTTATAATTATTTCCAGCTAAAAAGTTTAAATGTCAAATGGAATTAGGGATTCTGTACATATTTTGGTTTTCCTCCCCAGTAACACAAGGGGGTTGCCTGCCTTTCGTGCATTTGATCTCCACATTTGGTCTCAGACTGGAGCCAGCAGGAACTGAGTGCTGGGAGCCGGTGCAGAAACACTAGTTGACTGGGGAAGGGGCAGAGTCACACAGGGCTGGCCCTAGAAACCGAAACACTTCTGCCAGCCACAGATCTTCTCTCTCACCTTCCGCCTCTCTCCCGACAGGCTCTGAGTAAGCAGAAGCCTTTCTCCCATGGGGCCTGTGCTGGCTAGTCCAATGGCACCTTCCCCTGGTTCCTATTGCACTGGGCGGTGTGGGGGGCGGGGGGACAAAGGTCCCCAGTGGGTGTGGTTTGCCTGGTGCTGAACCTTTAGGAAGCCCAGCACTTTGTTGCTGAGGTGCTGGCCTCAGAGAGGGACATCTGCAGGCCGTGGCTGGGGGACCTCCGGCCCAACCCAGGCATGCAATGACACCGCCAGCCCAGCCGCCTGTTATGTCTCCTGAGTCGCTCAGACATGATGCAAAGCAAACAAACAAAAGTCAAATTCAAAGGGAAGGAAAATCCAGGTCACACAGAACAGAGAGCGAGAGATCCATTGGCAGTCAGCCCTGTTCTCACGGGTCTGCACAGCCCTACAGGGAGCATTCCCTCACTCACCAAGCCCCAGCCCCGAGCCGGGGCCCAAGGGTCCCAGAGAACAAGCAGAGCCTGAGTTCTAAGTTTCATGTGGAGCAATTCTGGAGAAGAGGCTCCTGGTGCCTCCTTTCCCTTTCCAAGGGCAACATGATCTCAGCTCTCTGGCCAAGACCTTTGCCTACCCATCCGTAGACTAGGAAGTCTCCAGGAACCAGGTCCTTTTGGCAGTGCCCATTTTCACTGGCGGCCTGCAAACACATGAGGTGTGGGGCCAGGCTCAGCACACTAGTAAAGCAGAGGAAGCAGGAGCCTCCGTGTAGCTCCCTTTCCCCAGAAATGATACCCCCCCACACCCGGACACTGTTTGCTTGCAGCACCCCACCACCAAACTGCTCAGGCAGGGACCCAAAGTTTCTTCCCCCACCCTCCTCCATGGAACCCACCAGCTGGTCCTCATCAAATAGGTCTGAAATCTGATCCTTCTCGCCACCATCCCCCACATCAGCTCTCATCCTCTCCTCTGGGCTCCTGCCTTACAGGTCTCTCCAGATCCCCCATCATCTTACACTCCACTCAGCAGTGAGTGACCCATTAAAATCAGATCAAATCAATGCTGCCATACCTAGAAGGAAATCCAAATTTCTCACTCTGGTTTACAAGTCCTCTCCATTATGGGGCCTGCCTCCTGGTGGTTTTCCCGAGTTCCTCTATGGGCCATGCTCTTTCCTTTTTCTCCAATCTCCTGTGGAATGTGTGTTGCCCATCTCCAAGGGTCGGTCCTTGTCATTCGCATCTTGGCTGAGCCCTCTCTCCTTGCAGGGAGCACCCCTTCTCTACAGGGCCAGTCTCAAGGAGCCGGCTGACCACAGTACCTCAGCCAGCACAGTATCTGGGTTACAGTGTAGTCTCAGGAAAGCAGACTCTGAGGAGTTTAGAGCACAGAATGTTTATCAGGAAGGACTCTTGGGATCAACCACTGTGGAAGCAGGGGGCAGGATGCATGGGTAGAGGGGCAAGTCAGCTGGGATGTAGGCCCAATGACACTCCCATGGGGAGTTCTGCAGTTGGAAAGGCCCTGGAGTTATCCTGACCAGGGCCGAGGATGGCCTGGCCTTCATACTCCTGCACTGACCAGTCTGCGTGTGGGCAGCCCAGCAGTTCCAGAAGGAGCGAATCGCTGAAGGCCACTGGCCAGCAGTGCTTCCAGATTAAGGCCTTCAGTCAAGGAGGTCTGGGAGACACACAACAGGAGCCATCCTTTGTGGCTTCTCTGACCATTTTCTTAGTTTTTTTTTTTTTATTTTTTTTATGTCTCTCCCTCCTAGAATGTAAGCTGCGTAGAAGCAAGATTTTTGCCTTGTGCATCCCTATCACCCCTACCTACCACATACCAGGTGTTGATTGAATGCTATATATTCAATTTTCAAAACCAACTTGGAAAATTCATTATTTCTCATTGTCCAAATGAGTTAAACGAGACTTAGGTTATGACACTTACCCAACAAGGGGCAGGACCGGAATTCCAGCCAGCGCTGTCCAGCATGCCTCTGCCACACCGGGGTCATGGAAGGGGGCCGTGCGGTAGGTCCTGCATTGACGTGGAAGGGTACACATTCTGAGTGCAGCTTTGATCAAGGTTATACATTTCTGAAGCATTTGGGCCATTCCTTACAATTCCTCATATTCTCAAGGCTTCATCAATGGCCCCTGTGCACACAGAAGTCGTAGTAAACATGAGCTCAGACTCGAAGGCCAAGCCCCACATGGCCTGGTGCTACACACAGAAGCGGGAGTCAAACTTGTTAAACCAAGGAACAACTCCACTTTCTCATTTCAAAACTGCCTCTTTCATCCCCTTCACTTTCATTCTTTGTCAATGCCCTCCCAAAGAAGCCCAGTAAAAACCCCACCTGCATCTCAACATGACGCCAAAATATTTTCCTGGCCCACCCTACCTGCTAGAAGAAGTCGCCAGCCTGTGGTTTCAAGGAACCCCATCTCTTCAAGAGCACCCGGGCATTTGGTCGCTCTGACCCCATCCACAACATGCTTTGGGAAAACACTGGGCGTGGACTGAGCCCACAGCCCATTCTTTCTTGTTCAGGAATGTTATGGAGGACTCAGAAGCTACCCTACTTTTGGAGTCATATGAACTAGGACCACCACGTAGTTCTCCTTAATAGTCAAGTCAACCACCAAACCTCTGCTGTTGAAGAACTTAGAGATAGGAAAAAAAATTAATGAGAAAGTAAAAGGTTTATGCCTGAATTTAAGTGGCCAGTATTCTCTGGGGAGGTGGGGACATTATTTTTCTACTCAGCAAGGAAACAGGACTTAGTCCAGGCCAGAGTCACCTGAAGAATGGCATTCCCACTGCTTTTGGGGGCACATCTGTTTGTGGGTAATAATGTATATAGTTTGTTGGAGGTCACGCGTGTGATTTTAGCTACCCTTGCCTGAACTTGGTATTTACTCTCTGAACATCTGAAGGGTTTCTGAATTCTTCCAGGGCAGAGTGTGTCAGTCAATTTTGTAACCAACACTGCATCTGGCACACAGAAGCGGTGGTTACTACAACTACTGCCACCACTACTACTAACCTTTATTGAGCACCGACTACACAACAGCCATTGTGTTAAGACCCTTATGTCCATTATCCCATTATTTCCTCATCCAACCCTAATAAGTTACCCCATTTTACAGATGAGAAGACCAAGGTTTTCTAGAGGTTAATAACTACCTAAGGTCATATAGGAAGGAAGTGTCGGATGGTGCTCAATATACAACTAATGAGTGAGTGATAAGGGGTCGGCCTGGCACCTTCACTGCCCCTCTGAACATAGCAGGCATTTCTTGCCTTTGGGCTGCTACTGAATAATATGTTCCAGACCCGAGTACCCCCTAATGGCAAGTATATACAGGTGCACACAGCTCTTGGTGGAGAGACACATTAAACCCATCTTTTAGATTACAAAAATTTTGCCTCTTAGATTACAAACGGTTCATAGAACCAGAATGACATAATTTGTGTACTTGTACACACACATACATACTCTACAGAATTTGAAATCCTTTTCTCAAAAACTAGAAAATTAGAACTTCCAAGGAAACAGACATTTGAGTAATATTCAAAGTTATTCCAACAATTTTCAAAGTTATTCCTCCAGAAAGCATATCTATTGAGATAACAGGTAGCTGAACGACCTTTGGATTTCCAAAGGTTAAAGAAAAATTTTTTCAATAAATGAGAATGTATAAAATGTGATTTTACTATAGGATGTGAGGTATTTTAAAATTTGTTTTAAATGGATCCCACCTCCATTTTATTTTCATTCAAAACAAGTCTAAGGACAAGCGTCAGATGGAGAGCTAGACAGCTACACCTTAAAGCAGCCACACAAAGTAAAAGGGATGCTTTAATGAGGGTTGTATAGATAAAACACTTGGGGTTCTTTAGAAACCAAACGAGAAATAAACTTACAGCAGTGTGGGAAACCTCACATTTAAAATCTGAGAGAACCCCAATTTTGGAAAAGTGAGTATAGGAACTGGCCCTCCCCCAGATAATTGGTAAGGCTCCTGCAAGAGCAGCCATGATGTCGCAGGGCCCATCCCTTGAGCACAGCTCACTGGCCCAAGGTCAGACGCCTGTGCCAAAGTGGGCCGGCAGTTGTGTAAGCAGATGTGGCCACAGACCATCAGGTCGTCTCTGTAGCTACAGAGAGAAGACTCAGGAGATGTTGGCAGCCAAGTTTACAGTGAATGCTATGAACTGAATCATGTCCGCCAGATTTCATAGGTTGAACTCCCAATCCCCAGGGTGACTGTTATTTGGAAGTACTTGTCTAAAGGAGGTACCTAAGGTTAAATGAGGTCATAGGGTGGGGCCCTAATGTGATAGGAGTGGTGTCCTTACAAAAGGAAGAGGTGGAGGATGTGGAGGATGCAGAGAGAGACAAAGAGTGAGGACACTGTGAGAAGGCCATCAGCTGCAAGCTAGGGAGAGAGGCCTCACCAGAACTCGACCACACTGGCACCTTGACCCTGGGCTTCCAACCTCCACAACTGTGAGAAATGGTGTTTAAGATACCCAGCCTGTAGTACTCTGTGAGGGCAGCCTGAGGAGACTTGAGACAGTGAGGAAGAACAATGCAGAGGAGCAAAAAGCACACATGTGAACTTGGACTGCATGTAGTTACTTCTAAAGCCCAATAACACTCCCGTGTTGGTTTCAAACATTAGGATCCTTACAGTCTCCCATGGGTTTAAGCAAATTCAAATTGGGTATCTTTCATGTGTGACTACACAGCACACTGGCCTTCTGGATAGCTGGAAGGTCATCCATAAATGTAAAAAACCTTAAAACCATTTTAGAAGGAAACATAAAACGTTTCACCTCTGCCTATTTATGAGATTTTGTATTTTTTTAAAATAATATGTCAGGTTTTCCACTACGAACATTATGAAGATATTATATACTGTGGTGGGAGATACTAGGAAATTTGAGGTCTACCTCTCTTTGCTATTGGCCTCACCACTTTGGACCCATTTCCTTCCTATAAAAATTCTTATAAAAATTCCGATACCACCAATGACTGACCTCACCACACTAAGTGGTGTGAAGTCGCCGCACTCTCCAGGATGATTCACCATCTGTAGACTGTTTCTTCCAGTACTAACATCCACACATTCCGGGACTACCACCACCCCACGGCTCTGCACCACGCTCTCGTCTTTTGTGTGTCTGTGTCTTGCTCACATGGTTGTTATGTTTCTGGTCTTGCTCCTTCTCAACTCTTCCAGCTACTGTGTGCTACCATTGTCCTTCCTTCTTGGGTCTGGCGGCAAAGTTTACATGGGCATGTTGGTAATGACTCTATGGACAATGAGAGCATGCGAGGTATGGGTGACTCCCACAGCGAAGTGCAGGGACTCACCTGAGGAGGGGCCCTTAGGCTGCCCAGAGGCCTTTTTGGCTCATTAGTTCCCAAAAGGAATCAAGGGCTCAACGTCTGGTATTGGATGTGTTAATATCTGCTTACCTTTAATGGACTGTAAGAGGAAAAAGAGGCCCAAAAGACTGACAAAGTTCTGAGTATGAGAATGTTTCCCAAAAGTCAGGAGGCTCTCTCCCTTATTTATTTTTAATAGAAGCAAGCTTGCTGGTGATTAACACATAACCTATCTTACATACTACTGATCTTTTGGTCACCAGTAATCTTTGTTCCAGTCAACTAGCTGAATCAAGTACCAATATAGCACATCACCTTATTTGGTCCACTTTCTTTATAGTTTCCAAAACATGGGATACCTGCTAGTGACCTTATTCTTTCCAGATGAAAGACTGAAGGTGAATTACCACAGCTGATTTCAGATATTCTCTGCCTTGTGCATGATATACATTAGAATTAACTCTGGCTCCCTCTAACAATTTAAAACTTAGAAAGAATGTAAAATAATAACAATTGTAAACCATTCTCCCCAACATAGGATCACAAGTAATGGCATATCAAATGATGACAAAGATGGCAATGAGGGTGGGAACATGGGATTGATAGAATTAAGTAGAGTTTTGAAACTTTCTTTTTGAATTAAAAGTTTATTTCTTTTCAAATTCTAATGACTCTCAGATGAATTTTAGAAATAGTGATCACAATCATATCTTCTGGATTGTGTACGGCTGCCTTGAAATGAACACCTGGAAAGAAACTGAAGAGAGTGGTTCTTGTGATTGCTTTCTGAGTTGCACAGAGGCTTTTGTCAATCCTGCTGCACACACATGGATAAAACCAGAAACGCTGCCTCACGCCGGGCCAGGCCATGTCAACCTTTTCCATCCTAACCAGCTTTAAGCCCATTCTAAAAATGCTTATTCTACTGATCTCCATGGGCTGGCTACTTTGTGTACAGACCCCCACCTGAGCTGACTCAGGCACCCAGGAAAACCACGCAAACCCAAAATGCTGCAGGGAGAGCAGCACTACCACTGATAGGCCCAAGCAACCGTCTCTGTGACTGTTTCAGAGGATGACCTTTGAAGACAAAGATCTACCCGTTTAATGAATTTCCAAAACCCAAACCAAATAAAACACAACCATGCCAAATCTAAATTACAACACTTTATTGCAGCATCGGCAAAGGTCAGATTTCTGAAGCTGGTGAAGATCGGGCAGCATTTCCATGTGAAATGTTACAACTTTACAAGTTTTGTTCTTACTTAATTCTACATGCAGAAACTGAAACATGGTAAAAGAAAAAAATGCAAAATAGCTAGAAAAAAAGATGTAATCAAGTTGTAGCATACAGATGTGCTCTTTAACTAAATTTACTATGCCTATCGGAAAGCAAACGAAAGACAACTATCCTAATAAATTAACAGATTGCCAGAAACAGACTAAGAACCCTCATTTCTATTTAGTGGGGGGGGGGGGGGCCAAACAAACGCAAAATAAAAGCTCTACTGTTTCCATACTTTGTTTAAAAGACAGAGGCTGTAAACCCATGAAGGTCAACAAAATCTTCTGATCCCCTTCTTGTTATCCTTCGTCCATTTTCTGTGACATGCTGACTAGCACGCTGTTTGTTTTCAATGATACTTACAATGGGCTCAACTCTCCCTGTTCTTGTCAGACTCCTCTAAGCCATCTGAACTCATGCTCTTTGTATGGTAGAAGTCTTCACATTTTTCTTTTACCCTAATAGGCAATTTTGTATTACTGACTCTGATGGATAAAACTGATTTTTTCCCCTCATCCCTTGTTCCTCTTGAAACAAATTCCTAAACAAAAGCCTTCCTGGTGGATTATCTGGTATCTGGTTATCTTTCATCATTTTGTTGTCCTGCATGTAAGTTTTTACTAGAAGATTTTACTGCTTGCTCTATACTTTTCTACTGCAGTCCTGGAGCCCCCAAATGTTATTTTCTTCCAACATGGGATGTTCAATTCAGACACTGTAACTCAAATCAAATTTAAAACTCAAGTTCATTTCCCCCATATCATTACCATCACAACCGTTTCTTCTCTGGCTCAGTCATCTCATTGACGCTCTTCTTGGTGTAACTGCTCAGTAGTCAAGTTAACCATCTCATTTCTTGACTGCCATTCTCAAGAGAAGATTAACCCTCACGTGATTTCCATTACAAAAGGCCTTTACGCCTTATCTGGAAGCGTTGGCTTGTTCCGGTGTTGGCAGAGGCTGCTGTTCCCGCCTCACGGCCCCAGCCTGTCCCAGGTTTAGATTCGCAACTCTCTAGACCGACATGCTGAGATGTGTCCACTGCTCTCATTCAATTGCTGGAGGACTCCACTATCCACAACATCAGATACAGGACCTAATGAAATGACACGTGCTGCTGGATCAACGTCTCCTGGAGGCACAAACAGGGCAACGTTAAAAAGAACTAACGCTGAGGGCAAACTTCTGGCAAGAAAAGGCCCCCTCAACACCACCAACCGCTGTTTCCTGACGTCTCCCAGGCAAATTGGTGCTTCTCAAAGAGCACACGGACTCCTACTGGACTAAGAAACAACGGGAGCAGAGGGGCACTAAAAAGAGCAGTTCTGATGGTGATCTGACAAGTGGTCCTGGAATCTTGCCTGTAACTACTTCCTAAGGTGCTGAGTGTTTAAGGTTTGTATAATGGTTGAACTCTGTTCCCCCCCTCCTCAAATCCGCATGTTGAAGTCTAATGCCAGGACCTCAGGATGCAACCTTATTTGGAAAAGGGTCAGTGCAGATGTAGTTAGTTAAGATGAGGCCACACTGGAGTAGGACAGGCCCCTAATCCAGTCTGTTCTTCTAAGGAGGGGAAATTTGAACACAGACGCACTCAGAGGGGGAATGCCAGGTGAAGCTGGAAATGCAGGGATCGGCAATGCTGCAGGAGCCAACGGAGAGCCCCGAACGGACTCTCCCTTGCAGCCGTCAGGAGAAGGCCAGCTCGTAGAGCCTGGCATGGAGATGAGCAGTTGGCCGCCATCACCCAGAGGGTGCTGCGTCCTCTGGCAGCGCTAACAGTTCGCTGCTCACAAAAGAGGCTTACATGAGCGAGAAACGGATTTCAAAGAATAAGATGTGAATATGGCAAAGTATATCTTCAGCTGGATATATCTGTAACAGGACTGAACTGAATGGAACAAGGTCAATAATAAGTATTGCCTGAGAGAAAGTCTCTCCTGAAGTCAAGACACAGAGTATTTTAAATAAATACAATAAATGATAGGGAAAAAATGTCCAGTCTTTGATAAGATAAATATATCCCTAATATATTTATTAGGAATAATTTATTAGGAATCCCCTTCCTAATATATTCTTCCTAGTACAGAATGTCATTTGACTGCTTTATAGGCAAACAATCATTTTGAGAGATTTAAAAATTTAAGAGTTCAAAAAACTACAATATACACTTTGGATTAAATGCTACTCTATAAGGACTCCATTTTACAACAAAAGTATCATTTATTTAACTTCACAGTAAGGACATAAAGAAAATATCTAATAAAAAATGCACATCTCAGGGTGCCTGAGTCACTTAGTTAAGCATCGGCCTTCAGCTCAGGTCATGATCCCAGGGTCCTGGGAAGGAGTCCCACATTGGGCTCCCTGCTCAGCGAGGAGTCTGCTTCTCCCTCTGCTGCTTCACTCGCCCTGCTTGTGCTCACTTGCTCTCTTTCTCACAAATAAAATCTTAAAAAAAAAAAAAAAAAAGCACATCTCCTTAAGATGGGTTTCAAAAAGTCCTAAAGTATAACACTCTACTTAGAGTGTGATCTGCATTTCAGCAGCTTTGACATCACCTGGGAGATGTTAGAAATGAGTGAAAACTAGCAATTTAATAAAAATCACGAAGATTAAAATATGTATTTAGGAACACCTGGGTGGCTCAGTTGGTGGAGTGACCGACTCTTGATTTCGGCTCAGGTCAGGATCTCAGAGCTGTGAGACCAGCCCTGCATTGGGCTCCATACTGGATGTAGAGCCTGCTTAGGATTGCTCTCTCCCACCCCCCACCCCTGCTCATGTGGGCACTCTCTCTAAAAATATACACACACACACACACACACACACACACACACACACACAAATATATGTAAAATATTATATACCTATGTATTTTAAAGTTTAAGGAGCACTGATTAAATTCATATGAATCTTAGCACAGAAACCATATCACCACTGACACTTGCCAAAGATGTGAAGTTTCACAGTATTTTTAACACTGGCAGAGTGGAAAACAACCTTTTCTGCACTGGTTAACTGTTTTACTAGATGCTACTGCAATTTTAACACCTTATAAGCAAATGTCTATGCTTTGTTAGGGTATCACTGCCCAGTGAGAAGGGCTGCAATTTTAATTTGCAGCCTATTTTAAGGATCACTTGTGATTAGAAAAATTTTATATCATTATAATTAATGCCTGGGAACCTATCAAAATCTGCTTTAATAACCAGTGTCCAAATGAATTTCTCCTTATCTGCCACATAACATGGACAATACTAATAACTAATTTTTTTTTAAATAAATGGTAGCCAAGTTAAGAGTCAAGTTGAAAAAAAAAAAAAAAGTCAAGTTGAAAACAGTTTCTCAGGCCTGACTCAAGTTTTCTTCCTCCTCCTCTGTTTAGGAATTCATCTTACAGCACATTCTTCCTAAGGGATCTAATGAACCACTGCTCTAGATACACATCTTTCTACTGTCTGGCCCAGTGTTAAAAATAGAAAATAAAGAGGTGCCAAACCACCAGGGGACTCCACCCCACCAGTTATGTTCCTTCAAATGACTACATTTCTTCACTTAAAGCTTATGTTTAAAAAAACGGCAAAGAACATTTGGTGCTCGAACGGGTCAAAAACTTATGTCTACATGATTGCTTCTTCCTCTCCCATGTTCACTCACGACTATTACAAGAGCACTGGTTTTGAAAATACCGTAATATTTTACAGAGAGCCATTTTTAAGAATGATGGACAAGTTAGCATTTTTTATTGTTATGATTTTAAGAAGAGATTTAAAACAGGAAGAGATGGTAGCTCAAGAATTGGGCTTTCACAAAATCAGGAAATGAGGAAAGAAGAGCTAGGGAACAGAGCTTAGGGAAAAAGTTTATTAAATGACTAAATACAGATTTTTTAAAGTTTCTCTGTCCATTCAACAAATATTAACTGCACATCTACTATGTGCTAGGCACAAGAGCCATGGAGGAGTTATAACAGAAAACAAGACAAGACTTCATTTCTGCCCTTAATCTTCAGTCTCATGGGGGATAAAGACAAGGTAGTAGGTGATTACACAGGACAAGGTCTATAGAAATACAGCGAGCAAGGGCAGCATATATGCACCAACCTACGTCAGACTTGAGACTATCAAGGTAAGATGTGAAGGAAGAACAGGAGATATCCAGAGGAAAACAGGAGAAAGTTCCAAACAGAGAACATAACTACAAGGAGTAAATGGCCAGCCTGGTTGGGAGTAGAGGAAGAGAAAGAGATAAAGTCAATAAGGTTAAGTAAAAATACCACCCTCCCCCCATCATGTAGGGCCTTGGTAACCAAGTTTAGGAGTTTGGACTTTATCCTACAAGCCATGAGGAGCCACTGAGGGTTTTAAGAAGAAGAGTTCACCTACTCAGACAGCAGATGTGCATATTTACAAAGAACAATGTGAGTATAGCAAAGAGAATGAATTAGAAGGGACTGATACTGGAGACTGAGAAGTAGATCAGGGGGCTGCTGGCAGCAATCCAATGAGAAGTGACAGCAGCCTGATCTAGGGTCTCCGCAGCAGAGGTAGAATAAAATAGGCAAGTGTGAGAGGTATTCAGTAGCAGAATCAAAGGATCTGTTAATTAATTAGATATGGAAACTGAAGGAGAGAATAGTCCAAACTTAAACCTCCTTTTCTAGTGTGGGCAACTGGCCCAGCAGTACCCCCACTCGCTGAGTCAGAGAACAGAGGAGGAGAGGCGCCTGGGGGCAAGGGACACACCTCTTAGGTGGTTCTTTAGAAGACAGGTGGACATACAGTCAAAAACTAAAACGTGTGACCTGAGCTGGAGCAATGGATGGTAACTTTGCCACAGGAGGGAAGGACACCTCCCACGGAGCGTATACAGGGATAAGAGAGGAGGGCCTAGGACCGATCCTGAGGGATAGGAGCGTCTCCAGGCAAAAGCAAGCCCATAAAGGAATCAGGAGACAGGAAGGAGTCATCAAGGAGGGAAGAGAAAGACCAGAAGACAGGGCAGCTACATAAGCCCAGGGAAGAGAGTATCTCAAGAAAAAGAGGGTCCACATGCTGAGTGCTGCTGAGGCAGCCTGAAAGAAAGAATGAAACACTGAGAGGTGGCTGGGGCTGGGGTGAGGGGGCAGTAGACTGAAGTCAGACAAACCAGTGAGAGGTGTGGAAGAAAGAGCAAATATGGCCAATCCTTTCGAGTTTGGTTAACTAGGGGCTGAAGGGAGGGAACGAAAACAAAAGTTAACAAAGAGAATTCTGAAAAACAACTGAATAACTGGTAGCTAAAAGGCCTACCTTTGTGTTCATCTATTACACATCTATTAGCATATGTAAGTTTACACATCTGTTTTCCCATATTTTTTTTTCCTGTTGTTTAAGAAACTCCTGGTACTTAAAAAACTTTCAATGAATGTTTAAATAAATATATGACTTGGACAGAATTAACTCTTTCAAATACCTATACTTATTTTCCCACTGGACTATAAACTTGAGCCTAAAGACTTTGTCTTTTTGTACTTCTTGATTTGCCATAGTGTAGGACTGATCCCATGGTAGGTGCTGAATGAGTGAAAACTGAGGGGGGCAAATTGTACTGCAAGTATCAATTGTGTATCAAATGTCATAGTTACTGATTCTTAAATCCATGCAAACATTTAAAAATTGGGAAAAATTAGGAAAATGCACTATACTTGGCATTATGTGACTCAAGAAGGGATTAGGTGTTAATAGAAATAATGCCATTCAGCAATGTGAAGCTGTAATATGGAAAGGTGAAGTTGGTGGAAAACATCAAGATAAAAATATTCTAATAGTTTTGTTCACCAACTACAAGACAAGAGAAACAGGTATTATCAAGAACACTGATATATATTCAAAGCTCTGTAAGAAAATGTAAAAAGCAGAAAACTGAAATTTTCATGGCTTGTTAAAACTACCTAGCTTCTTACATTTTAGTGGCAATAAAAGGTTTTATTAAAGGACTTTAATGAAGCTTGGATAGTTAAAAATAACCTAATATCTTATGCCTCATTAGATGGATTTGTACATCAGTTCTAGTTTGGATTTCTAAAAACATTACACTCACTAGATGTTAAAAACAGACCCCTAAACTGTCATGACAAACCAATGTTTTAACCCATAATCTAATTAGAGTTAACTGAGCATGTAAGTCAAAGAAAAATGTTATCAGGAACACAAAAATAGAGTGCGTACAAGACAGAGACTTGCCCTTCCCCAGCACTGCTGTCCATAGTAACGAACTATTCTGCTCCCTATCCCTAGCACCCCCCCTCCCACACCCACTTTGCCTGCCACCAACAGCAAGGTGACATCCTGAACCTGCTATATGTCCTTAGCTTAAAACACCAATACCCTGAAGGAGATCAGTAAGAGCAGCAAGGCCAATGTTATCTTTGATTATAAACCGACCATAAGACAGAAAATTGAGTTGATGGTATGGGTCCTCAGATCAGACCCCAGAAAAACTTTAAGTAATTTTCTCCCTTAAAAGAAGACGGAATCTTCTATGTGAAATTCCTTATGGAACTGCAATTATTTCACTTTAAGCAACGCGAGTTTAAGGAGAACTAGCATGGATCCCAGCAAGACATTCTGTAATTAAAAACTAACAAACAAATACCTCAAAACAAACTCACCCTTCAGGCTTGAAAGTCTAGGAAATAGGCTTTGAGTTTTTGTAAACGTTACTCAACACTGACCTGAAAAATCCTAACACAAAAGTGTGTCATTTCTCTCAAACTCATCTATAACTAGTCATCTCTGTGAATGCAAAAGAGAAAATTAAAGAATCCAAAGAAGTCCACTCAGAGAGAGTGAAAGCCAAAATCAATGTGGCTGAAATTAAAAAACAAAAACAAAAAAATCTGTAATTATTTTATAAATATGATTTCTCTTCTTAAATATCTGCAACTCAAAGACTTTGATATTTTGCTAAAAATTAGGCCTTTATCATTAAGTATAATCCAGAACTATCTAATTGATTCATACAGACATCATGAAAAACAAGTAGCTAAAGGAGGAAAAAAAGAGAGACCACCTTACCTCCCACCAGTCTTAAAGATTAGATCCGCATTAGGTGCTCCCTTTGGATGTTGGTAACGAGGCCGCCGCTCCCGATTGGTGTTTGCTGGAGCTGGGCGCTGGGCAAGAGACTGCAGCATTTCTGTAAGCAGGAGCAAAACAGAAAAGGTGATTAACTGGTAAATGCTCTCCCTTCCATGAAGCAAATAAAACCCTACGGAGATCAAGTTTATTAGTTCTGTCAGGTAGGTGATTAAAGAAAAATAACCATTACACAGACTGCAAAGATTAAGAAGTTCTGAAAGAGCACATCAATAGAGGAGACATGCTCTTTAAGCATTTAATATCCAATTCCCCGTCCTATTACTATGGCCACTACATAAGTGTGAGGCAGTAAAACAGTATGAGAAGCAGTCTAGTTCAAAAGCTACAAACATAGCATCTGGAGCCAGACAATATTGGTTCAAATCCCAGCTCTGGTACTTCCTAGCCATGAAACTTCAGGTTCATTTCCCTAAATGTCAAATGTAGGTAATTAATAAGCACTTATCCCTGGAATTGTAGTGAGGGTTAAGTGCTTTGTAAAAGTATAGAAGTCAGTGTCCAGCCCACAGTAAACACTTATGCTGAGTGTTAGCTATTATTACTGTTTTTTGTTTGTTTTTTAAGATGTTACTTATTTATTTGACAGAGAGAGATTACAAGTAGGCAAAGAGGCAGGCAGAGAGAGAGGGGGAAGCAGGCTCGCTGCTGAACAGAGATGCAGGGTTCAGTCCCAGGACCTTGAGATCATGACCTGAGCCGAAGGCAGAGGCTTTAACCCACTGAGCCACCCAGGTGCCCCTATTATTACTGTTAAAAATATTGGGTATCTACCAGAAGAGATTCTAGAAAAAAGATTCAAAGATAATCTCTCTTGCACAGAAAGAAGTCTGTCAGTACAGTGCTATATATAGTAAGCGACCATGTTATGACTCTAAAATTTGGGTGCCACAGAAACGCCAAGAGGCTGGCTTATGACGTTTGTGGATAATTATACATGAGGTTCCAGTTAGTTGAAGAGTGTTGGGTATATCTGCACAAAACTAGAATCTTAATTTGAGTAAGCCCTCAAATCTGAAGAAGCATGGGTCCTCGAGACAGGATTCCAAAACAGACAAATGAGATAATAAATATGTGTTGAATTAACTGCTCTCAGATGACTGGCAACATGAAGCAATTAAAAACTGATTATCATCTCAGTTGCAAACACAGCTCTAAACAGTACAGAATCTAACCTGAATTATGGAGTTGGCAAAATATGATGAAAACGACATTGTTATTTTGTAAGTAAGTGAAGATAGAATGGAATATAAAAACAATTTCTTTTTTTTTTTTTTTTTTTTTTTTTTTTTTGACACAGAGAGAGAGATTACAAGTAGGCAGAGAGGCAGGCAGAGAGAGAGGAGAGAGGAGGAAGCAGGCTCCCTGCTGAGCAGAGAGCCCGATGCGGGCCTCGATCCCAGGACCCTGGGATCATGACCTGAGCCGAAGGCAGCGGCTTTAACCCACTGAGCCACCCAGGCGCCCTAAAAACAATTTCTTAAGCTAAATATTTATAAAGATGACATGAAAAGGAGGGGAGGGTAAAAACTCTGATATTCTATATTTTAGAAGCCCCAAAAGCATAAAACTTTTCCACTTCTGCCCTATAAAGGATTATTTACCTTGATAATCTTCTTGCTCTTGCCGCTCATTGATATCTAATGTGAGCTTTTTCATTCTCATCCTCTCTTCTTGTTCTGCCTGTTGCTGGTTCCAGTGATTTGCAGCAAGTTGGGAAGACATGGGTACATTAAGGATCTTAAACTGAGAAAAAATAACAAAGAAATAACAAATGGCTTGAGAAAATCGAAGAAAAAAGATTTCAAATAAAATGCTAAGTAGAATAAACAAATTTAGAAAAATAATGTCTTTCCTCTAAGTCAAAACAGTATCATCCAAGAACATAAACAAATAATAGTCTTCATCTTCTAGAGACAAACCCACTCAGGCTGGATAGGAAGTGGAAGACCATCAAGTTCAACCTCAGGAAAAGTAGAAGCTCCTCTTTCCTGCACTCTGTTTAGAAGCATTCATCTAGCAACAGGGTATCACTTTCCATCAAAAAGACCTTATCACGTATGGGTAATTGCCAAAAAGGCTTTTTACACAGTAAGCTGTCACCTGCATCCTTTTTCTTTCTATCCTTTGGAACCAGTTCTGGCCTCCTGGACCATACCAAACAATTCTACTCCACCTTTAGCACTGACACACCTTCTTACTTCTAAAGACAGTATGCAAGAAGAGTTAAGCAACTGCCCTAGTCCTTATCTATGAAATGTTTTTGTTTTTAGCAGGATGTCCCTGGTTAGGATTGTACAAGGTACACAAACCTGGACAGAAGCTATGAGTTTAAGGGCTCCCTGGAAATCATTGAGTAAACTACATAACCATCTGAACACAAAAAGGGAATTCTCTCCACTGTGGATAATGTGCACACCTCAGTAAGAGACCTCCTCTAATACTCTGGGCCAATGGTATGCCTGATGAGGAAAGAAAGGACATAAAGACCTGTGCTCAGGATCCTCTCTCTGGTGGATCTACACCATTTGGAATGCTTGCATCCTTGAAATTATTAGTAAAGCTAAACACTGTTTAAGTCTCTGATTCATCTAAATCTGATCTAACAATCTGATTCTTCATATTATTTCAGATGTCCTCTCTTGGTATTTACTTTTATATGATGCACTTTTGTTAGTTAATATTCCTCTTAAAATGTAATACCCAGAAAACTAAATGCACAAGACTAGATACACAAAGGTGAAAAATATTAAGTGTGGGTATGAAACATCTACAAACCCAACTAACTACATTTCATTTTTATCACAGTAGATAACCAAGTATCTCCTATATCCAAATAAAAATATATTTAAGGTAGTTCATTTGGCTACCAGCCTAGCAGACTTTACCCATTCTCCCCAATGAGATTAGTTTGGCTTAATGTGCTCTTAGTGGTCAAGGACAGACTCCTTGCAACTACCCCTTTCTATTTTATGAGTTCAAAACCATCTTTTAAAGAAAAAAACACATACACATACAATCAAGAAAACCCCACTGCAATCAAGATAATGAGCATGTCCATTACCTCCAAAGCCTCCTCTGTCCTTCTGTAACCCATCTTTTCCTCTACCCCCACCCCCAGGCAACTGCTAACTTGATTTCTGTCACTACTGACTAGTTTGAACTTTCTAAAATTTTATATTGAATCATACAATATGGATTTCATTTTTTCCAGCCTCTTTTGGATCGCCTGGGTGGCTCAGTGGGTTAAAGCCTCTGCCTTCGGCTCGGGTCACGATCTCAGGGTCCTGGGATTGAACCCTGCATTAGGGTCCCTGCTCAGCAGAGAGCCTGCTTCCTCCTCTCTCTGCCTACTTGTGATCTCTCTCTCTCAAATAAATAAATAAAATCTTAAAAAAAAAAAAAGAGGTTATTTCAGTCTTTGAGGATATAATTTGTTTTTAACTAAAGACTGGGACTCATTAAAGTAGATAAATTATCCCTTTCGACACGATCTAATTTTACCCAAACTTCAACTTACCCTTTCAGGTTGAAATCTTCCTTGTTGATAAAAGCAAAAGTGAATAGCTGGTTTGTTTCCCTCCCCTTCTGCCCCCAAATCTCTCCACAAGCAGTGGGATTACCCTTCCTGGTTCTTAAGATCCTGAACATAGTATTTAAAAAACTACTTCCTCTTGTCAACTATACTTCAATTAAAAGAAAAAACATTTACACATCATCTTTACATCTCCTTTAAAAACTTTACCCACTAGTTGTGGACTGTTTATTTCTAAATTTTACTGTATATGGTCTGACGATGGTCCATTTTCCCCTTCATCCACAGTTATGAATTCTGTGTTATTCCTGCCCCTCCCCCAAACTTCCTTTCAGTTCCACATTACAATCAGTGCTTTCATGAAATATACAATTGCCAGGCAGTGTAGCAAAGAAGACCATGGATTTTTGTGGTCAGACAGATGACGTTCACAGCTCAGCCCTACTATTTATTAAGTACAATTTGGCAAATCACTTAAGAATGCTCTTTCTCTCAGCTATAAAATGGTATCAGGACTACCTTTTAGGGTTGTTGTAAGAATTAAATAAGATTAATATGTACAGTGCCTAGGACACAGTAGGTTCTCCATAAATATTACCTATTAATAATGCACCAAAATAACAAAGTTCAGAATAAAAGTCACCCTCATTAGTTACTATACACCTGAAACCAAAACTGAAGCAAAATAAAATCACAAGTCAACCAAAAACATCACCTTCTTAACAGAATGAGATTGACAACCACCAAGTAGAAACTGAAGACCTCAACTACTTCTGTCTACCGTCCTGAGGCCTGTGTAGTAGTCTGCATCAGGAATGTGTCTGCATCAGATGGGACTTGCCCCAACTGTGTTTTATTTCCACTAAATTGTTGTTTCCACTAAAAACAACTAAAACAAAAATAAAATAAAATGGTCATCATTCCTGCTAATAAACCTTTTATTTTTCACAAATCAGGGAGACGCACAAAAAATAAATTAGTAAAAAAGTTCAGCTCAAAATAAGTTTTCTGCTAGACTCTTTACGTGTTATTTAATAGGTGAAACAAAAACTTCATAATAAATTTACCCTTCTAAGCAGAATTACTGAGATGTCACATTAATTCATAATGAAATTTAAAATTTTCAGCACTATTCATGAAGAAAGCATTCTGTTTCACCTACATTTCCAAATCCAGGTGCTATAAACTACTGGTAAAGAAAAGCTGAATTAAAACAGATACTGCAGGGCGCCTGGGTGGCTCAGTGGGTTAAAGCCTCTGCTTTCGGCTCAGGTCATGATCTCAGGGTCCTGGGATCGAGGCCCGCATCGGGCTCTCTGCTCAGCAGGGAGCCTGCTTCCCCCTCTCTCTCTGCCTGCCTCTCTGCCTCCTTGTAAACTCTCTCCTCTGTGTCAAATAAATAAATAAAATCTTTAATAAAAACAAAACAAAAACCAGATACTGCAGGGATGCCTGGGTGGCTCAGTTGGTTAAGTGTCTGCCTTCGGCTTAGGTCATGATCACAGGGTCCTGGGATAGAGCCCTGCATCAGGCTCCCTGCTCAGTAGGGAGTCTGCTTGTCTCTCTCCCCCTGCTAGTCTCCTCTCTCTCTCTCTCTCTCTCTCTCTTTTTCTCACTTGCTCACTCTCTCAAATAAATAAAACTTTAAAAAATAAAGAAAAACAAAACAAAACAAAATAACAACAAAACAATCTAGACATTGCAAACAGAGGTGGGCCAAATTATTATGACAGCAGAGACAGAGATGTCAAATTCCAGAACGACCACAACAATGAGAACAATTTCCAGAATGATGACTTCAAAGCAATTTTCCAAACTTCCCTTAACAGAACAATTGTAAAATCTGGTTAGCAGATATATCAGAGGTATAAATACTCTAAATAAAATTTAACCTGCCAGTATAAATCAATAAAGACAGAGCTACATAAATTAATACATTAGCTATAAAGATATAATTACACATAAAAGAACAATGTCTGAAATACAGTAGAAATTCAGTCTGTTTTAGCTATTACTGTTATTATCACAATTACCTTATTTTTATTATAAGTAAGAAATTTGGGCAATGTTGAGTACTGAGTAAAATACAAAATACCTATTAGATTTCAAGAATCACAACTAAATTTTAAGTGACTGTGTTCCTAGTATCAAGTAAGATGCCTTATTTGAGATAAGGGTAAAGAGAGGTGAAAATCTAAGTTTCTCAAGGTTAATTACAGACTCCAATATTATAACGCTCTTAATTACTCAGCTAGGTGCTTGTCCTCAATAGCTTTACAAACTGGTTTTTTTTTTTTTTTTTTTTTTAAAGATTTTATTTTTTCATTTGACACAGAGAGAGAGAGATTACAAGTAGGCAGGGAGGCAGGCAGAGAGAGAGGAGAGAGGAGGAAGCAGGCTCCCTGCTGAGCAGAGAGCCCGATGTGGGCCTCGATCCCAGGACCCTGGGTTCATGACCTGAGCCGAAGGCAGCGGCTTTAACCCACTGAGCCACCCAGGCGCCCTTTACAAACTGGTTTTAAACATGTATAAATATATGCAAATGTAGGAAGAGTGATATACTCCTATTTCACAAAATACTCAAGGCTAAGCAGTCCAGTAAGACAGGCAGACAGATAATTTCTTGAAATCACAAGCTGCAATTCTAAGATGCTTCTCTCTATTACCCTCTTAACACACTCAGAGAGAAAACAGGGTGGCCATTTTTGCCCCTTTCTGGGTTTCTGATAATAACATTTGAACTGTCTTTCATAATTCAGTACTAAAGAGACTAATACTGATGCTACTTATCACACTAATATAGGTTTCTATTCATATATAAGACTGACTTGTGACAAGTTCTAGAAAATGTTCTGAAGTACTTAAAAAGGATATAATAAAAGAGAGTAATAAATACAGAGCACAAGAAACCCAATTCCTGACGCCACCCTCACCAAATGCCTTTACTGTAAAGCTGCCAAAACATTTTTATTTATTTATTATTATTATTATTTTTTAAGATTTTATTTATTTGACAGAGAGACACAGCGAAAGAGGGAACAGAAGCAGGGGGAGTGGGAGAGGGAGAAGCAGGCCTCCCGCCAAGAGAGGAGCCCAATGCGGGGCTCGATCCCAGGACTCTGAGATCAGACACTTAACGACTGAGCCACCCAGGCGCCCTGCCAAAACATTTTTAAGAGAGAGTTACTACTTTATAGCAAATTAGATGACAAAAAGATTAAAGTCACTCAAAACTAGATTTTCTGGAATACAATAATTGCAATAAAGGTGATTTAGGCCATATTTTAAAGCTATTTCATAACTGTAGCTGAAATTGAAATACACACACATAATCCCAAGTATCAACTGCTATAGTCAAAAGATACATAAAACAAATGATGACTCCTTATAAATATTAACTGCAAAAAAAGGGTTGCTTACAAGTATTAAGCTATAATAAATATACTGTACATTTGTTTACAGCAATCAAAAAAGTTTTTTAAAACATTATATAATGGTTCTATTAAACTTCTATTTTAATGATCAAAACATTTTATTTCATTATTCTAATTAATAAATATTTAAATCTAGAAAAATAAATTACAAATAGCATTATCCTCTTTTCAACTACTCATTTCATCGGTACAAACTTTTATTTTCCTAATGACTACAGAAGAAAGTTATTTCTGAGCACAAATCTGGTACACAAAGAGATCATTCACTTAAGAACTAAAGATTCCTATAAGGCAAAACACTTCACATTTCTAGAAAAACCGTTGCACCAGAAGGGCCAACACCCCAAAGTTAAATAAAGAAATAAAAATCAGAACAAAATAACTTTCTTTTTCAGACCACAAAATACCAGTGATGGTTCTTCAAATAATGTTTCTAAAACTGAACATTTTCCAAAATTCCAAATGAAGTTTATGAGTTGAAAATTTACTTATTAACCAAGTACTCTGAGCTCTCCGTCCATGCTCGCTAATATATTTTTTAGTAAAGTTCAATAAAAATGTTTCCTTAAAAATTAATATTTCACATTTTAAGAAATAAGGATTTCCACTCCTCATTTTGTATAAAGTTATATGGCTTATACAGTATATAATCTATCTACATTAAACCAAAAATATTCCTTCTAAAAAATAAGTTTTACTTTGATCGATATAATTTAGAATTTAGAACTGCTGAAATAAATTTATTTTTCAAAGCTCAGAAGTTTCTTAGGTAGGCTGTGGTTTAATTTATGCCTGTATGTCCTAAAAAAGCTCAAATGGGGTCTATGAATTGACAGAGTTAAAACGAATTTTCACATGTGTCTCAAAAAAGGGAGGGACAAATGAAGAGAACAGATTATTTAAATTTTGTGCAATTTGATCTTCTCAGAAAGATATTCCTAAACCCCCTAGATAAGAAAAATGGTTTGGCACCTGGGTGGCTCAGTCGGTTAAGCATCTGACTTCAGCTCAGGTCATCATCTCAGGATCCTGGGATCGAGCCCTGGGTGGTGGGGCTCCCCACTCAGTGGGGAGTCTGCTTGTCCCTCTGTCCCCACCCCTCAGCTCATACTCTCTCTCAAATAAACAAAAGAATCTTAAGGAAAAGGAAAAAAAAAAAAAAAGGTTGGGGTGCCTGGGTGGCTCAGTGGGTTAAAGCCTCTGCCTTCAGCTCAGGTCATGATCTCAGGGTCCTGGGATCGAGCCCCACATCGGGCTCTCTGCTCAGCAGGGAGCTTGCTTCCTCCTCTCTGCCTGCCTCTCTGCCTACTTGTGATCTCTCTGTCAAATAAATAAAATCTTTAAAAAAAAAGATTAAGAAAAATGGTTCAAGAAGTATGTCAGTTATACAAATGTTCAGTAGCTGCACTGGAATGGGAACCAGGGCACATCTAACTGATGTACTCCAGTACTCCCTCCACAATAAAACAAAACAAAACAAAACAAAAAAAACCCTCTCTTTTGTGCCCAGAAAATCTGGTATGGGGGGTGGGGGAGTTAAGAGCTTTTAAAGAAAACAGAGAACGAAGCAGACCTAAAATGTAATGACTGAAACAGAACAGTGAGGCTCAGAGAACAGAAGTAGTCCCTAGGAAAGAGAAGTAAAAACTCTGGGCTTTGAGAATCCCGGGAAATGGTGCTCTGAGAGCAGTTTTGCAAAGATCTTGATTCAACACCAAGTTTAGGGTCCTGATTAGAAAAAAACCCTTATTTTTCTAGGGACTGAGTGGAGGATGGGGGCACAGGGGGATTACCAGAGTTCAAACCTGGCCTGAGGGTGGGCGAAGGCAGAGCTCCCCTAAGTGCACAATAACCCCAGAGGCCAGGATGGAGGAAAGGCCATGACTAGAAAGGAATTATGAAGGCAGTGTTTGAAAAACACAGAAGTGCTCTGAGCCCAAGCCAAAATTAAGTACTGACATACAACATGATGTGAAGCCTTCCCTGGCCCTCCTTTCCAGGATTCCAATTGGTGTACAGTTTTTGTAATTCAAGATTTACTTGCAGTATAGCAAAATACTAGACAACTCTGATCCTGAGTATATAAGAAATTACCTGACAAAAGTAAAGATAAAAAATTAACTCGGGCGTCATCTCTTGGTGGCTGTACTGGCGGGGAGGGAACAGACTCCCTTCCGTCACTGATGACATCTCATTAGAGGTCTTGCAGACCATCCCCTTCAGCACAGCAGGCTCCCTCCCTCTCTCCCCACCTGTCTCTCTCTAGCCTCTATCTCACTTTATTTTCCTTCATAGCATTTCCCCAACCTCACCTTACTTATTTCTTCACTGTGTGCCTCCCAGCACTGGAATGAAAACTCTCCTCCCACCCCCGCCCCCATCCAGAGGAGGGACTCTGGTGACTGCTGAACATTCTGCGCCTGAGACAGGGCCTGGTACATAGAGAGTGAACAACAAATTACCTGTTATACGACTATTTGAATGAATACAGAAGCCAGGCTATTAGAGCTGTCTATAATAAGTTGTGGCAGCTACCATATTTCATAGAATCTAATGTTCCTTTAATTTTAAGATGCTCCATGTTTTACACACCACTAAAACAGAAAAAAATGCTGCCAATTATAACAAGATATAATCAATGCTAGGAGGCAGCTTGATTTCAGAAATGCTAAAATGTGAGAAAATTTTTACAGAATTGGTAATGGGTGATAGAGTTGTATCTGAGAGTTGGGCTTTTTTTCCTTCATAGCACAGTGCACTCTCTCCATATACATTTGTCTATCAACCTTGGCAGGATGTGAACTCACGAGGACAGGGACTTTATCTTATAGATCACCAGAGCCTCAGTACTTGGTATTTGGTGTGTAGTAGATGCTCAATAATCAATAAATATTTGATGGATGAATGTATGAATCAGTGTATGAATCCCTTAAGTAATAGCTTAGCAGTCAGGGAAATGATTTTGAGGTGTGTTTATAAGATAAAGGAAAGAAGGAAGAAGCAGTATAAGAGGAATGGAGAAGGATTAGAGGTCAGAAAACAATGATTTTCAAGAGAAATCTTAACTGAACATTTTCTTGAGCCGTACCTGTCATCATCTTCCTTTCCTTTCCCACCCTGAGCTTACTTATGAAGCCTTCCTCCTGAAAGTCAAGGTATTTATATATTCTAACAAATATATATGAATTTAAGATTTAAATGTCCTTTCTTTTAAAACATATCCATTCAACAGAAGTCAGATGTGTCGGGCGCCTGGGTGGCTCAGTGGGTTAAAGCCTCTGCTTTCGGCTCAGGTCATGATCTCAGGGTCCTGGGATCGAGGCCCGCATCGGGCTCTCTGCTCAGCAGGGAGCCTGCTTCCTCCTTTCCCTGTCTCTCTGCCTGCCTCTTTGCCTAGTAACTTGTAATCTCTCTCTCTGTGTCAAATAAATAAATAAAATCTTTAGAAGTCAGATGTGTCTTCCACACATACAAAAAATAAAATTTCTACCACTGAATACTTTAAATGTTTCCAACTCTCTCCCCTCATAGGCAAAAGATAACTTAGAACCTACAAAAGTTATTAAACTCAGTAACTAACAATCAATTGTGAATGCACAAAGGATAGTTTCTTACCTGCTGTTTATTGCCTTTTCTTGTTAACATGACAAATGGCATTGTGTCTGCAGACTCCGCCTCTCCCTCCCCACCACCGAGTGGAGGCCCTTTCCTCAGCTGGCTTTTGAGATGCAAGGGAATAGCAACATCTAGTTGGTGCACTTTGACAGATTCGCCACTTCGTTGCTTAAAGACAGAAATGAAAAAATACAAGTATTTTTTCAAGGTACACATGGATATATGTAGATATAACTGCGAACAATTCATTCAGTGCCACAGTTCCTAAAACACACCAGTCATTGGAGCCAAAGTAATCTTTCTGAAAGGTAACTGAAACAGAGTTGACCCCACCCCTGCCCCCAGCTCTTACATATGGCTTGGCAGACCTCTGTGACTGGCTCCTGTTTATCACTGTAGCCTCCCCTGAGCCCAAACATACAATGCTGTAGGTTCTCCTAACTTCACCTGCTCTTGAAATGCACACCCACACCACACATCTTCCTTCATAATTACCATGTGCCACAAGTGCCTGCTTCTCTGTGAGAATCCTCCACCAGATTGGGGGGGTTCAGCACTGGACACCCTTTGCCTGGTGTCCTCTAGCAGCGTTTTACAGCCCACAGGTGCTCAATTAATGTTTAAGAATGAATGAAATCTGTTAATGTTCAGATTAGCTTTATGTTTGTTAATATCCAAGTTTAAAACATTTACACCAGATTTATCAACCAATTATTTATACAAACCTTCACTAAAGACTTATTGTGCATTAGGCTTTGAGGTACTAATATTAAAAACACAGTCAATATCCTCAGAGAGCTCATAACTTACTAGGAGAGAGAAATCAATTAATATCCAAGTCATATATTCATCCAAGTCATATATAACCTGTGTTGGAGTAGAGTAACTATAGACCTAGCTAGGAGTGGGTGGATGCTGAGATTTCATAAAAGATTGAAAAAAAATGGGACACTTGAAAATGTTTTAGGGCTTCATGTGATTTCTTATAAGCAGATGGTAGCAGAGCAGTCTGAGGGATATGGAAGGAATTTAGGAAGGGGAAAAACAGGTACAAAAGCAAAGACATGAAACAGTATGGTACATTTAGGGAACTGCATACAATTTTCTGTATTTGCTGAATGGAGCACAAATGAGTAAAGAGCTGAACACGATTCTTCAAAGCTAAGCAGGTAATGCTGAAAAGACCATGAAGGTTTTGAAATTGCTTAACTACAATTTAAATGATCTTTCGATACAGGCTCCCTATTTCCAAGAGATTTCAAATAAAATAAAATAGTAATAAAGGTGTAAAGTTTTATTATTTCTAAGTTCCAATTTGTTAGAATTTGCTTTTAGTTCTCCAAGGCTGGTAAGATTATCAAAGACTTTTTACTTAAAACTTGAAAGGATCAGGTTAGATTACTCTTGATTTATAAATTAACTGTTTTCTAATTACAAAATTAACATATTCTCTTTGTAAATTATTTAAATACAAAAATGTTATCAGCCAGTGTGTCCATCCATACCAATCCCTTCCTCTACCCACCTCTACCCGTTCCAAGGTGCAAAAACCAGTATCAACCTGGCATGGTCTTCCAGATTTTTCTTGAAAATACTAATACAAACATATAAATACAAGGTGCAAATGTGCATACTCTTCTATACTATACATGTTTTTCTTCTTTTTGATTCCATGGGCATCTTTCTAGTTGAATATATACAGAGCTAATTATGTGGCTATGCCCTTATTTATATAATTGGTCCTCTACTGACAGTCTAGAATTTTTTTTCTTTCCTCTTTTTAAAAAAAGATTTTATTTAGTTGAGAGGGAGAGCAAGCATAGACTCCCAGCTAAGTAGGGAGATCAACCTGACACAGGACTTGATACCAGAACCCTGAGATCACGACCTGAGCCGAAGGCAGCCACTTAACCAACTGAGCCATCCAGGAGATCCTAGATGTTTTCTATTACAGTATGACATCATTGTGTATTTAACTTCATGCATTTGAGAGACAATTAGTAAGGTAAATTTTTATATCAAATGGCATACCCATTTGATAGGTTTACTAAATTTCCCTCTAAAAAGTCTGGACTAATTTACATATTCCAAGCGTAGATGTATACCCACACTTAACCACAACGGGTTTATTACTTGTTAAATCTTAGTATCTGATGATCTGATAACAAGGCTCATCCTAATTTACTTATCTTTTTTTTTTTAAAGATTTTATTTATTTATTTGTGAGAGAGAGAGCACAAGCAGGGGAAGCAGCAGCAGAGGGAGAGGGAGAAGCAGACTCCCCGCTGGGCAGAGAGCCCAATGCGGGGCTCAATCCCAGGACCGTGGAATCATGACCTGAGCCAAAGGCAGTCACTTAACCAACTGAGCCACCCAGGCACCCTTAATTTGCTTATCTTTTGATTTTCGTGCACTTTAGCATGATTTCACTTATTTTTTCAATCAACAAAAAGACCCTGGGTCATTCATTTTTTTTTTCTCATTGGCTTGCAGGATCTGTTGCTATAGTACAGCTATTAACCCTGCATTAAATAGACCATATATATTTTATCTTATATTTATATTACACACACACATATATATCCTCCACATTCTCCCCTTCTCCCCTGGTTTGTCATTTCTTTTTTTTTTTTTTTTTTTTTTTTTTAAAGATTTTATTTATTCATTTGACACAGAGAGAGAGATTACAAGTAGGCAGAGAGGCAGGCAGAGAGAGAGGAGAGAGGAGGAAGCAGGCTCCCTGCTGAGCAGAGAGCCCGATGTGGGCCTCGATCCCAGGACCCTGGGATCATGACCTGAGCCGAAGGCAGCGGTTAAAACCGCTGAGCCACCCAGGCGCCCTGGTTTGTCATTTCTTATGGCATTCTGTGCTGGAAAGCAAAATAGCAAGGTGGCTGAGAACAGACTACACTACTTACGAGGCTTATGGCCTTAATTGAGGCTTTAACCAAAACATGGCAGTATCTGTATGAAGAATAAATGTGAAGTCTTAATGCAGTACTCAACAGTCTGGGCAATTTTTAAGATTCTTAATAAATTTGCAATTAATTCTGGTATGGAAATAAAATAGAAATTCAGCTTTATTTTTACTGACCATTCATTGAATAATCCATTTCCCTCAACTGATTTGCAATGTTATCTTTACAGTCTAAGTTGCCATGTTTTAGGTCTATTTTGGACTCTCTTACTTCATTAATCTATTTACTGCTGTGCCAATCTATTATTGTGCGTTTAAAATGTTTTAGTTTCTTATAGAGTATCTTCCCCCACTTTCTAGAAGTTTCCTAACTATTTTATTCTTACAGATACGTTTAAGAATAATTTTGTTAAATCTTTTTAAAAAAAGTCCTTTCTCTCTAATAAATAAAATCTTAAAAAAAACCCTTTCTCTCAAATAAAATATTAAAAAAAAAAGAATTTTGTTAATTTCATTTTGCCTCCATCTCCCTGTTCTTCTCCAACTACCCCCACCCCCAATCCCTCATTCTGTCCCCTGCCAATCTTTCTGGTGGGACAGAATTATGACTACACAAAATCTAAGGGCCTGATTTGTGGAGAATCAGTATCTTTTATGCCACTGTATCTTCCTGTGACAACTTTATCAAAAGAAATAAATTCCTTATGGCTGTTTGCTTTGGGTATTTGATGGTGCTTGAAAATTAGTGCCTAGGGCGCCTGGGTGGCTCAGTGGGTTAATGCCTCTGCTTTCGGCTCAGGTCATGATCTCAGGGTCCTGGGATCGAGGCCCACATCGGGCTCCCTGCTCGGCAGGGAGCCTGCTTCCCCCTCTCTCTCTGCCTGCCTCTCTGCCTCCTTGTGATCTCTCTCCCTCTGTGAAATAAATAAATAAAATCTTTAAAAAAAAAAAAAGAAAATTAGTGCCTAATATAGGATTAAATGTTCTCCAGTACACTAAACACATATGCATAAATGTGAATTCAAGCTTCCCTCCTCTCTGATCACATCCTCCCATCCTTCTAGTTTGTTTCTTCAAGAACTCCCAATAACCAATGATTACTGGACCATACCAAAAGACTGTATCTTAAAAAAAAAAAAAAAAGACTGTGTCTTGACTCCATCAGCTCTTCTACCTTATTTCTAAATGTTAGGGGCTCCTCCGGACTCAACCTTGAAATGCTCCTCCTCTCTCTCCACACTTTGTTTTTTTTTTAAAGTAGGTTCCATGCCCAGTGTGGAGTCCAGCACAAGGCTCAAACTCATGACCCTGAGATCAAGACCTGAACTGAGATCAAGAGTTGGACATTTAACTGACAGCCACCCCAGCACCCCCTCTCACCAAACTTTATATGTGGGTGATTCATTTATTGCTACATCTTTAAGTATGCTCTAACCACTCCACTTATGTTTCTCTTCTGATCTCTGACAATTCCATTTTGAGACTTCACAGGCTTCTCAAACTTAACACAGCCAAGTGGAACTCTTGCTCACTTTCCCCTTATTTCCAACCAGAGATAACTAGCCAGTGGGCCAAACTAAAAAAACCTGTGCTGTCCTTGACTCCTTGACCCCACCGCTATCTAATCAAGTGTCAAATAAATCTGGTTCACTCTTCTTCCTGAACAGTTTTTGAATCCAGACTTCATTCCCTGTGCCCTGCCACTATTCTAGACAATCATCATCTCTCACCAGGATTGTCAGCCTTCTAATCAGTCTTCCTGACACTCTCCTTGCTTTTCATCTTATCCCAGTCTAAACCACCTTCACATGAACCTATGGCTCATATAGGACTGTGCCATCCAAAGAAGACCCATCGTAAATATCCATTCACATACCAGGCCACCTCCCCACAGACCGACTAGGCTCTTTTTAGTTTTTCAAACATTACACATCCTCTTCTGCCTCGGACCTCTGACACACTGTTCCCATACTCTCCCAATTTTTCACCTAGATGGCTCCACTTCTTGTCTTGTCTAAAATTCATGATCTTTGATTATCCTTCCTCAACAAAAGCATTCTGTTCTTTCAGTTCCTTAGCATTGGGCACAGTTTAAAATTATGTATTTGTTTAGTTGTTAAACATGTACCTTCCCCATAAAACTTAGTCTCTGAGGGCAGGAATGAGATCTGTTTTTATTTACTACTTTATAAAAGCCCACTGCACAGTGGTAGGCACACAGACGTACTCAGTAAATACTTATCAGACAAATGAACAACAGAGTCAATGGCTATTGACTTACATAAGATAGGAAAGTTATGTAAGAAAGGAAACGTTTCTTTAAGAAATAAATTGTTGGGGCACCTGGGTGGCGTCTGCCTTTAGTTCAGGTCATGATCTCCAGGTCCTGGGATCAAGCCCCACACGGGGTCCCAGCTCAGTGAGGAGTCTGCTTCTCCCTCTGCCTCTCTCCCCTGCTCGTGCTCTTTCTCTCTTTCTCTCTCTCTCTCTCAAATGAAGAAATAAAAACATTTTTTTAAAAGAAATAAACTGTTTATTATCTGTCTCTTCAAAGGGAGCATGATTATCTCATTTGATGACCTATGCTCCTAAATGACATAAATGTAAGACTTCATATTTCTAGATACATGAAGAAACTTTAATAAAATAGGAAAAAGCAAATTGGCCTAATAACCTCTAACACTAATTTGTACTTTATCATAGCTTTTGGCCTTGGTAGCATCCACAAAAGTAAAATCCAACATTTCTTCCTTAAAGGATTACTCCATCAGCACAGAAAGACTACAAAACCTTCCATCTCAAAAATAACCCTTTCTTATACCTCTAGTCACCTCTCCATTTCTCCTTCCTTTCTAGCAAAACTCCTCAAGAGTCATTTGTCTCTGTATCTAGTATTTTCACTCTCTCCCTTCCTGTTTACCAATGAGCCAACAGCATGGGGCCTTCATACCCTATCTCAGAAGGAGGACTCTCCTCAAATCACTAACAGGTTTAACAACAGCCATAGAGAGGGTGGAAGTAAATAGTCCACAGGATGTGACCTCTAATTACAGAAAAACATAATTAATCTAAATTACTGGGAAGATGGAGCTTTTTATAAAATACAGTGTATTAATGTCAAGAATATGTTAAACGTTTCTTTAAACACCAAGTGACCAATATTCCTCTAAGTATTTATAAACAAGTTATTCAAATTTTAAATCAAACTTAAGAATTTGGTATATTAAATTTCCCCAGTATTTATCTTTGACAAAGTTTGAATCCTAAATAAACTATATGTAAAGAGGTCTTAGAAACAGAGATAGGACTTCAGAGAGAAAAGGCAGAGACTGGTACGATGAAATTACTGTGTTCTAAGTATAATATTTACTACATTTTCCCCAGTGTATCTCAGAGAAATGTTCAAATCGGGATGTGGGATGCAAGAACCACTGGCAACTGCAAGCTGTATATGTGAGGAAAAAGCTGCCGCAGAGGCAAATGTTTAGATGTGGTGATCCTCGTATCAACCAGAACGGAATGTGGTGCAGTATTCTGTAGTGAGAAAACACTCTGGAGTAGAGGAACCATTCATACCTGAAGATTTTCCAGCATCATTTTATCCAGAGCTTGAATGAAGTCCTCATCTTCCACACAAGGTACGTGCTTAAGTCCACCTCCCTTAATCATTACCTCCTTATTAAAACAAAACAAGAAACCAGATCACAGATTTTAACTATCATGTTTTGGATGGCAGAGTCTTTTGTATTGATAACTTGGTTCAACATAACTCAAGGAATGAGTGAGTAAAGTATGTAACATTATTACATGTTATTAAAAAAAAAGTGTTAATAAAGTACGCATGAAAACTGAAAATGATTTTCCAAAGGAATATTTTTCAATAATCACAAGAAATACAACTTCAGTGACTAAAACTGAAATAATAATGAGAATGTGGCATGATTTCAAAAGCCAATTTTCAGCCATACATACAGTATTTTCTTCATCAGTTTCGTTCTCTTTATTGGAGTCTGTAAGGTAATCGGTATTCTCTTCCTCTTCATCCTCACCTTCATCATCATCATTGTCAGAACCCTCCTGAAATTATTTAAAATTAGAAGATTAAAACATTTGAAAAGGATCTCTATTTTAAATGCCTTAAGATTTAAAAACTTCTGTATAATTGTTCATTCTCAAGTTCTAGCCTTTTATGCAGTTTGCCTACGACTCAGAGCAAAGTCAGCTGGCATTAGCTGAAAACTAATGCACTCCAGTAGCCCAGTAGCTGAAAACCCATCTCACTATCTTCCACTGACCTAATAACACAAAGATCCTTTGTAGAAATTCTTCCTTGAATTTCACAATGAATGAGCTTCCTGAACCTTCCATATATTTCTCCTCCCTATTTTGAGACTGAATTTCTCACAGTAGTTCTTCAATACCCATCTAACTCTGAAAGTCAATCAATAGTTCAAATTTAACATGGCTAGCAGCTGAAAGGAAGAACATTACATTGGGCGCCTGGGTGGCTCAGTGGGTTAATGCCTCTGCTTTCGGCTCAGGTCATGATCTCAGGGTCCTGGGATCAAGGCCCGCATCGGGCTCCCTGCTCAGTGGGGAGCCTGCTTCCCCCTCTCTCTCTCTGCCTGCCTCTCTGCCTCCTCGTGATCTCTCTCCCTCTGTGAAATAAATAAAATCTTTAAAAAAAAAAAGAACATTACATTTATAAAGCACTACACTGTATAAAGCACCTCAGCTTGGAAGGTGTGCTCACCTACTTCATTTTATTTGCTCTATTAAATTCTGAAGAAGGCAGGATAAGCTTTCATGTCTCTTTTATACAGGACAAAAACACGTTTGGGTAAATTAACTGAACTGCCCAAGGACAAACTGCTTATTAAGCAGAGGAGCTAGACATTCTGATCCCCCTCACTTCTCCCCATCCTCTCCTGTCAATGTCCCCACCTCCTCTTCTATCAGCCAAATTTCCTTTTCGAACAGAAGAGTGGAAATAACCTCAGTGATTTTGCACAAGGGCACACATACAAAAAAGCACACAGTTGCACCCCATCTGTGTATTCTTCCATTTCCAACAACACAATTCACTCTTACTTAGTTCTGTAAGTTAAAAAAAAAAAAAAAAGACTACACTAAATCCAGCTTCTTTTCATTGTGCTAAGATTAATAATGTGAATGAGAAATAATTCCTAAGATAAAATGAATTTTTTAAACTTGTTACAATGTTTTTAGTATACATAACAATTCCAAAAATCCAAAGAGTGTATTATAATTTACTATATAGATATTTAGAGATTTTTAGCACTTTTAAAATGGAAACATTCTGGGAATGTAAGAAATGCATTTACTATTTTCAAATGTACTTTTTTTTTTTTAAGATTGTATTTATTTGAGAGAAAGCAAGTGAGAGACAGAGCATGAGCTGGGATGGAGGGAGGGGCAGAGGGAGAGGGAGAAGCAGGCTCTTTACTGAGCAGGGAGACCAACATGGGGCTCAATTCCAGCACCCTTGGGACCATGACCTGAGCCGCAGACACCCAACCGACTGAGCCACCCAGGGGCCCCGAAATGTATTTTTTAAACATAAGTCTGTAACTCAAAATTAAATTTGCAAGAGATGTTCTTAAATTTGTTTGAAAAAAGTAATCATTTCTTAACACTTAAAAAATATTTCCCTATTCAAAAATTAAGCTAAACTAAGTTAAACTGCATTAACCTTTTCTCCTTACCCTTTATTTTTATATTACTCAGGCAAAATAAAATGGATTAACTTTTGAAACTGAAATGCTGAACAAGAATTTCACTACCCTAATCCCTATTATACATAATAATCTGTGGGATCTGGAAGTGAATGAACCACAAAAGCTGGCAAGGAAAGCAGGAGGGGCAGCAGAGCACAAGTCACACCATCTGAGTTCAAATACTGGCTTAGCACTTAGTGAGATCTTGAGCAAATTAAACTACCTGTGCCTTATTTTCTCACCTACCTCACAGCATGGTATGAGAAATGGTAATAAAATATTACTGCTATTATAATGATACATTTTGTACTTACTCCTAAATTATATAAATGCTACACTACAGAAAATTAGAATTTTAGTAGAACATTTACTTAATCTTTAAAGTTATCTTTAATTTACATAGCTGACATTCAGGAGCAAATATTCTTGCTGTTAGGTGCTAGGAATAACTTCGAAAGGCCCTATGGAGCCAAGTACCAAGTTGAGGACTAAGGAGAAAACAAAGAGCACAATTTGTCTGAAGAGTGAACTCTAGCACTTTTCTTTCTCAGCTGAAATTGTAGAATATCTCACACTGCTCTTATTAATCAACCTATTTTCTTTCTTTAAAATGTTTTCCCTATGCTTCGAGAACAGCCATGGGAAAGGGTGGTTTTGAGAAGGAGATAAGGCTCATGCAATACCAACTGAACACTGTGTTTTTCTACTTCACAAACATACATAGATCATGTATAATACTCACAACTGCAATTAGAAAAGTAAACAATAGTGAAAAATGATACAACTTTCAGAGTTACAGTTGACTTTTCAAAAAGAGGAAATACATCCCACCCCTTCAGATGAGAAATATAGGAAAATGAGTCACTTTTCAACGACACGTTTACTAAAGATAATGTTTAATTTATTAGACTGTTTATCTAATTAGTGCAGCAGCAAAATCTACTCCAAAAAAATGTTCCAAATAAAAAAATGTCTTATGATGTTCTGGTCAATACTATGATTTTCTTACTTAAAAAAAAAACAAAAACCTTAATTCCATGGGTTTTATAACAGACATATACTACTAGTTACAGTTCCTATAATAAAACTAAGGAGATCTTATTTTACACATTAAAGAAAATCTTGGCTCAAACAATCAAGATACTCTTGTACAAATGTACCTATTGGCTATAAACAAAAGTCATCACCTCTTCTTCTGGTTCATTTACTTCACTTTCATTTCCAGATTGTTCTTCTGTTTCAGCTCCTCCTTCTTCTTCTTCTTCATCCTCTTCAAGGTTTTCTCCTTCTGTCATAGAGTCTTTTGAATCTTTGTCATTTACTAGGCCTTGAAATGAGGAGAAAGTAGGAAAAAAAACATAAAAAGGAGTAAATTTTCAATATTATACCACTTAATTTTTAAGTGAGATAATTCAACAGCCATTTTCTCAGAATAATAACATTACAATTTAAAATTATTTCAGAAATATTTTACAAACTAGAGACCTTCATTTCAACAAAAAAGCAATGACACATTATATGGAAATATATGTATATCTATATGAATATATAAACACATATGTATTTTTTTCTTTCAGCTTGTTTATCTCCGTCTCAGATGAACACAAATAAAATGTACCAGCATATAAAATGCAGCCTCAACCATGTAAGGAAGCCTTGGCCACACTTTTTATCCAATGACATTTTAAAATCTCTCCAACATCAGACACACAAAATTATGTCACCTTCATAGAGAAATCATTTGGCTATCAATCTGAGTGTGCATTAAGACTAAGGGAAGGAGTCAAAGTTGTGTCACCAAAGGGCTTAATTTTTTTCTTCAGTATTGGCCTTCTCCTCAGGGAACTCTCTGGCTTGAATTTGCTTCCACCTCCCATGGCCATCCACATCTCACTGCCTAGTCAATTCTTAATTAACATTTGAATTCTAAACCACTCTCTCTACTAGCAAGATGCCTTATCTGATCTGACTTTCCCCTGCAGTCTCCGGACCCTTCTCTGATAGCTGGGCCTCTTCTCTGTCACAAAGCACACTATCTTAGACTCCTGCTCATCTGATACTCTTCTCAATAGAGGATATTCTTCAAAGTACACTTTCAAGTCCTTCCTATACATTCTCTAAGTTCAGTCTAAATTTTACTTCCTGCATAAACTCAACGAGTACCTGAACCTGTTACTCTTCCTACTTGCTCCTAAAGCACTTGGAGAATTTATCATAGCACTCTACATTTAAGGATACACCACTGCAATTTTTTTCTAATGATTTCATAAATGTTTGATACATCAGATTATGAAGGCAAAGAACTTGTTTTATATATTCAAAACTTATCATAGGCCATACAGAGATAAATACACAGTAGGTGTTTAATAGATATTTGTTTATTCAGACTCTTAGATGATTAGAGAAGAAACTTTAGCAATCATGTAATGATTAAACTCTTTCAGTATTCTATAAGGAATACTAAAGACCAGATAATTTGAATAACCTATCCAATAAGAGTAAAAAATTATTCCAGTGTCTTAAGTTTAAAAAATTAACCAAGAAGTGACAAAAACATGAAAGCACAGGGTGATTAAAGTAGGTAACTGAAGTTTGAAAGTTAAAAAAATTAAGAAAAGTTGGATAATGCTCAGAGAAAGGAAAATTAATGCTGAGAGAAGAAGTTGGTGTTTCAGGGCGCCTGGGTGGCTCAGTGGGTTAAAGCCTCTGCTTTCGGCTCAGGTCATGATCTCAGCGTCCTGGGATCGAGGCCCGCATCGGGCTCTCTGCTCAGCAGGGAGCCTGCTTCCTCCTCTCCCTGTCTCTCTGCCTGCCTCTCTGCCTACTTGTAATCTCTCTCTCTGTGTGTAAAATAAATAAATAAAATCTTTAAAAAAAAAAAAAAAAAAAAAAGAAGTTGGTGTTTCAGAATGAGAATCCATTAACTTAAAATTTCTGTCACTTATTAGTTTTCAGATACAAATATAGATTTTATACACATACATTTTATTTATTTATTTATAGGGACTTTAAGAGCAGACTATTGGACTGTTATTTAAGTTATCAAAGGCAAAAAATTTAAAGTCACAACTGTCTAAATATTCTAAGTAAAAATATCACAGTGCTGATAGACTCACATGGCATGAGTTATCCTTACACCTTTTTTCTATTTATTTAAAACATACACAGTGGGAAGAGCTATAATGTAGAAGTTGCTTTGTTTTTACAGTCATACTCCTAATTTGTAAGAAAAATACATACTATTTCTAACACATTTTCATTTGCATTGCAGGTTACTTTCAAAAGCAATTTATAAATATACTTTGCATTTGCTAAACAGTATAATAACTATCCAGCTGTTGATCCCTAGAACACTGTCAATCTAAAATAAACAACAGAGATAAAAGTGTACACCTACTGGACATAGGGTTAACAAAATACAAAAAACAAAATGCTTCTTGGTACCTCAGTTCTCCTGCTCATAACAGAGATGGTAATAATACTTCCGTTCAGACTGCTTTAAATTATATTTTCTTGCTTATTAGACATGTTGAGCATTTCCTCCCATACATAATATGTCAGAGAGAGCACAGTCTTTGAATTCTGGCTTGATAGGTTAACACAGTGTTTTGATTTGTCAAATATGACTAACATTACCTTCCTGTGTCATTCTGGCATCAGACAAAACTCAACAAAAACACCAATTCGCCCCCACCCCCCCGCCACGTGATTATGTCATGTTCATTTATCTATTTATTGGGGTATTCTATTTTATTACCAATTTGCCTTTGCTCTTTATGTAAGTGAAATTAACCTGGCATGGAAACTATTTTTACTTTAATTTTATTTTTGTATTGTATAAAAGCTTTAAACACCCAAATCTGTTGCCATGTATATGCTTTCTTCTACTGTTTTAGAATTTGGGAAAATTAACACCTCTTCAAATATCTGATAATCAGATCTATTTTTAGAAATATTTTTTAAAAAGATTTTTTTTGTCAGAGAGTGAGAGAGGAGAGAGAGCGTGCACAAGCAAGGGGTGCGGCAGGCAGAGGGAGAAGCAGGCTCCCCATTGAGTAAGGAGCCTGATGCAGGACTCGATCCCAGGACCATGACCTGAGTCAAAGGCAGACGCTTAACTGAGTCACCCAGGCGTCCCTAAAAATATTTAACTCCTTAATCCATCTGGAGTTTGATACAATGTGGCTCTGTATCAATTCTCCTCAAAAATGCTGACCCGTTGCCCTTATCCTATTTTTAAGATTCCTAGTTCATTATATATAAATTATTTTGTATTTAATTGGGGGGTGCTTCTAGCCCTTTTATTCTGTCCTACTCATCTTTATTTCTAATTCGTGAAATAAACACTATTGGCTTTATAATTTATTCACGTGGCTTCTTTTTCACTTCTATTTCCCTCATTTCTGTTCCTTATACTACAATACAATCTAGAAGTTCCAAAACCAGATTATATTGCCTATAACCGTTTTGGTTTTGTTCTTAAATGTAAAGAGAGTGTCTTAGCCAGTAATTCTATGTCTATACTGAGAAAACCAAGATACACACAAATATCACACAAAAATGTTATTTATAGTAATGTAAAGCTGGAAATAACCTAAGAGTCGAGAATAGGATTAAATAAATTATGGCACATTCATACAAAGGAATACAGCCAATTAAGAATCAGAAAAACACTTCATATCAGGAAGAAATTCTGTAAAATATTAGATAGAAAAAATCTAGTATAAAACTGCAAACGTGAAAAAATTTTAAAGGAATAGAACATATACCAAAAAATATTAACACATGATAATTCTTGTGTATGGAATGTGATTTTTGTTTTCTTGGTATTTATCACAATTTTTTGCCATGAACAAGTATTACTTTTCTTTTTAAAGATGTATTTATTGGGCGCCTGGGTGGCTCAGCGGTTTAAAGCCTCTGCCTTCAGCTCAGGTCATGATCTCAGGGTCCTGGGATCGAGGCCCACATCGGGCTCTCAGCTCGGCAGAGAGCCTGCTTCCTCCTCTCTCTCTGCCTGCCTTTGCCTACTCATGATCTCTCTCTCTGTCAAATAAATAAAAATAAAATCTTTAAAAAAATAAAAAAAATAAAAAAAAAAAATAAAGATGTATTTATTTATTTTAGAGAAAGAGAAAGAGAAAGTGAGCGAGGGGCAGAAGGAGAGAGAGTGAATCCTCAAGCAGACTCCGTGCTGAGTGCAGAGCCTGATGTGGGGTGCAAACCCACAACCCTGAGAGCATGACCTGAGCCGAAATCAAGTCGGCCATTTAAATGATGGAGCCACCCAGGTGCTCTAAACAAGGACTACTTTCAATAATATTAAAATGACTTTCAAAATACAAAGGAACTTTGTAGCGGTTTAGCATTAGGCTATTATAAAGTTAAAATAATAATGAATTTACAAAGTGCTTGAAAACAAACAAACAAAAAAAACTACCAAAGGCAAGATACTCTATTATCTTACCGTTTATCAATAGAAAATAGATTTAATATAGATTTGTTCCTGTACATCTTCTTCCTGATAGTTAGACTCTAAAACAGGAGGAAAATGGGACAACTTGGGAGCATATTGATTCCAGTTGCCATCATCTTTAGAGTTTGATTCACAAATGGTGGCCTGTGTTTTCCTTTCCATATTCTAAACAAGAACAGACCACTCAAAAGAAGTCCGAGGTCCTTTAACTTAACCCTTTGCTCTATATAAAGGATAAAGTACATCATACTCTTTACTGCTACCAAACTAGGTGTCAAACTAGTGTTACCTGATGCCCACTACACAGAATGTACCATTTGTAAACGTTTTCGGGAAACAAGGCTAAGACTTAACTATATCAAAACATTTAAAGTAGGGGCACCTGGGTGGCTCAGTGGGTTAAGCCCTTAGTCTCAGGTCATAACCTCAAGGTCCTGGGATTGAGCCCTGTGTTGGGCTCCCTCCTCAGCAGGGAGCCTGCTTCTCCCTCTCCCTCTGCCCTCCCCCACCTTCTCGTGCTCTCTCTCAAATAAGTATAATCTTTGAAATAAAAAAATTTTAAAAAGCATTTGAAATAAATGAAATAATTAAGATACATGAGTACTGCCTGAAATGATCATTTTATACAAGTGGGAATCTGAAAAGGAAAAAAAAGTAGTTAACTTGGGACAAAGTTCAAAGAACAAAGGAATGACATATGCCCTTCTGGGTGGAGTAGTAGAAAAGTGAATAGCTGCACAATCAATAGCACCTTTAAAAATACTACTCAAATAGGTAACAGCAATCATATTCTCCACAAGAGGATGGACCTCTGGAGAGAGAAATCCTATTAAAATGCCGAATATGAAAAAAATAGTTTCAGAGGAAAAAAGTAACAAATATCTTTGCCATGAAAGTAGTACTTTAGATATGCAACACAGTAAATTTATGCAATTAGCATAAATGGTGAAGCTTACGGATCTCCTAATGACAAACATATGGGTACCAAGTGCTGGCAGGAAATAAAACGCTAGCTTAACAGCCTAAAAACATGTCACTTTGAAATGGCTACAATAAAATATGCTAATATGCTAAGAACTATTAGCAAGAAAACCAGATTGGTAAGGCTGTACCTCATTCCAGTTATTTCCACTGACAAAGTTAGTCAGCTCCTAGTCCCTTACAGGAGCTGTTCAAGAGCTAACTCTTCTTCCAGAACAGTCTCAGAAGGATGGTGAAAAAGTAAACAGACCAACTATCCTATAGCACATAGTTCTCACATGTTCTCTAGTCCTTAGAAATAGAGACTACTCCCCCCAAAAAGGTATGAAATTCTACAGGGCAATTCCAAAACCTCTGATATTCCCCCTACAGTGTCTGCCTGCACTATGTTAGGAAATAATGCTTGTTGAAAATATGTACTGTATATGTAAGAGATGCTTTCATCAAAAGTGTTTTGTATTAGCAGCAAAAATTCTCCTAATTAAGAGAGGCTGACAGGAGAGTGTTTTTCCATCACTATCCTTTCCTCCTTACGTGACTGTTTTCCTCCAACTTGGGATTATTTAATGAAATCAAGAAGTATTCCACCCAGATCTTACCTAACACTATTATAAACACTCAACATTAAAAACAGAAAGTATACAAAATCAAACTCTGATAACAATATAAAGCAAATTCTAGAAACAATCTGCCAAATATCATCATTTTCTCTCTGTAATTAATTGCTTACCTAGTTTTATTAAGAATTCTCGTTCCAAGTCGTGTACCTGCCTGATGGATTCTTCCAGAGAATTACAGAGTTTGATCTTTGGTCTTAGCAGTTCTAGTGTATCACTGATCATGTAATCTATGTCAATAGGAAATGGATGGTCTTTTGTCCAAACCTCCAAACTTTTCTTCCACCAAACATAACGCTGATAACAAATGAAAAATAAATTTAGCTATAAGAAATTAAATAACAAAAATATTTTAAAATAATAACCTATATTGTGATATTAAACCTAGATATAATAACTAAGCTAAAGAGTTGTATAAAATACCATTTTTATTAATGGTCAACAGTAATAACCCTAATTCACTTTCTAAGCCATTTGGTGATTTTTAATTTTTTTTATTACAACTGTCAAAAATCCTTTCTAAAGGCAAGGAAAAATCATAAATAAAATATCAAATTTCTAGGTACTGAAATAAGGCAGAAACCCCACTCCCAAACCCCAGACAGGGTTTAAATATTTATTTTACAAAACAACAAAACCAACCAAATTCAAAGCCACAGTTTAGATACTTTTTATTATTTTCTCTACACAACCTGCTTTCATTTTTAAATGGGTCAATTAAAGTGTCTGAAGATACAGTTTTTGAAATATATAAAAACCATTAATCCACAAGCATTTATTGAATAGCTACTGTGTCATATATGGTGCTGTCTAGAGATCTTCCCTCTCTTCTCCTAGCCTAATTCCTTCATTCTATTTTCTACTTTGTAATTCATAAGTTTAACTAAAGAGCACAACCCAAGAATTTGCTTATACATAAAAGGGTATCCTTCTGGGTCCTTTCTCTGCTCCAGTTTGTTCTAGGTCCTTGCTGCTGAAGTGTGGACCTCAACTGGGAGCTTGTTAGAAAGGCAGACTCTTGGGCTCCCACCCTACACCAAATGAATCACAATCTGCATTTTAACAATATCTCCAGGTAGTGCATATGTATATTAAAATTTAGAAGCACCGCTGCAGTGGTCCTTTCCATCTGGCCTTCCTACACTTAACTGTACATTCTCTGGCCTAGAACACACTGCCCTCATCCCCCAGGCACTCACTCCTTACTCCCAATTCCCAAAGTATATCCTGCTACACACATTTCTGCTTATTATTCAAAAAGTACTTTTGTCTCTTTCTGTTCCTGGATATTTCTGAGTGGGTTTTTTTCTCTCAGTCTGGGATTTCAGAGTGAATGATAATAAGGACACTCTCCTGAAAGAGAGTTTACTTTTGATGCTGAGAGTTACAGCTGACATTTTGCCACAAAACTTTGGCTTTCTATAGTCTCCAACCTAGGACAGTCCTTACATACAACAGGCAATCTGACTCTCAAATCTGCAAAATTCCACTCCTCATTTTCTTCTTATCAATTCAGAAAACAAGGGAATAACAAGTTGTCCTCTACTGCATAGGCAGTGATAGAACAAAATTAACATGCTCTTCCCCCAGAGTATTTGCCCCCACTTAACACCAGCCACTATGTGGATATATTTTTGATACTTCAAAAGTTATAATTTTAAATTTATTTTCTTCACCAATAAATAAATGAAGGAAACACTAACAAGAGATTTTATAGACTAGAATGATCATATAGAACTGAATGGTACTTTTGGTATTTTATTTCAGTAACACCTGGTAAATTCAATAGTGAGCAGTTCAACCTAAACCTAAGTTAACTTTTGGAACACACCTTATAAAAGTTGTAGAACTGTCTCCATATTTGTTTCTGAATTTAATTTATACTGTACTTAGTCTAAATTATAAGTTTACATAATTAACTGAAATTAAGATAGGGAAGCACAACCCAAGAATTTATCATGAATGAACAAATATTTTTTCCTGTGTTGAAAATAGCAATATTTTCCAAAAAATGAGTTTTCTAAAAAAAGTGAAATCATTTAGAAACAAGAATTTTAGATGTAAAATCGGGACACAGATGAGTTAAAAATGTTATCAGATGTACAAAAATTCATAAATTACCATATCAAATACCATAATCCATAAATTACTAAACCAAATTTATAAACCATATGAAAATAATTCCCCAAATAAATGACCACTGTTAATCATAAAAGTGACAATGCAAGTAGAATGTTTATATAGTAGAATTCATCACATATTTTTAATCCCTAGATTAAAAGAAATTTCTTTCTTACAGGAAGAAAAAATCTAATCTAATGATAAACACATCTTACATGTGATAAATGAATGCTACTGTTTCTTCTCTAATATTTCTGTAACACAAGCAACTCATTAAATGATGCCAAACTGCATATTTGAGTTTACATACCTGAAAGTATACAAGGAAGCAATCAAGTTTTCGTTTACTGGAACCCCTGTCAAAGTACTGGCCACAGGTATCCAAAATAGTGCACACTAGTCTAATTCTGAAAAGGTGTTCGGGAGGGTCTAGCGAACTTGGAGAGCCATCTGGGTTAACACCAAATGAAGTAAAAGAATAAAGAGTTCTAAAAATAACAGCTGATTCCACCATTCGATAATTATAAAGTTCCCCTAAGAACTTGGCACTGCTGATACGTCTCTGATTAAATTTAGGCTGATTAACCTAAAGGGGGAAAAAAACAGATTTCCATTAAAGAATAGTAATGTGTTGAAAAGAGGTAAAATTCTCCTCTGTCACTTGATAATACCAATTACTGAAAGAACAATAAACAGAAAAAAAAATGGGTTCTTTCCTTATTTTCTAGTAAAGTGATCACTTCTGAGTATCCTTTTTAAGAAATGGTTATCTTTAAAATGTTTTGCTAAAAAGAACAAGTTAAATATTAAATTTAGTATTAAGCTATCATTAACTGGGTTGATGATACAGTTAAGATGTAATTCTCCCTATCAGCCCCCCATAACTTATTTTTCTGTGATCCATGAATTAAGGAAACGATAAGCCAACAGAAAGAGGAAATAGTCTATAGAAATTCTTACCGAAAGATTACCAATTCACCTAATTAAGAGATTTAAAGATTCCTATAACCTGAGTTCTAGTGCCCCAGAAATAATTAAAATCTACTATACTCTTCCAAAATAAGCCTAACTGAACTTGAGAAAAAGAAGCAAAAAACTCTCCAGCACTAGCCTGAAAGATGACTAGGAAACTGAGACAACAGTAACTTCAAAGAAAGAGTAAATTGACATCACAAGAGTAAAGGAAGGTTTCCAATTTTTTTTTTCAATAATCGGATTTAAAAGTTGTTTAAATTCTCCACAAACTCCAATTGGATGATTTCAAGGAAAGTCCTTATTACCTCCATTCCTAATCGAATATCTTCTAAAACTCCATCCACAACGTGAATTCCAACATCTTCTTGGTAGAGGACCAGTCCTGCTAAGAGGTTGGCTACACAATGAATACTATTATATTTCACATTCCAGATATTTATCATACAACAAATAACATAGTCTTTCACTTCTTGGTCCTGCCAGGGCAACTTTCTCATCTGTCTCAAAACCTACACGGAGAGAATTTTGTTTCAATTACTAAGATAAGTACATAATACTCCAATGTACCCAATATTATAAATATTTTGATTCTGCAGTCATAGAACTTTTGAAATGAAAAATACTTTAGACATTCTCTACCAGCTTCTTAACTTTAGAGACAGGAAAATTGAAATATTTCTAATTATTGGCAAAATTCATTCACGTTTGCTCTACATCTCTTCATGATGCCCCTAAATTTCCTAGAGTTTCCAGATCTTCAATCAGGCTAATAGTATACATTCATAATACCAGTCACTAAAAACATATACCCCAGATTTACCAAAAATAATATTTTCTTTTGCATATCACTAATGTAAATAATCTCAGATACTTTTTATAAATCAAAAATTTCCAGTAAATAAATAAATCCAAGATCAGTGGGCTAAAAGATCACTTGGTATGGAGGATACGACATCAAGACTAACATTACACAGCATCCTGTTTCCTCAAGTGTAAAGGGGGATAATAACAGCACTTACTCCACAGTCTGTTGTTAAGGATTAGACAAGTTAAAATATGTGAGGCACATAGGAAACTGTCTGGCTCATTTTAAGTACAACATAAAGGTCAGCCATTACTATTTCAAAAACTCTACTGGTAATGAGATGGTTAGCAGAGCTCTACCTATAATCAAGTTCCTTCCATTTTTATTCTGGAAAAAAAAAAGGAAAAGAAAAAAAAAGATACTTTTGGCAGATCACAAAGCACTCTTTTCATCTCTATAGCCACCAGTTTTTTTGTTTAAGATTTTATTTATTTATTTATTTGAGAGAGAGAGAAAGAAAAGGTGCAGTGAGGAGGGGCAGAAGGAGGAGAAGCAGACTTCCCACTGAGCGGGGAGCACAATGTGGGACTCGATCCCAGAACCCTGGGATCATGACCTGAGCCGAAGGCAGATGCTTAACCAACTGAGCCACCCAGACACCCTAGCCACCATCCATCTTTCAAGCACTTCATATGTTCTCAAATCAGCTTCAGTGGAAATGTTAATGTTGTCTCGACCACACAGCAACTTACATTTTTTAAACTTGTAGCTAATTCTAAAACAGCTTTCAAATTGGTTGTTGTTTGAAACAACTATCTCTGACTCTCTGAAAGCTGAGTCCAATTTCCAAAGTCACGTGATCATTCCATACATGGGTAATATAGCCGTGTATATTGCACACATGTATTACTGCACACCTTTCCTCCTCCCCACAGTTTTCTCTGTCCAATAGCTAATTTGTTTTACTTTTTTTTTTCCTAAAAAGAAAAAAGTTCTACACTGTGTTGTTTCAATTTGGAGAGTTAACCATGAAATGTTCTGTTCAATATATCCTATTTAAAAGTGAAGTTTCTAACAAGGTAACTGCAATAATTATGAAAACAGGTCACCACTTCTTAACCTTTTCTGGAAAATGACCAAAATTATGAAATTTCAGAGGGCCATGGACCTCTTAAAGCCCACTCAGGTTAAGATCCCCTGTACTGAAGCAGAATATTTAAAGTCAAATTCATTTTAGAATATCAGAGACAAAGTAGTAATTTCAAATACAAACAGCACCAAAATTAAAATTAGAAGAATTACCACTTCAGAGTAAGAATCATAAAAGGAAAAAATATATATATCCTATATATTATGTATCATCATATGACTTCCATTTTAGGATGACTTGTATAGAAGCAATCACAATTCAACTTGTGATCTAATCTTAACTCTCTTTAACTTCACTGCTAAAATTTAACAGCTCTGCTTCAATTTCTCCAGTTACAGAATGTGAATAATGCAAGCTGCTTACATTCCTTTTCGGTACTTTGTCGAACACTGAAGCAATTTATAAACAAACTGATCTGAAGAAACTGAAATACATGTTCTTGACCGAAACAATTTAGTGCACAGGCTAGAAGCCAAGGGCACTGCTCTTAATACTACAATAATTAGGATGAAAAAGAATTAATTCTGTTGACTATTATATCATCTTAGCACTATTACAAATCTTGAACTATTACTGTATGATTTCAATGGGGTTTACCTTCTCAGTGGTAACCTTGGAGAGATCCTTGTACAAAAGTTTCCGGACATATTCCTGGAGAGGAGGACGTTTCTTTTTCACTGTTTTTTCAGCTGGAGGTGGGTTGCAGTAGTAATATGCATTCTCCACCATTGTAACATATCTTGCATCGAGGTGCATTGCTTGTTTCTTTCTCATCATTTGCTCCTAAAATAAAAATGTCTAAGTCAAAATACTTCCATTCTAATGTTTATTCCTAAACAAATTTCTATTCTCAGTGATAGGATTTCAGGACAAAGGACTAGAAAAGGAAAACAGAAACAAAAACAAAACAAAACCAATCACTAGGTATCCCCAAGAATGTACTAGTACACTATTATACCAAAATCATGTTTTTAGAACAAATTAGTCCATGACTGCTTGGTATTAGGCCTTAGGCTCTGACACAGCTCTACAATCAAGAAAACTAAAAGCACCCAAGTTTTATAACTTGTCCACAGCACTGAACATCAACTCAAGAGGTGATGATTCAAAACAGATCTAGTCAACCTGTGATAAAAGCTAGCTGCTTTTGCTGTGAGAGGAAAAGATCCACTGAGCCAATCCAATATTCATCCATACCACCACGACTAGTAAATGTTTTCCCTAACAAAAATAGAGGATTCAAATATTGTAAATAAATACAAGACATTAAAAGCTAGCTCTATTACATTTTTATACACACAGTCTCTTTTAACCTTAAGAGACTGAGCCAAAGAGCCAAGAAGAGCTTTTTCCTTGTTAGGATAAAAATCTGAACCTGGAATAACTTTTAAGTTGTTAATGTGATACAAGCCTAGAGAGAATTTGGAAATCAATTCCATTTGATGGCATCCAGATTAATATTTTTATATATTAGAAATAAATTCTCATGTTTCTTCATATTAAATATTATTGGCAGAGAGTATTCAGGCTCACAACTGAATTCTAAAAAAACTAAGTTATCTAAAGAAAATGATAATAAGACTTTTTTAACAGTAACACTAATGTAATGACAGTATATGCCCACGGATTCCTAAACCTGAGCACTAACACCAATATTCCCTCCCCACCACACTTCCCATCCTCTCAAGTCTGTGAGGAAATGCATGGATATTGTCAATAACCAAAGAAACTTAATTGCTTAATACACTTGATGGCCATTTCAGCATCCTAAGTAGCTTAGGAAATAGCTTCTACCCCAAATTAATTTTTCAAGCTTAATAGTTAATTTTATATTAAATTTTATATTTTTATGCTTGTAATTTATATGCTTACGGCACATAAGCAATGGCTTCTTTGAACATTCAAGAACATCCATAAAAAACGGCTCTAACACAACATTATTACCAGTACTTGTTCATTTGCATCATTTGGGGTTGAACTTAATCCTCCTTTACAATACAGTGAACTCACTGGCAACCAAGTGAGAAAAATTCCTACAACTCTCCTGGAATGGCCGAAGCACATAAATATGGAAGGTTCTAGTTTAGGCAGAAATGGTTCCTTTTGTATAGCAGAGCAAGATCATAGGCACTGGTCAATACATCTAACCCCTGAAGTGAATCAAGAACCTCAAGCTCTTGCTAGGATCCTCAAGCCCTTACCAAAAGTACACTGGTCCTCAGGTGTGATTCCGGCGATCTGAAAAGAAATCTTCCACACGTTTCTAGTAGAGTACAGGCCATTTCAATATGGTGATGGGAAAAGTCTGATAAAAGCATCTGTAATAATAATGATGATGAGAAAACACAAAGACAACACTTCAATACTATTAAAGAAAGAAAATACAGATCTAATATGTATAAATTTAAAAACGTCAAGTGTGAGAAACAAAAGCTAGTCTACTTTGGCTTAACAAGCTTCACTGTACTGTATCTTGTTTCAGTATCTTGTGTTCAGCCACAAAAATTTTATATAAAATCTTCAATATACTTAATGCCTTTTCTTTCAGATAAATACATAAAAACTAATATCAAAGCCTTTTGTATATAATGACTATTAGATGCTATGTATTAAAACATCTGTGACTATCAACTAACATTTTCTAAATTGCTTTTTTGTTTTTGGTTTATGTGACATTCACTTGTAAAATTCTGCCACAATAGGCTCACTGTATGAAATTTACAAACATGGGAGGGCACCTGGGTGACTCAGCTGGTTAAGCAACTGCCTTCGGCTCAGGTCATGATACCGGAGTCTCGGGATCAAGTCCCTCATCGGGCTCCTGGCTGCACGGGGAGTCTGCTTCTCCCTCTGACCTTCTCCCCTCCCATGCTCTCGCTTGCTCGCTCTCTCTCTCTCAAATAAATAAATAAAATCTTTAAAAAAAAATTTTACAAACATAGCATATTACCATGGCATTTCAGTATTTATCCTCCTAATCTCTCTATGCATATTTTCTAAACCAAACAGATTCAAACATATCACATTATTTAATAACTTGGTGTTTTTTTAGCTAATATGACTATTAGCTGATGAAAAGTATTTCAAAGTCTCTCACCATGACTGTGGATTTGTTTACTTCTTTCCTTCTTGATTTTTGGTTTATATATTTTGAAGGTCCCTTACTGTATTCATACTGATTCAGGGAAGGTAATAGTTTCCTGCTAAAATTAGCTCTTTGTCATTATGAATTGTCCTTCTTTATTTACAACAAATGCTTTGTACCTTAATTGCTTGATGATAATGAAAACAGGTGTATTTTTTAAAATTTATTTATTTCAGGGCGCCTGGGTGGCTCAGTGGGTTAAAGCCTCTGCTTTCAGCTCAGGTCATGATCCCAGGGTCCTGGGATCGAGGCCCGCATCGGGCTCTCTGCTCCGCAGGGAGCCTGCCTCCTCCTCTCTCTCTGCCTGCCTCTCTGCCTACTTGTGATCTCTCTCTGTTGAATAAATAAATAAAATCTTTAAAAAAAAAATTTATTTATTTCAGATAGAGAGTGAGTGAGCAAGTGAGCATGAGTGAGAGGGAAAGAGAATGTCAGATTCTGTACTGAGCATGGAGCCTAATATGGGGCTCGATCCCATGACCCTGAGATCACCACCTGAGGTGAAACTAAGAGTTGGATGCTCAACCAACTGCGCCAAACAGGTGCCGCAAAACCAGGTAACTTTTAATCTGTTCTTCCATGGTATATTCCCCCCATCTTTTTATGTTAGCCTTTCTGGTCTTCATATTTATCTTTCTTGCAGGCAGCCTACAGTGTTGTTTTAATCAAGTCTTACATTCTTTAGGCTTTTACTTCATGTATTTTGTCCTTTTACATTTCATGTAAATACTGTGATAGCTGTATTTCTATCTACCATACTATTATTTGTTTTCAGCTCTGCTTATTTATAGTTCTTTTTTACTCCTTTCTTGTCCTTCAGATTAAACAAATATTCCTTACTTATTTCATTTTTTCCCAGCATTTATAACTAAAACTTTGTCTATTAAAAACAACTCAAATAATGCAGCACTAACCTTTAAACAATGTAATGTATCATTTTTTGTGAACATCTTAAATTTAGTTAATTCTCCAATAAAACGAACAGTTTTGTTCTTTGTTTCAATATTGATCTGGTCCTTTTTTCGTACCTACAAATTACAAGAAAAGAGACATTAGCTTAGAGAATTAACATTTTGAAATCTCTGATAAGAAATGTAATTTTAATCAGATTGCATTCACCCCATTATTTTAAATAAATTTGGGTAAATTTCTTGCTATTCAAATTACTTTAAGTTAAGGCAAAATAAGCTCTGTGGAACACGAGTGCCGGGATATGATTTGCAAACAGTTCCATGGTCAAATAATTTTGGAAAATGATGCACTTTATTGGGCTTAAATAGGTTCTCAAGTAAAGAAGCCTGTTTAACCTAATTTAATTCAATTTATCTCAAATTTATTTAACAACATAAACCTCCTTTTGAGATGCTAGCAACTACGGGTGAACATTCATTAATATTATAAGGAACACATTTTAGGAAATGCTGCTTTAAAAATACTAAGTACCAAGAGCTCACTTAAGCAAAAATATTGTTAAGGCTTAGTATATTATACTTATGAACTACAGTGTGCATTTTCTATCATGAATTCATTATAGTAAAATTTCTGATATAATCACTATTCTTTTTTATCATCAGTTATGGTTGTATATCAAATTTCAAATCCTTTGCAAATATAAGCCTTCTAACCTAGGCACATGTTTCAAGAAATATTCAGTATAACAAATTCCTATTGCAACAGTACAATGCAAACATATGTCAAGATAAATGTAAATGGATGACATTTTCATCAGAAAACAACCTGCAGTCTAGAAACCTTTTATGTGAACAGTGACAGTAACATGGTGGTGCCTTGAACTAGTTTAATGTACTTTTTCAAAATACTATCTTATTTAGCTGTTCAATATGGTAGTGCCTTGAACCAGTTTAGTGTTTTCTACTTTTCCAGATAATTATCCTATCTTATTTGTTCCCCATAATATTCTGAAAAAGGAACAACAGCTGTTATAATCTGATTTAATAATTTAAACAAAACAACACAAAGCTCTCAAATGATGGAAGAAAGATCAGTACTAAAATCCCAGTTTCCTATTACGTGAGAATTCCACTACCTTAGTATGTGCTGGGTTTTAAAATGAGGCCTAACCTCACCAGCAGCTAGATGATTAATGACAGTCATTTATATAAAAATACTAAACTTCTACATACTCAAGAGACTAATACTTAGATTGAATTTATCATCTTCATTTTTAAGGACTTACTTTCTACAGCAAGCAGAGGTAGGTGTTAAGATTTTTTAGCTCTTCGGGGATAATTTTTAAACAAAACTAAGTTTACTTACTTAAAACATCAGAGCAAACTAGAAGCTCACTATAAGCATTTATTAAAGCATCAATAAAACTTCACCAATTAAAAATAAAATAACAGAATTCAACTTATAAAACTTTAACCTTGACTTTCAGCAATTCAGAAAAGAACACAGCTTTCATAAAGATCCTTTCACAAATAAATGTTTGTTAAGTACCGCATATGAAAAGCTCCTCGTACTGATTTATCTTATTTTATGAACTCTTAGAGGATACATTAAGAGTATGGACTCAGGACCAGACTTGCTGGGTTTAAATCCCAGCTCTATCACTTACTAGCTATTATTTAAACTCTGGGCCTCAATCTCATCTTTAAAATGGAACTAATAAAAGTAACCTACTCTAAGTTGTTGTCTTAAGTCAACTGATACATGTAAAGCACACACGATAGTGCCTGGCACCAGGAAGAGTTCAATAAATATTAGCTATTACTAATTTTATCCATCTTTGTATATATGTATCACTAATACGTAGACACGAAATAATTGTTTATGGAGTAAACAAATAAATGAAAATGCTAAATGTTTATAGATGTATCGCAGGGACATAGGAGAGCAAATGATCTATAGTCAGAAATCTGAGCCCTTGAAGTCGTTCTGCGCCATTCTGTGGGTATATAATCTTGGATAATTCACAAAAATTACCTGAGCCATTGGCTCACCTGGTAAAATAAAGATAAAAATAAAGATGGTGATGATGATGGAGGTAGTAGTGCTAAGTATTAACGATGGCTATGCTTCATTTGATTTCTAAGCAACTAGTTTACAGAACAAAAGATTATACCCCCTTCAAAATGATGTGTAACAGGTGTTTTAAATGATGGCAAAATGCTTCTCAATGAGAAATAAAGAATGGAAAATTATATACTAAAATTCACCCCCCCCCAAAAAAAACTACAGAGGAAAATAAGGTAAAGAAAATATACGAAAAGATTAGTAGGCTTGCTTTAAAGTGATGAAATTATAGGGCTTCTCTTCTTTCTAAATTATGTATCTTATATTTTCTAAGGAACCCACAATGAGCCTGTGTTTCTTCTACAGTTGAAGAAACATGGAAACAAAAAACTGTATATGGAAGCAAATAAAAAATAATACACTAAAGCTGAATCTTGAGAAGGAGTGGGGCTGAGAAGTATACAAGCATGTCTTTAAAAATCTCTTTGGGGGCACCTGGGTGGCTCAGTGGGTTAAAGCCTCTGCCTTTGACTCAGGTCATGATCCCAGGGTCCTAGGATCTAGGCCCGCATCGGGCTCTCTGCTCAGCAGGGAGCCTGCTTCCTCCTCTCTCTCTCTGCCTGCCTCTCTGCCTACTTGTGATCTCTCTCTGTGTGTCAAATAAATAAATAAATAAATCTTTTAAAAAAAATCTCTTTGGGTGATTCTGCATGTACAAGGTCTTAGTAACTGCTGTGGAACATTATACAATTTTAGGTATTACTGAGCATTATAACTTTCAAAACACATAACACAGTGTATCATCTACAATTATTCTGAAATATTATTGAGGGTAAGGAGATACAATCTAACATGACAAAATTATAGAATTTTTAAATGAACTATGAAAAATCAATTTTATCTCACTCCCTCATTTTCAGATGAAAAAATGAAGGCTTTTTAAAAGGCTGTAACTTATAAAAAAGACTGACTTATTCTGACTCTTTATTCATTATTTTCCAGTCTCATTTGTTGACTCCTTATGAACAAAAGGTACTCAAAACACTTCTGCAGAAGTAAATGAACTAACAATGTAGGCGACTTGGGGCGCCTAGGTGGCTCAGTCGTTAAGCGTCTGCCTTCAGTTCAGGTCATGATCCCAGGGTCCTGGGAATCAAGCCCCACATCAGGCTCCCTGCACAGCAGGAAGTGTGCTTCTCCCTCTCTCATTCCTCCTGCTTGTATTCCCTCTCTCGCTCTCTGTGTCAAATAAATTTTAAAAATCTAAAAAAAAATTTTCTCTATTTCTAGTCCAATGTCTCTTATAGGATTTTACTTACATAATCTTGCTTAGCAAAAATGTTGCTTACAACTCGTTTATTAATGCAGCTAAAATTGAGATCAACTGAATAACTAAATTCATAAGCATTAGTAAAAATTCTTTGGATACATCAACATATAAAAAGTAAGGCTTTCCGAGGCCTATCTAGGAAGACCCTCCTCCCCGAACTGGTCCTTCTATAACTTCACCCAAATAGACATTATACATTGTCGTCTATAATGTGCTCATTTTGTTCTACATAAACTTTATTCATTTAATCATTCTAATTTTTTGGAAAATCTAGTATATACTGGACATTAAGAAGGCACTGAGTCTATAAACAAGTAAATTTGCCTTCAAAGTTTATTTTATGCTGTGGACCACTGATCTCCAGGGCAAGGTAAGTAAGACTCTTAATCTACTAGAGCGTTGGAAAAAAGTCTTAGAACTTCTACTTATGTTTTTGATCTTGTACTTTTCAATTTGCTTTTATAAACTTAGATAAAATATTGCAAACACATACAATTTATATATAAGTACGCCAAACTGGGATATGTGGTCAATTTATTTTACCACTAGAGAGATTTGATTTAAAAAGTTGAAAGACCACTAATTTTAAAAATGTCAGTCAGTCTGATATGCTTATATTTAAATAAAAGCTGTTCCTTCACTGTTAAAGTAGGCTCTGTTGAAAATTTGGAGAACATGGAAAATTGGAAAGGAAAAACTATTTCTTATTGCCCTACTATTCAAAGACAGCCACTGCTAACATATTAATATGTAATTCTTTTCTGTTCTTTACATTTCAACCATTTTAACATAACTGTAAATTTATTCTGTGTAAGATTTTACAGCTTGCTTTTATTTTCCACCAAAAGAAGCACTTTCTGTATGTTATGAAAATTTTTTAGTAAATGTTACTTTCGATGGCTCTGTATCATTTCAGCATTGTGACTGTATGACCATTTTCCTAATTCACTGTTGGGCTTTTAACGTATTTTCCACTTTTTCCCCACAATTCATGATGTGAATAAAGCTTTTTTGGGTATATAGTATTACTTACTTAGGACAGATTCTCAAAGTTGTCCAATGTATAAATATCTTAAGAATCTTGAAACATATTACCAAATTCCTCCTCCAAATTCAGACCTCAAGTGCATGTGGTTTCTCATTTCTATTATCTTTACTAATCTGTTGGTCAAATTAGCAGCTCTGTTGTTTTAACTGAATTTCTTTGACTACTATATGAGATTTCATATGGTTTTGTTAACCAGTTTTGTTTCTCAGGTGAAGATTCTTAAGCAGATGGTATGATTGTGATAACACGCTGGAATTAGAAGACAGAGACAGGGAAGCATGAGTATTCTCATTCTCATAATTCAAGCTATGAAGAGGAGATGCTAGATTTGAAGAAGTGTTTTAGAAGATATCAACCGAATTTGGTAAATGCTGGCTCCAGAATGTCCAAGGAGCAAAAGCAGAAGTACTTCTCTTAGGGACTAGAGAAAAAGTATTGCAAATTTACAGACAGAATAAAGGCTGACATGAGGAAGTGAAGGATAAAGATTTTTTTTGAGAATTCATGAGTTTATTTTATAGACATATTTACCTAGAACTACATGAGAACTTTCTAAGCACCAAGAGAAAGTTTCTGGCAAGAGACATGTATTTGAGGTTGCTGAGAAATAAAAGTCAACTGAAGCCCAGGTAAAATGTGTTCTGCCAAAAAGGAGGGTGAAGAAGAAGGTCTGGGGAATGCAAAAATACAGACTCAGCTGGAAAAAGTAAAAGATATTTCATTATTGATAAAAGATATTGAGAATAGCAGTCATAAGTAAGAACGAGGAGAGAGTGGTGGGAGAGAAGGGATAATTATTATTGTAATAATATCTATGTCTGAGTACTGTGTGATGAACTTCATATCCACTACCTCATTTAATACATAAGAACAATCCCATTTGAAAAGATACCAGTATTATCCCCACTTAAGTAACTTGACCAGAGTTAACAATGCTAGCAAGTGGGTGAGACAGAATGGCAGAAAAAAGAACAGTCCAGCAGTTTAGAATCTGCAGGGACATCAACTAACATAAAGCAATTAAGAGGATGCTGGTGATCTCTGCCAGGGTGCTATGATGGTAAAACAAAGGGTAAATGTCAGAAGCAGAAGAGATAAGTATACTCTAAAAAAACTCAAACAAGAAGTAAATGAAAAAGGATGGGGGTGCAGTTGAAGATATTTTCTTGTTGCTATTATTTTATTTTCACTTAAGGATGGCAAAGTTTGAGCATATACAGAGACAGAAAACAAGTGTCATTGACAAAGTCTGCAGATGTCAGGGTGGGGAAAGATAAATCCTGGAGGAGGCAGAAGTGATCAATGACTTCAAATTATCTTTTCTTCTCTCCCCTGAAAGCAGTGGTTCCCACAGTATTTTCCTAGAACTCTGCTAAGTTTCTGAGTTGTAATGAAGCATTATATCAGGAACAAAACTGACAATTCCCTCAACTCCCACCCCAATTATCAAAGGTGGGAGATGAAAGATACATGAATAGAATATTCTTAATCTTAAGTTTCTCACCAAAAGCACTAATTATGCTTGGTCCAGCAACCTGTATGTTGTTTTTGGATTTGGTTGAGGGGTATATGTGTGACTCATAGAGTCATACTGTCTGCCAGGAAAAGTTTCTTGTTTTGCATGATGAGATTAAATAAATCAATGAGAATATCATACCTCTTGATGCATCAATCCCTGAACTGGCAGCATTTATCAAAGAGTGTTCTTTGAGTGACTATATATTTGACCCTTCCAGGGGATTCAAAGTGCACATTACCCTATAAAAGCTTTGGGAATTCTTAAAAGAGAACAAAAACAAAACCATTTAACTCTCTTGATCTCAGTGTTTCCAAATTGCTTGTAAAACACAGAAACCGGTCCTTGCTTAATACTATGTATGATAATCCAGAACACACTTGAGCAAAAACTGCCCCAGAAAAATCTTAACCGCAAATCTCATATAAACTAACTCCTATGGCAAGAAGCCTTTAGAGGTCATCCCACTCTTCACTGAGACTTTCTCCTTCCTCTGAACTCAAGGCTCTCACTCTTGAACAGGTCATTTGGCAATTACACAAGCAATTTCTTATAATATCGAATATATTTAAGGTTTAAATATTTCACTCTCGTTTTTGTATCTATGCCTTGTCTTCACAACTATGTTGTAAGATTCCTGATCTCAGGAATTATTTCTGTTCTCTGAGCACTCAGCAATACCAATTTGTGTATAATGAGTGCAATAAAGAGCATACTGGGCATAGCAAACACTTATTTGCATTACAAGCAACTTGCTATAAAGCTAAGTTTGTCAACTTTTTCCCATTGGCTAACACAACCACTTGAATTTCATGTTGTTGTTTTTTTTCCCCAGTCTACCAATATTCACTTTCAGTCATGTTTAAGGAACCATTTTACTCCTTTCAAGGCTGTATTTATATCACCTGCACAAGGTGATGGGTAGTATGGATTTGGAGAATGACTAACAGGCAGTTTGTTAAGACTCCTAGGACTGGAAAGGGAGAGAAGCTGTCTGGAAACCGGTCCCTGGTACTTAAAAGGGTACTCTTTAAGAACTTACCACTATACAAGGTAAAGATTGTTAAGACAAGAATCAGTAAAAACATGGGCTATGACACATTCACTGCTCAGATCAATTATACAACTTCGTATGCCCCAGACATTTGGATTCCCGACCCCCCAACAGGCATCCTCCAGGCACTGTCCCCTGACTTGCATGGCCAATCCTATGTTTCTTCTGGGAACACCAATGAGACCTGCTGGCTCTCTTGACCTTGGAGAATGGTTTTTAAAACTTTACAAAAGCAAAAAAGTGCAGTACCTGTAGGAAACAAGGTAGCAGCAACAGCTCATCTCCAAATTGGAATATATTACTTATTAATTTCAAGCTTTGTTGAGAAAATTTACATTTTTAAAATCTCAGAACCCCACACATTCTGAACTGTTAACCACTATCAAATTTCAAAAATATTCTTACCAATACATAATTATATTCTTAAAGAATCCTCACTCAACTTATAAGTATATAAATGTGTGTGTATATGTATATAAAATAAATGCTTAAATACATACATGAAATCTGAAATCCCCCCTCAGCATGGAACAAAGATCCTCTGCTACATCAGACATGCAGGGATGCAATGTAGCAACCAATCTTGCATAAAATGGTAGCAAATCCAACCTGCAAAAGTTATATGTGATATATGTAAAAGGAAAGACATACCAGAAGTAATTCATCTTAAAATTTAAACTTTCTCAGATATATTCACATATTAAATGATAAAAACTAGTAATCATACATACATGCCTATATATTGCCATCATAATGAAGCATATGGAAATTCAACCTGCTTTGTGAAAGCTTATTAATAATCTGGTATTTCCTATTCAGTGCATTTACTGCACATCTGCAATTTCACTGAGTATAGAATTTTGATAAGGTATGAAATACCAAGTGCAGAAAACACCAAGTTTTGACATGGCCTGAATTTTTAATCACATAATTACTAAATAACAAACCTAATGGTAACTTAAAAAGTGCAAAACAGAATCCTTTTAAACCATTTCCTTCATTTATCCACAGATAAGTTATTTGGAAACTTTAATATCTAAAGTGAAAGGGTAACCAATAACCAAGAAGGCATCTAAGAAGTCAAAATATTATCCAAAACCCACACACTAACTTCTGCATGTTATTCATTACAGAACCTACTCAGATTCGCCCACAGTGCCTATCCTCTCCTACTCTAGACAATAACTGGCAAATACGTGGTTATTCATGCTGCCACTCCCTTTCATTATCAGAGTACCTTCTCATCAAACCTGAATGCAGCTCCAGAATCCTGCTTAACCCAGCACTCCAGGCAGCCACTACTAATTGGAATGAATACACAAGCTAAAATTTACTTTCCATTCGTGCCACAGCCATTATTTTATAAAATTCGATCACCCAATGATGTAATACTAGCAGACGCTGCAGAAAAGCTGCAGTGAGGAATTAACAAAAGCAGGTATGGTGTTAGTATCAAGTTATAGGGAGCTAACAGTGAGAAAGGAAGTTAAAAACCATAAAAATTCAACACAAGAGCTCAAAAAACTAAGCAGCCTACAGCCATGGAGAACAGAAACACAAACTCCTACAGGTTATCCCTGAATACATCACCATAGAATAATACAAGAAAATGGTTTCATCATCAGAGAAAAAGTATGCACACCATGCAAGGTTTAGGATTAGATCTGGAAAACTCAAAAGCATGGACAGATTAAGGCTCAGCTGGAAGAAGAAACACAGCAAGGAAAGAATGGAGCTTAATCTGAAAGGTAGAGAGAAGTGCTCAAATTCATACCTAAGAGCCTGAAAACCTTTGCATTCCTCTTTGACCATAATAATTTCTTCTAAAAATTATCACTTAGTTCTTACTTACGTGCCAGGCTCAGTCCTAGGCACCTAATAATATACCTCATTGAACTTGTTGATACTAATAACCATCCTATAAGGTGGATATTTTAATCACCATTTCAGAAATAAGGGAACAGATGCTGAGAGAAGTCAGGAAAATAGTGGCTTTGTATTAGTGACTCGGTAAATTTTGTTAAAGGCATCACATCTTTCTTTACTGAAATGAAAAGTTCAATCCATTATGTAAAGATCTAAATTGAGATATTTAATGTTAAATGTTACTTTAAATGTTTCTTTAAATTATTTAAGAAGTTTTATCAACTGAAGGCTAAGCTCCTGTCATACAGAAAATGTGCACATGTGTGGCACATTACTCCTTGATATCACAAAAATGAAGTGTTCCCATGATATACTCTCATAAATACACAGTAATTTTCTTCACGTCTATTAGTGTAAAAGGTAAGCCTAGGACAAATGAACCTTCAATTTTCTCGCATAACAGATGGATTCACACTAGCAGCAAATTTACTTTATAAATTTTTAAACTTTGGTTGGAATATTGTATTTTAATATAACTATACAACATTTTAGTTAGAATATATTATTAGGTTTTTCATCTGTTTTTCAGACCCACTTGAGCAACAAATACTTTTTTCTGTTTCAGTTCATAACCAACTGCCAAATACAAATAAACTACTTTAAACCTATGCCTAGGTTCTACCACCCTCAACCGCCACAATTTCCGATCAGAAAAATTAAGAATACGTTGAATGAATACAAGAGGTGAGGTCATAAGACAACAAAAAGAATGTGCTCCGAGTCAGGAGGCTCAGGTTCTCTCTCAAATAGTACTTCTGTAACCTCCAGTCTCAGCTGCCCTGGCTAAACCTCCCATGGCTGGGAAACTCATCTCAGAGCCTACGCACTGGCTCTTTTTTCAGCTGGAAGATGCTTTTCTCTTTCCCCAAATGTATATACTTACTCCCTCACAAAGGCCAAGTCTTACTTCCAACTAACACCTCCTCAGTGAGACTTCTTCCAAATATTCCTCTGAAACCACAAATCCACCGGGCCCCATGCCCCCAATCCTCTGCCCAGCACCATTTTTTTAAAGTAACGTTTATCACCTTCTAACATATTATATAATCTACTTACTTGTTATGCTTATTATCTTGTCACCCTTCCCCACTAGAATGTAAGTAAGCTCCATGGAAAACAGTTAACTAGTACTCAACACAGTGCCAACAACATAGTAGGAGCTCAGTAAACATTTGTTAGATAAGTAAGTGTTACTGGTATCCCACAACTAGGTTTATTTATTAATTATTTTCTTTTTTTAAGCAGGCTCCATGCCCAGTGCCCAAAAACCAATGCAGGACTCAAACTCACAACTTCTGAGATTGAGAACTGAGCCAAGACCAAGAGTTGGGCACTTAACCAACTGAGCAACCCAGGTGCCCCTAGGTTTATTGTTAGCTTTTAGTCGAAAATATTCTTCATCACTCTAAGGAAGTATCATCTGATTTTTATAAAAATAATATTAAATTTCATCAAGTTTTACATTTTATCAAAGCTAGCTTATCAAATATTTTATGCAATTAATAAGATAATCATATAATTTCTTTATATACAGGTTTCCTATTTAAAATATCTTTGTAATTGTAAGATTAATCCTCTGATCCTGGATTTTTATTTAATACACTATTAAATACGATTTGCTAGCTTTTTACTTCGAATTTGTATATGGACATTCAAAAGTGAGATTGGTCAATCCTTCAAACTTCCTTGCTCTTTGCTAGCTTCTGCTTATTCATAGTATGAAACAGCAAGTTTGCTTTTCCATGCTCTAGAACAAACGAGACAGCAGAAAAATCACTTGTTTTATAAAAGATTGAAAGAACTCAATACAACTATCTAGTCTTACTCTATTTAAGATGAAATTAACTGACAATTCGCTGGTCTACTTTATCATGAAATAATTTGGAAATGTATATTTTCCCCAAAAAATTCAGTTTCACTGTGATTCTTTCAAGTCCTTTTAAAAATATTTCTAGCATATCATCGGGTTCATTTCTTAAACTTTTAAACGTTCTTTTTCTTTACATTTTCTAAATGCTTCCCTATTTGGCTTTTAAGAACCAGCTCTTGAGTTTAAATTAATTTTAATTTTGGTTGTATTTTTCAATACAATTTGAGATTATACCCACTCAGCATCAGAAATTTTAACCAAACTGTATCATTTCCTTTTTCTTCTTAACCTGTTAAGTCACTTACGCTTTATTTCATCTTTTCTTCTTCTACAAAATCACCCGTCTATATCAAAGCTTTTTCCCAGTCCCAAAAGAAAGGTAGAAATAGTTAACCTTTTAAAGGAAAGCAGTCTGTGCTATCCATTCAGGCTCCTATCAGTGAACTAACAAATAGGTAAGTGCTTTCAGCTTCCAATGGGATTTTAAAAAATAGTCTAAGGATTCCCTGGAAGATCTTAACTCCTTTATACCTTTCCAGATAGTTAGTAATCCCGGGTTTTGTCCTGTGGGAATTGGCCACGTGAAAATAAAGTTAGATACTCTATTTCTCAGAATCCTCTACTCCTATAAAGCTCACCAAGTCCTTCTCAAACTAACACTTTTCTAAAATTTCTCTGTGGGGGCACCTGGGTGGCTCAGCTCAGGTCATGATCCCAGGTATGGGATCAAGCCCCACACTGGGCTCTCTGCTCGGTGGGAGGTCTGCATCTCCCTCTCCCCATGCTTGTGTTCCCCCTCTCGCTGTCCCTCCGTCAAATTTTAAAAAATAATAAATAAATAAATAAACAAAATTTCTCTTTCTCCATTATACCTTTCACAATTAAAAGGATGGCTGAAACTAAATGCCACCCTGCCCTATTTAAATCTCCAAGCTCTGTGACTGTTCATTCATTACTTCGCAAAGTAAAATCCCATATGTTAGAAATAGGTAATAAATTATATACTAATTCAATGTTAGTCCTACTTAAGTATGCTTTTCTGTCTTTTCTACCCCTCTATGCATGTAAGGCCGCAAAGGAATGGAGTGCTAAATGCTATGCCAACGACATTAAAGGTATTAATCACAAAATAAAACATTTTAATGAAACTAAAGAGTAAAATTTCTGTATTAAAATTTAAGCTAGATATGTATTTTTAGACTTTTCTGAAAGTGAACTAGAAAATAAACGTTGATCCTCCCTCTGAAAACTGAATTTTTGTCGAGAGTGAGGATTATTTTTACCAACAGTTAATGAGTGAACCATTTGAAAAAAATGTTTTTTTCTTAAACAATAAAATCCTGATTACATTTTAAGGTCTCTTAAATCACATATTTAAGTATCTTACTAGCAGTTAATGATCATCAAGTTAGTAAACACCCAGTCATTAAACTAAAAGTAATAAGAATGCAGAAACACACATTTTGTTACTGAGGGGGAAGAAAAGAAATTCTTAAAGGTTTTTATCTCATAATCAATCAGCTTTCTAAAAGAAATGTCCAGCTTTTTTTTCTTTTCTCTTTAAAATCTAAAGAATTTGTGTTGGAAGCTATTAATTTTATCTTCTTCAAAAATGCCTAGGAAAAGAAGGAATGTGAAAGAATACTGCTACCATTCAATTAAAAGAATACAAAGGATTTTCTTCATTGAAACAATGAAGCAGATGACTCAAAACATATAAAACATAATAAAAGATTGGAGTCAGTTACTCTGAAATCAACAACCAAATGCCCTAGAGACTTTTTCACAAAGTTCCGCTCCCAGTGCAACAGCGCCATCAAGTGGTATAAAATGCTAACAGGCTTCAAAGACTAAAGAAAAGCTGTTAAAAGCTTCATTTTCTGAAATTTGTTTATATTAATCTAAATCTAAAGAGATTCTGATCATCCAACTGTAAAAACCTGGCAATCCATACAGCTGCCAAGTCATTAAAACCAATATTGGGTTCGACTGTACACCACAATGAACTAAGAGGTTTCTAGGTACTTTACACTCAAAGTTAGTTTAGGGGAGGGGGCCTTTCTGAAACACTAAACCCAATCACTAGCTTGATCTAGGTGGTGGATACATATGCATACCTAAGATGTGAACACTTTATATGAAATTTCAATTATAAGTGTTACAGTTACATTACGAATTAACTACAAAATATGGAACATCAAAGGGAATTTCTAATAGATTTCATTTCTGTGGAGCCCTTCAATAGGCTGAGATAAAATGCCAGGCTTCTAAGATTTTTTTTAAACCAACTATTTATTTAATGGAGGAAAAACACACTAACAGTAAAAACACTGTTTCATACTGAACCTTTAAAAACTGTACTGATAAAAAAAATTGTACAGGTGGACATTAAATTTTAAAACTTTTATGCAACAAATGATACCAAGAAAGTGAAAAGACAACTCACCTGCAAATGATATTTGGTAAGACATACATACAAAGAACACATAAAGAACTCTTACAACTCAATAATAAATAACATATTTAAAAAGGGGGTAAAGGATTTAAATAGACATTTCTCCAAAGAAGACATACAAATGCCAATAAGCACATGGAAAGATGCTTAAAACCATCAACCATTAGGAAAATGCAAATCGAAATTACAGAAAGATACCACTTCAGACTAAGATGGCTATACGCAAAAAGGGAAAATAACAAGTGTTTTGAGAATATGGAGAAACTAGAGCCCTCATACACTGTTGATGGGAATGTAAAATAGTGCAGCCACTGTGAAAAAGCCTGGCAATTATTGAAAACATTAAAGAGTAACTTCAGGACACAGCAATTTCACTCCTAGACATATACCAAAGAGAAATGAAAATATACCCCCACAAAAACCTGTACACAAACAGTCATGTCAACCCTACTCCTAGTAGCTAAAAAAGGAGAAACAATCCTATTGTCCATCAACTGATAAATGGGTAACAAAATGTGGTGTAGAATATTATTCAGCCTTAAAAAGGAAGAAATTCTAATTCTAATACATGCTATGACATGGATGAATCTTAAACATGATACTAAGTAAAAGAAGTTAGGTACAAAGGGCATATACTGTACAATTTTATTTATATGAAACACTCAGAAAGGGCAAACCCATAGCAACTGAAGGTAAGTTAGTGGTTTCTTAGGGCGGGAGAAAAGCTGGGTAGAGAAAGTATGGGACTGACTACTAATAGATAGAAGGTTTCTCTGGGCAGGACAAAACTTTTAAAATTTGTGATGGCTGCATGTATTTAGAACACTGAATTGTATTACTTCAAAGGTGTGAATCGTATAATATGTGAATTACATCTTAATAAAGCTTTTCTTTTTTTTTTTTTTAAGATTTTATTTATTCATTTTGACAGAGAGAGAGATTACAAGTAGGCAGAGAGGCAGGCAGAGAGAGAGGAGAGAGGAGGAAGCAGGCTCCCTGCTGAGCAGGGAGCCCGATGTGGGCCTCGATCCCAGGACCCTGGGATCATGACCTGAGCCAAAGGCAGCGGCTTTAACCCACTGAACCACCCAGGCGCCCAGCTTTTCTTTTTTTTAAGAAAAGATCTATAGGGGGCGCCTGGGTGGCTCAGTGGGTTAAAGCCTCTGCTTTCGGCTCAGGTCATGATCTCAGGGTCCTGGGATCGAGGCCC
>LNAC01000400.1:560051-666999 GCA_002007465.1 Ailurus styani | reverse complement strand
AAAAAAAAAAAAAGAAAAGATCTATAAAGAACCTTAAGAATGATCTAGTTTAGTGCTTACTAAACCAAAATATACAAACTAGGTAAGACAGCCAAATTTTCTACCAGACACTAGCTATAAACATATAGGGATTCCTTGCCTTTCAAAAGTTCATGTTATACCACTCTGCTTTCGCTTAAGACCTACAGCTACACCTGTTTTTGCTACCTGGAAGAAATCTAGAGAGGATTCTTCACTTTCATAAAAAAGGTGAAAAGCAGGTATCGGGTTCAGCATTGGTTTTGCAGCAAGGCAGCTGCAGAGGCAGCACACAATGGTATCACCCACAGCAGCTCCATCTCCAAGAACTACACTCGATAGCTCAGCATCAACAGCTCAGCATCGAATCACCAGAGCTTTCAACTCTGTCTGTGAGCATCCATGCCTTACCTAGATTTATTTCTGGATTCTGTTACCAAGATGTGTCCCAAGGTTATCAGAAAAGTCTAAGAGAGGTTTTTTCTTGACAGGGGGAGGGGTCTGGGCACATTCAAAGACTTTTCCATATGAATTTACGGTAATTACTGCTTTACACCATTTCACCTTAAAAAAGATTTCACAGGAACACTCTACTTCTGGATGGTGGAGGAACCTGTATACAGTTGACACCTGAACACAAGACTGAACTATGCAGGTCCACTTAAATGTGGATTCCCCCCCCCCAATAAATACAGTACAATACTATAAATGTTATTTTTCTCTTCCTTATGATTTTAATAACTTTTTTTCTCTACCTTACTTTATTGTAAGAATACAGTATATAACACATGTAACACACAGAATACATGTTAATCAACTGTTTATGTTATCAGTAAAGCTTCTGGCCAACAGTAGGCCTTTAGTTAAGTTCTGGGAGAGTCAAAAGTTATACATAAATTGTTGTGCAGGAGGTACAGGTGCACCTAACCCCCAAGTTGTTCAAGAGTCCACTGTATATATAAAACCTTTGGGCTCTCACAGTCATAGGCACTCAAACAATAAATAATTCATTCTGATTTTGGTAGCACATTCTTTGGTCAGCTCAGGCAGGATGGGCTGGATGAAGAAGGGAATCCTGGTGATAGTAAAGAATCTTGGCCATACAGACGCTCAAAAGGACTCATGTCCTTTTGGGGAAGGTGGGGAGAGAAAATTCCACACAAAAAGAAAGATGCACCTTATCAAAGGGGTCCCACAGAGTCTATGTGGGCATGGTGGACAGTGGGGCTAGATAAGAGCAAGAGCTAAAAGAAGGTGTTAAGACTCTCCTTGCCCCTCTCTCCCAAAGTGTCCCAGCTTGTCCCTAAGTCCAGAGGGCTCAAATAACTGCTACTGTTAATACCCTAATTACTCTACCCAAGAGAACATTCTAGCATGCTCACTCTGGACCCAACCTGCTTTGTTCCCTCTTCCTCCCGCTCCCCCGAAGGCGATCAGTCATCTCTTTCATTCAAGATGAAATGAATGAATAAAATGAGTAAAAGAGGGCGCCTGGGTGGCTCGGTGGGTTAAAGCCTCTGCCTTAGGCTCAGATCATGATCTCAGGGTCCTGGGATCGAGGCCTGCATCGGGTTCCCTGCTCAGCAGGGAGCCTGCTTCCTCCTCTCTCTGCCTGCCTCTGCCTACTTGTGATCTCTCTCTCTCTCTCTCTGTCAAATAAATAAATAAAATCTTTAAAAAAAATGAGTAAAAGATGGAGAAGGGTTTGTGAGTCTATGAGAGAAGGGAAGAGAAGAAAAAAAGAAAGAGAACAAAAAACAGAATGAGAGGAGACTTAATGGCACTTGACTATTCTTTTCACTCTGGCCTCCCTAGGGACCAAGCTATAATTCTCAGGACGAGCCAAATATTGCAGGTAAGGTAGAAAGATGCCTCGGGGTTAAGGACAACAACAAAAGCCCTTCAAAATTAAAGACTATTCCAATCAATAAAAACATACAGTCAACCAGGAAGCATCAACCTAGTCCAAGACTCTAATACACTATTTTAAAGATGTGTAAACAGAGTCCTTGCCTTTCCGAGTCACTCAGGAACATAAAAAAGACAAGTTTTAGCTAAACACTGAAATCGTTAGAAGAGACTAGAGAGTACTATTTACACCAGAAAAGTAGACAGATGAGACATCTGTTCCTACATAAATTAGATTTTTTTTATAACTCAGCTCATCTAAAATGTATATAAAATGTGGAAATGCCAGTAAAGAGTTAACAGGCAATGCTACTTGTAAGTTCCTTTGCTGAACAGATTGCCCTTTATCAGCCAAACCACACTTAATATTGCTTTTATTGCTTTCAGCGAGATAGTTTACTAGAAAAATAAAAATTTAACGGCCTTAAACAAATTCCTATGAGTGTATCTGAAGCAAAGGTAATAGTGCTAGCCGAGTGCTCCATGTGCTTCTCTACATTTTCCAAATGTCCTATTGTCTTCTTAGGCTTTGGGCTGAGTGAAAACGACGTGTCACTTTTTGTCCAAGGGACCTAGGAATGAGCTGAGGTCACACACTGTACTTTCATGCCACGGCAATCATGGAAGTAATGGGCAACGATACAAGATGAAGTCTGTAAACCTCATTTTTCAGAGTAAACTCAAATGTTGCATAAGGTTTGAATGGAGCTACCAAATCAATCCAGATTTGATGCAAGGTAAATTACAGCAGAAGCCACAAGGGAAAAGTGAACAGAGAGCTAATCCAAACAGGAAAGATTTTTAAAATCTATTTATTCTATTAACCACAATTTACTATAAAAATACAGAGGGGTACCTGGCTGGCTCAGACCACTCTTGGTCATGAGTTCAAGCCCCATGCTGGGCATTTAAAAAAATAAAAACAAAGAAAGAAGAGGAAGAAAAGGAAAAATTTCTTAAAACATACCAAAATTTACAAGAAAAATAATGCTATGAAATATATTAAAATTCTGGCCAAACATTTTGCCATGATTTTTTCCGTAAAAGAAGAAATGAGAAAGGGAGCACAGGGGAGAACACACTTTGAGAACACTGAGTAAGAGGCAGAGGATTAAAAAAAAAGACACTGAAAAAAGTGGATTAGTGAGAAATATGGTAGCTGGAAATAAGCAAAGGAGATTTTAGGAGTACCTAAAAAAAGAAAACCAAAACAAGAGAACAGAACAATTATCTAAATATACTTAAAGATGAAAATCAGGAAAACTTTCCTGAAGTATTCAATATGAACACTGAAAGATCAGCATGAAGAATGACCCATGGAGAATGATCAACAACACCCAGGCATCTCCATCCTGGTAAAGCCACTGGATTTACTGGAGAAAGAGTTTCTGGCAGCCATATGAATGACCAAGTCAATTACAGAGGAGAAAAAGAAAAAGGCAGGCTGGCCTCCAGCTTCTCCACAGTAATACAAAATGCCAGATGATTCTGGGGTAGCACCTATAAGGTATTTAAGGGAAAAGGTAGGAGCCATGAATCCTACAACTAGCTAAGCTGTCCTTCAAGAAAGAAATCCATAGACACATCACTGAATATACAAGAGCTCAAGGGATATTTTTTCCCAAGAACTCTTCTTGAGAAAATTATTAGAAGATAAACTTCAGGAAACCAAGAGATAACTAAGAAAACCAGAGAAACAGGGCTGGCAGGGAGCATAGAGTATTTTAAACTGTAGAACTAAGACAAAGCAAGTGGGGGGGGGGTTAGAATGACAAATTAGGATGCGCTGTCAGCATGGAGACAAAACAAGGAGAGGGCGGATGGAAGAAAAGAGAAGAGGGGAAGTCTGGTAAATTTTGCTGCTTGCCTCCCTGTACCGCTGCGAGAGAAGTAACACCGAAAGCTGACAAACCAAATGACACAAGTCTAAGCACACTTAACACTGAAAAAGGAAAATGTCAAGGAACATAACATCACAGACCAACACCAGGTGGGTAAGGAGAGTGAGAAGAAAGGAATATTTTCTATTCATAATGCAGTAAAAATACGAATTATTAACCAAGTCAGACAAGAAAACAAAACAAAAAAAGTCCCACTATCTGGAAGTTTCAAACCTCTCTCAGATACCTCCTTAGGGAACAAAACAGAATTTAAATTAAAATTGGAGAATTTCTAAAAAACATAAACATAGAAATCACCACATGTCAGAACTACAAGATACAGCTAACACCATTCTCAGGACAATATGTTAAGTGCCGAATAAGTAACAAAATGAATAAAAGAAAGCAAGAAAGAATTGGTAAAGATCACAAGCCAAAAATAATGAGTAAAAAAAAAATAGTAAAACAGTAGAATAAATTATAATTTGGAAGTTGGTTTTTTGATAGGAAAAACAAAAATGGATAAAATGCTAGCTGACATGCTTAAGAGGAGAAAACAGAAAAGGGAAGTACAAACACAGCGTTGCCTGTAATGACAAAGACTGGAATGTCCAAAATGGTTAAATATAGTACATCCATAAATAGAAACACTGCAGCTTTAAAAAAAACAAGGGAAATCTTTATATATTGATATGAAAACTCTCCAAGATACACTCTTAATGAAAATAGTAATGTTCAGAATGATAGGTACAGTAAGTTGCCCTTGTGTAAGAAACACAAGAATTTATAATTACATTTTCTTGTACATGAAAAAGAAACTTAGAAGGATATACAAGAATCAAGACAGTGGTTTCCAAATGGAAAAAGTGGAAATTGGGTATAAAGAGACAAGGATGGAAAGGATACTTTTCAGCACACTGTTTGATACTTCTGGGGTTTTGAGCCTTATAAGTGCAGTACGTATTTTTTAAAATGGAATTTTAGATTTGCATACGACCAACATTAATTAATAATAGTTTTTGCAACACTTTTCAGGTCTCTAGCTCTTTGCACATACTCAGCTGCTCCACGAGAATGCTCTCTCTACATTCCCTTTCCCCAGCCATCTCTAGTCTAGCTAATTCCTTTCTCAAGACTCACATTAAATGACCCGTGTTCCAGGTAGCCTTCTCAGACTCCCCAGACTAAATCAATCTGTTCCACTTGCTATATACTTCAAAGCATGCTATGATTCTTTTTGGTAACTGCACTTAGAAGTCTTTGTCTTTCTTCTTTTCTAAACTGTAAGCTGTATGAATACAAGAGCCTAATCTGTCCTGTTCACCACTGTATCTCTAACACTAATCTAGCACAGAATATAGTAGACTCCTAATGAACTAGTTAATAAATTAATAAATTTTAGAACATACTTTCATCTTTGCTGATCACTCAGATATATTATTAAAAAAAAACTAAACCTAAAGGACTGAATTTATACATTTCAGATATATAAGACTATATGTAGGTCTCTTCCTCATGGCTCTAGCATGCTATACACTTGTCTCCTTACTTCTTCCCTCTCCTCTCAAACCATAAATTGTCACTCCATACTACCACCTTTAAGTCTAAATTTCTAGCAGATTCCAAGTATGTCTAATTTGCAGATATTTGCTGAGCTAAGAAGATAAGCTGAGTTATAAAGGACACAACTAGCGAAGACCAAATAATAATATGCAGTTTTTGAGGGCCTTCTTGGGGGGGGGGGTGCCAGCGGAGGGGAAGGGTGTGGTGGAACAGGACAGAGTAAGGATGAAGGGAGACATGATGCTCTTTTATAAGCAAACTGAACACCACTGCATGATTTCTTTCGTAAACAAAGCCTTTTATTTTTGCTAACTTTGGATTATTCTGTGTTATATTAAGTTCAAATAATTGTTAATACCTGTTTCTTCATTCAAATAAAGAGTTGAAAAAATCTGAAAATAAATATCCCATTGTATAAGAAGAGAATCACTTGAAAAAAATCAGTCCAAGATACTGAGGAAAAAGTATCTGAATTTCATCAATTAGAGGCATACACTTTTTCCCACTTACAAATACATGAAAGTGGGATGTGTCTCACAATTAAGGTCTTAACAATAATTGGCAATGTTTTTTCTTTCTTAGTTTTACATAAAATAATGGTGCACTTCATAACTGATGGCACCTTAGGTCTGATGAAATGCATATTATAAAAATATTCATGTACATGACTTTCCCAACTAGGCAATGCTTAATTAATACATTCCATCTCTCTTACCCCACTAAGATGATAAATCAAATGCTCATATTAATGACGCTGGCAGGAGGCAAAAACCAGTATGAAAGAAAAAAAGTAGCCATTTGGTTTCACTGAGAAATCTTACATCAAGAGATTATGGGCCTCTACCAACGAATGGACCTAATGAAAACTTTGCTTAAGAAACCTTAAGTGAAATCCCTCAGAACCCTTACTTTCTGAGGAAGTATCTACATTAGCTATGTGGTATGTAATCATCATAATAGTTAACAAAATTACTTAATTATCCATTATTGAATAAACAGAAAAACATCTCCTCCAGGTTCCTAAGAACAATAGTCTGAGTGGTCCTCCATATTTTAGGACCATTAAGTTAATGTAATTTACAGCATTATTATCCTCTAAAAGCATTATGCAACTAAACATGCTGCTTGAATTACTAGCAACATAACCATGAATGTAACTTTCAATTCTAAACTATCGTAATTACAAAAACATGGAACTTTTCATTTAACTACAACTGTAAAAATTAGATAAACTCAATTAGTCTGATCTATATACAAAATAAAAACTCTCCAAAAAACTTATATACCTTTTGTCATTTTTTTCTCCTCAGAGGCAAAAATGTAAACCAACTGCTTCTAGAAATGATTAATTTATTACTACTCTTAGGTTATTATTCTCAAAAATTTTCTCTTCAAATAATAGGTAAGCATCAGAAGAAATATTTCCACTAGAGCTAATGAACAAAAGAAAAGAAATCAACGAGAAGCAAGTTCTACAAAATATGCTAAAAATAATAATGTCTGTTGACAAGAGGTGTTTTTAAAGAGATAACTGAGTAAGAACATTTATCTTACAACCATCACTACAGAGTAAAAACACTAACAAATTACTTTTTGTTTTTTAGTACCTACCTTTGTCTGGGAACTATAAAGAGTGCCCGTACCAACTTCTTCCTATTCGCTTTAGTATTCATGTTCATGCAAAAATCCATTGCTGCCTAAAGGAGAAAAAGCAAACTTTTTTTCTTAAAAAAAAAAAAAAGAAAAAATTTCAATTTAGCTAATGAAAGCAGAAACCATGCATGCTACAAAGGACTTCTACTTGTTCCTAAACATTTCAAAATGGTTTTAGAACACTAGTATTGTAAGCATAAAAAGATCACTAAAGCTTAAAGTCTTCTCTCTTTTTAGATCTCAAAATATATGTCTCATGAACTTTTTAATTGCAACCTAGTGTTACAAACAGAAACCCAAGTGGGTAGACTGAAGACCTGCCATGAATTGTTTGGCAAATATTTACATGAAATGGCAATTAATGCCTCTGAGCTCAATGAAGTCAAGTAAATCAACATTAACATTGGAAAAATATTCTGACAGAATTAGAAAGTAACAAGAATAGTTACCAGGAACCAAGAAAATTATTGATGCTAATAAGGATAATCAAAAAGGAACAAAGATAAACTAGAAATGAGAGAAAAGTATATATTATTCTCAGGAACATATAAAAATAAGTGCCTAAATCTTAACTAAAAAGGTATAGTTTAGTGTCAACAATCAGATTTGACAACTTAAAGAAACCACATCACAGGACTACAATAAATACCCACAACTGTTATCTAGTGCAGCAATCTACCATTCTATACTGCAGTAACAAAGAAGCTTCAGTATTTCATCACTGTGTCTAACAAGTAAGCATGAAAGAAAAGCTGAGATAGGTATGTGTTCTAGGAAGCCACTGGAAAGCAAAAATATGAGTAACTGGTATTTTAAAAACATAGGCATGTATATTTTTAAATGTTAAAGATTTTCAGTATATTTGGTTTAAGAAAAATAACAAGTTACATTTTAAAAAGGAATAAACTACCTTTAAATATACTTTTGAGGATTTCAAATATTGTCCTTCCATAGGTTCACATGTAATGTAATGTTTATTTTATCATTAATCCCAATCCTTAGTTTCTTGATTATCAGATGCGCATAAAGGATCCACAGAATTTCCAGATCTATTAAGGATTTCTACTCTTCACTACTGACAGAACGCAGTGAAACACCTCCCATTTGGTTAAATCTTTTGAGGAAATGGCACAGCTATCACTGATTAGATTCAAACCTGGGACACTAACTCACATTCCAAGTATTCACCAAGATCAAAATTTTACATCAACATTAGTAAAGACAGTAAAATCAACTTAAAATTTTCTTCTACTTATAAAGAAAGTATAATAAATGCTATTAAAGCTTATATTTTATAACATTAAAGCTTCTCATAGCAAATTAAAATAAAGAGAAAGAAGAAAATACAGTAAATTTCCTATAATCGATTCATCCATATGCAACATTGAAAAATTCTGAACCTACTAAGTAGAAACCCCAAAGTCGTGTACTCAGAAAATAAAACACGTTAACACTGGAAAAGTTCACATACACACACACAAACTCTCAAATCAACATTTTTGAAAATATTAAGAAACATTTTAGTATATGTGCTGCCGAAACGAGCACATTAAGAAACATTTTGAATGGCCAATAATGGCTTATGTTTCACTATAAATTAGAAAACATGAAAAGAAAATATATTTCAGTAATTACTTTAGAACACTATCCTTTAAAATACGTAAGTACTTTGCATATTCTACCTAAATAAATTTTAGAAAGACAGAGAAGGCAATAATCACTTCACCTAACACAATAATCAAAGGCCAGTTAGGTGGGAAAAAAACCTACAATATTCAAAACTCTCCACAGATCAGGAGTCTGTAAAGCATGCCAATGCCTAACACACAGTAGGGGTTCTACTACTATAAGTAAATAGAATAAATAAATAAAAGATGAATAGAAAAGCTGTCAGAATTATTAAATTTCAGAAAATTAAAAAGAAAAAAGTTTCACAGGTATATTAATTCTTAGATTTAACCAGTCCTGTCCTTTTGGGAGAAATGGAAGCAAAAGGAATCTCCCTGGTGGCATCTCTCTGCCTGAGGAATGACTGCTGATTGGCAACTCAATAAACAGTATTCTGAAAACTTGTTTTAAAACATTTTAGGTCAATGAAAGACAGTTCACAATCATTTCTTATTTTATTAAGTAAAAATAAATTCTTAGAATCATCAAATGTATGTAGAAATAAACATTAAAAAAATAATAAACAAACCTCACCATGAGTGACATTACTCATAGAAGTTACCCAAAAGAAATCTTCACTCTGGTTTCTATACTGTTATGTAATTATTGAATTCAAAGAATTCTTAGGTATTTGTATCCCAAGTACTTTTCTCTTTTAAGCCATTTGTACATCTGTGAATGTATATGGAAGAAATTCCTTTCGTGAGGACAATAACTCCCCAGAGGAACCCACTGGGGTCCAACAGGGAAGAGTGGTCCATGTGACCCTCAGAGGGCTAACTCAGGATTTACTATAAAGTCATTACTGGCAATAGCTCTTAATACTGAGTGGGGCGCTAGAGGATACCTTCCAATGCAGACTCATAACAATAATGCTACTATATACAAAACTGATGAAGTTCCTTCTCACCTTCAATTTCCAAGACAGTACTCAAAATGGGGTATGGGGATGGAACAGGAGTGTCTCTATCATCTCTCTAAGGTATCTCTCTATCATCCTCTGTTTATGTCACATGAATAAATATTTGACAATTTGGCAGGAGAAATATTCATTCATATTTCAAACTTGCTAAGTTTTTGAAAACTGTACAATGACCTAATCACTCCAAGAATCCAATTTGGAAACAGTTTCAAGCCTACTTGATTACATGAATAGTTAGTGTAATACATCTAAATTATTTGAAGGAGGACTAAACAAGCTCAAAGTTGAAAAATAACCTAACTTTTGTAGTTCTCTATAGGAGACTATCAAAGCATTATGGGAAAAAAATGATTATATTACACTTTGACAAAACAAATGCCTTAAAGCAAGTTTTCAAACTTTGGGTCTCAAGAGCCCTTTACCTGAAAGAACTTTGTTTACATGGGTTACATTTATCATTATTTACTGTATTAGAAATTAAAACTGAGAGATTTTTAAAATGTTATTTCACTCAAAAATGCCAATAAATCTGTTACTTGTTTTTGGAAATAATTATACACTTTACAAGATGAAAAAAAATTTATTAACAAAAGTGGTACTTTTTTTAGACAATAGCTAGATTTTCATAGCTACCTATACATTCAATCTGTCATGTGTTTTTTTGTTTTTTTGAATGAAGTAAATAAGAAAACCCAACTTCACATATGTACATAGCTAGAAAAGGGAGGTGTACTTTAATATACTTATCACTAATTACAGATATTCTCTGATACTACCCCAAAACTTGACAAGTGGTAGTTAGCTAACAGTTAGTTGGAATGTGGAACCAAAACTATATAAATCGGTTTTTCATGCTACATTAAAAATCTACTGGTCTAACTTGCACTTTTGAGTGAATCTTTAACATCCAAGCAAGATTCTGTGAACACTGTCTCATGGTCACTTAGAACAATGGTTCACTAGTGATGCAGATCATCCACATACATAATTTCATATATTTAAAATTACATTATTTAATATCATTGCCAATCTTATCAGGAAAGTCTCATCAATGAATCTCTTCAGAAAAAAACTGAGAAGGTATCAAGCCTGTGGTGGTAGACGTAAGTTTTCCAAAATTCTAATTTTTGTTGAAAACTCCAATTCGTTCATTGGTAATAAATACTTTGTTGCTGTCCCTGAAGTGACAGGCTCACCTTGTTCATATTGGAAAACTGTCTGATAAATACCCAAGTTTGAGTAAACAGTTTGTCCATCACTACTTTCAAGTAAAAATCATATTCTATGAAAAAGCAACTAGCTCAGCTTGCAACTCAATCACACAAGTGGATTTTCGCAAGACAAACTTGAGAAAGCAGAGTGCCTTATGTGAAATCCCCATTTTCTCAGAGTAAGAAGATGTGCATTCAAAGATTGAATGAAGTAAAATCACAAACTTTTATAGTCATCAAGGAGATTCTTTAGTGATGGTGCTCTCTTTTTAATTGCAAATGCATGGCAGTGAAGAATGCAAAGGCTACTAGTACAGTTTGCACCCACTCATGCTAAATTGCCAGTTGCTTTTGCAAATGTCAAAAACAATGAAAAGGCAGGGGTGGTAGAGGGGACCCTAGTATTGGTATGAAAAGATTTTTAACCTTACAGACCTCATGAAAGCGCCTCAGAAGACTCCAGGAACTCATAAAGCACACTTATAGAATTTCTGGTCTAAAACCTATTTTCCAAACTGCGGGGTCCCTATATGAAAAGGAGAAGCATCAAGCCAATTCTAGACAGTTTCACACTAAAAGATAACATCTACAAATTGGCTCCAATTTTCTATGTTTATTTTGGATTCCCATACAGGATTCCATTTGAAGAAATAGTTCATTCTACGGCTAAAACAGTCCAAAACCCACAGATATTCCTAATTAGAGCTATCCCACAAGGTCTATGTACTTGCATGAAGTTAAACCATGAAAATTATACCTTGTCTATCAGATCTCGGTTGACACAGTTGGGCAACTGCTGGAGGAAAGCATCTACTATGAGCTTGAGATGAGATCCAGTGCTGGCTTCTTCATCCTCTTGTTCTAATATAAAATTAATTTTTAAATAGGTTAAAAAATACAAAGAGACAATACGGACAAGAAAAGAAACATTCAATTATAAGTTATTTGGCAAATAGATAATCTGGAGATTTTATGAAAAAACGGAAGCCTTTTTTGAGCTATTACCCTAATGTTTGGGTATATCTAGAATCAGAACCCAAAGACACAATAGTTTTTCAGATATCAAATATGAAAAGGCAAACTTTAGCATTAGACACAAGCACTTAAACATAAATTGCATATAGTTTTATAGTAAATTTGTTATTTTTAACTGCTGAGCATCCCACCCCCATGTCTTCAAGTAGTAACAGCCCTCCATCACTTGCTTGCCCTTGAAGGCAACCAATGGTATTCTGATAGGGAAGGGCACAGCCAAAGCACAGCACACCACCTTCCTTTTATCCACAGGCAACCATGACACAGGACTAGCCAAAACCTTCCATGACACTTATTGCACAGACAGTGAGAGAGACTCTCTTGTCCTTTAATGTTAACAGCTGATAGGATCTGGGCCTAGGGCAGCCTCCAACCATGCTCACCCTCCCTTCATGACATGGAGAAAAGAAAATCTGCAGTAGGAAACAATGAAGACAATAGAGAAGTAAGCAATACTGACAAAAGGTATCCCTCTAATAAAAAAATCCCAGCTAATACATGGATAAAGATGATGTGGTATATATATATACATAAAATGGAAATATTATTCAGCCATAAAAAGAATGAGGTCTTGCCATTTGCAACAACATGGATGGACCTAAGAGTATAATGCTAAGTGAAGGAAATCAGAGAAAAACAAATACCACAGGATTTTACTTATATGTGAAATTTAAGAAACAAAACGAACGAACAAAGGAAAAAGAGAAAGGGGCGCCTGGGTGGCTCAGTTGATTAAGCGGCTGCCTTCAGCTCAGGTCATGAACCCAGGGTCCTGGGATCGAGCCCCCAATTGGGCTCCCTGCTTGGCGGGAAGCCTGCTTCTCCCTCTCCCACTCCCCCTGCTTGTATTACCTCTCTCACTGTCTCTCTCTCTCTCTCTCTCTCTCTCTCTCTAATAGATAAATAAAATCTTAAAAAAATTAAAAAAAGAAATTAAAAAAAAAAAGAAAAAAGAGACAAACGTAAAAGACTCTCAAATACAGAGAACAAATTGATGGTTGCCAGAGGGGAGGCAGGTGGGCAGGCAGATGAAATAGATAAAGGGGGGGGCACCTGGGTGGCTCAGTGGGTTAAAGCCTCTGCCTTCGGCTCAGGTCATGATCTCAGGGTCCTAGGATCAAGCCTCACATCAGGCTCCCTGCTCAGTGGGGAACCTGCTTCCTCCTCTCTCTGTCTGCCTCTCTGCCTACTTGTGATCTCTCTGTGTCAAATAAATAAATAAAATCTTTAGAAAAAATAAAGGGAATCAAGAGTAGACATCATGATGAGCACCCAGTAATGTACAGAGTCACTGAATCATCGTACTGTACACCTGACAGTAATGTAACATACTGTATGTTAATTGTACTTCAATAAGTCCTAATTAAAAAAACCTAATAGAAGTATTTAGGGAATAATTAACAATATAACATTTTTTTACTAAATATAAAACATTACTCAATTATAAATACAAATAAAATTATAACAAACTGATCTACAGTTGTCTTTTTATCTCTCAATCATTTTAGAATGACTTTCAAATACTTTTATGTTAAGACTGTAAGGATTATACATAAAGTAAATTCAGGACAAACTAGCAAGTAAAGAAGCAGAAGAAATATCTATTAAGATATTGAGAATGTAGATGATCATTAAAGTGTGTATTCACATTATATGGGACATGACATGTTTCTATTCTATATCAAATTCCAAAAAAGTGATGGCCTGGAAACAACAGGAAAATAGAGAATTAAAGAGTAAAGCAAGAGCTCTGTGTATAAAAATTAATCAAAAATTAAATCGTTAGCAAAATAACTCACCTTGCTCGTCGAGGAGTTTCTTTGTGAGATCCTCAGCTTCATCTCCACCCTCTAATTCCAAGGTATCATCACTAATTTCTAGGTTCTCCAACTCGAGTTCCAAATCATCAGGATTTGATACCTCCTTGTTATCCTTGGGTTCTTTCATCTCTATTTGAAACAAAGAATCAGTTATCTCTGAATTAAAAGTCATATTGAAATCCTGCCACAAAAATAGATAAGAATTCATAAAATCTGCATCATTTGTCTTAGAATCTACATATATACCTGGCAATAAACTTGAGTATATATTTAATATTCTCAGATTTTATAAAATATAGTACACTCATTGAGAACAAAGACCATAACTTCTTTGATTCTATAAGCCATCTATTAACCGAAGGAATGGGTGGGTGGATGGATGGATGGATGGATGGAGACATACATGGCATGAGGATCTGTGGTAAAGAGAGGAAAATAAAGTTGATTAGATAAAGTGGACTCAGATTAAGGTGGATCTCAAACTCCATGATGGCAAGTTCAGACTTTCTCTTTCACAAAGTATGAGCTGTTGGGTCACGAGCAGGAGATAACATTTAAATGTGAGGTGATGTGAAAACTGACTTACCTACAATACACAAGATAAATCAGAAAGACTAGATGTAAAAAGACCAATTAGGGAAGCATCCTTTTAATTCAGATGTCAGGGGTTAGAGGAAATAAACAAAAATGCAACAAAACAAAGGAAAATGGCCAGGGGTTGGTAATAAGGCTCAATAGAAAGGATAAAAAAGAAAGCAGAACTAAAACAATTTCAACAATATTGCCATAATGTTCACTGGATTAGCCTTATTTTGTGTTTGAAAATTTTCATAAACAAAAAAACCTGAGTTCAAGAGTATGCTTAAAATAGTAGTAGACTTAGGGTGTCAACTCAAATTATTATATTTCTCAGCCTCATCTTCTCTTACAATCTCTAATCTCATAATTTCTGTAGCAAAAGCAGAAATGTTTTACTGATACATGATGCCATCCCATATCTGGAAGTATCAAAGCTCTAATATGGATTGGTTTTGCTATCTCTATTGGAGACAATTTTCTCATTCATTCACCCTTTCATTCAACTAACACTTAAAATCTTACATGCTAACTACTGTTCTAAACAACAAGGATACAACTTTGTACCAGACCAAAACCCCTGCCCATATGGAGCATACACTCACTCCCCAGTATTCTCTAATGCCTGGCTATCAACAAATCAACATTTACTGATCAGCTACTATGTATTAAAAACAATGCTAAGCTGCTGAACATTCACGAAAAGCTTAAAATCTAACTCTTGCTCTCAAGAAATGTACAATCTATCCAAGGAAATTAAATTAAGATACACAAGTGAGTCAGAGGGGTATGGTGAAGAGAGGATTCCAAGCAGAAAACATAACGAGGGATGGCCATGAAGCAAGAGGACTGTCCTGTTGCAGATGCTGAAAAGGAGAAAAAAGTAAATGTTATGTGGTATCAGATATTGAAGAGGAAGACCTAAACCAAACTATGCAGGGTGGAAGAGACAAGGTATAACAAGTTTACATTATATTCAAATAAATGCAAAGCCATTAAAAGATAGGAAAGTAAAATTAATTTTTTAGAATGCATAGAAGGCAGCCAGGGAGGAAGTATCACATAGTGGCCTAGGTTAAGAGACAATAGTACCTTAGATTAGAATAGAAGCAGTAAGGACAAAACCAATCTGAGATACATGTAAAAGGTTGAATTAGCTAGACTTGATTACTACAGTGACTGCTCCTTCCTCTTCTATCTGACCCTGAAAAACACTGACATTTAAAAGGGCAAATGAAAGTGGAAGCTGAAGATAAGTAGAGAAGACAGGAAGGTTTAGTGCCACAGAAGCCATGGAATGGAAATCCTCCACAAAGGAAATAGTAAACTGTGTTGAATGGTTTGAGAGATCAAATGAGACAGAGACTGGAAACTGCCCATGAGATAAAGCAATATAAAGGTGACTGGTAATTTTGGCAAAAACAGTTTCAGGGTAGAGGTGAGGCTGGAGTCAGACTGGAGCAGACTAATGAGCAAATAAGATAGTGAACAATCTGCATCTTTCAAGAGGACTACATAAAAAAGAGACAGGAGAGTAGCTGACAAAGGATGGGAGGCCCAGGAGGTTTCAGAATATTCACAATTTGTTTTGAACTTTTTTGTTTTTTAAAGATGAGAATATCTTTGAATACTGAGATTAAGGATCCAGTAGAGAGAGGGAGAGAGAGACAGAGAGTTCAATACCAAAGAGACAAAAAGGGATAATGGATTGCAACAAGGTTCAGAGAAAGAGGGAAACAAGATTCAGAGCAAGAAGATGGACTGGCCTTATGTAGAAGGTGTAAAATTTCACTTATCACCCAGGGAAGAAACATTCTATAAGCCCTAAGGCCGGTAGATTTATAAATTAGAAGGGGCACACTGTTGAGGGAGTTCTATCTGAAGGCTTCCATCTTCTCTATGAAATCTATATTGTATATCATCTTCTGATAAGGAGGGAAGCAGAACAAAAACCGGAGAAAGAATGAAAATGTGTTATGAAGTGTGGGAGAGTGAACTAAGGACAGAGATGCTGTCGAGTTTCCATGCAGTGTTGAGAACCTGGTTGAGATTGCTGACCATGAATTTATCAAGTCATCAAGCTATCTAACTGATCGTCTCCAGAAGAGCTCAACAGTTTGGATACAGAAACCAATATGGCGGATGACTGAGTTCATCCAGGGCTGAACTTGACAGGCATGTATGAAGGAAAGACAGAAGGAGAAAGAATGTATAAGAGAACTATTAAAGATGTATACCAGCATGTAATCTAGAAAAGAAGGCAAGTGAAGGCAGGTGGAAACTACTGGAAGGCCAAAAAAATAAAAATAAATAATAATTTAAAAAATTTTTTTAAATGAGGAAGCAAAGCAAAGGAGGCAGAAGAGGGGCAGTGAGAGTACCTGAGAAAGTAAGGTGTAAGGACACAGAGATATTTAAGTTAGCGGTTTGAGATGATTTCAGGGGTGGTGCAGTTTGGGAAGATTAATTTCTATCATACTGGTAAAAATGAAAGGCAAAGAGAGATGCCTTAAGTTCAAACCAGTTACTAGTAGAAACTGTCCTATAATTTTTTATCCACAGAATACCTCTACCAAATAAAATGGCATTTTCTTTCTTTTAATAAGTTCAACTGCTTAGTCAGTCACCAGATTCGATCTATTCATTCTTGGGTATGTTTCTGTACATAAGACCATATCCCCCCTTCTCCTTTCTTATAACTGTTTGTAGGACTGATCTCTTACATTACTAAAACAGAGACCTGCTGGTCCACACCATATTTCTAATTTGTCCTATATACCACTGACAGAGTAACCTTTAACAGAAAGTAACAAAACAGAGCAACAAAAAGCTGTGTATCAATCACGTCTACGCATCTGTTATTTAAACTTCAAATAAATGATATTCATGGTCTGTGGCAAGATAGTCCAACGAATTTCTCACTACCTTCCTAATTTATTACATCTTCTACAAAGGCAAAATGAATTATTTGATCCTTACTTCCTCTCCAAATATACTAGATAATTTCCAGCTTCTCTGTCTTTTTTTCACGCCATTCTATCTACTTGGAAGGTCCACCCCACTATCTCTTGTCAAAATCCAAGTTAAGCTTCAAAAAGTCTGTCACAAAAGTCCATTTCTTCCAGAGTTTTATCTGATCTCCAACCATGATTACTGACCCCACGGTTTTTTGTTTATTTGTTTGTTTTTAAAGATTTGAAAGAGTCCGTGGCATGTTGCAGGGGCGGGAGGGGGCAAGGGAGAGGAACAGAGAGAATCCTAAGCTGACTCCCCTCTGAGCAAAGAGCCGCGTGCGTAGGATTCTATCTCACAACCCTGAGATCATGAACTGAAATCAAAAGTCAGAAGCTTAACTAACTGAGCTTCCTGGCCCCACTGTCTCAACTGCCACAGTTCTTTGTACTTTTCCTATGGCCCACTCCTACTCTCCTTCATATTCTAATTCTTTGAGGCCCTGGCTGCTCCCCACTAATGTGACTGTAAGTCCACAGACTAGCTCATATTTGTCTCATCCATGTCCCTCCATACATTATCTCACAAGAAAGGTTGAGACCCTCAGCTCACTACCTCAAAGAAAAACAAATATTAGAACCCTTCAAGGGGCGCCTGGGTGGCCCAGTGGGTTAAGCCTCTGCCTTCAGCTCAGGTCATGATCTCAGGGTCCTGGGAGCAAGCCCCACATTGGGCTCTCTGCTCAGCAGGGAGCCTGTTTCCCCCTCTCTCTCTGCCTGTCTCTCTGCCTACTTATGATCTCTCTCTCTCTCTCTCTCTGTGTCAAATAAATAAAATCTTAAAAAAAAAAAAGAACCCTTCAAGTAAGTCAAACTTGAATGATGCAGAGAAATACAAATTAAAACCACAGCGAGATACCACCTTACACCAGTCAGAATGGCTAAAATCAACAAGTCAGGAAATGACAGATGTTGGCGAGGTTGCGGAGAAAGGGGAACCCTCCTACACTGTTGGTGGGAATGCAAACTGGTGCAGCCACTCTGGAAAACAGTATGGAGATTCCTCAAAAAGTTGAAAATGGAGCTACCCTACGACCCAGCAATCGCACTACTGGGTATTTATCCTAAAGACACAAAGGTAGTGTTCCTCAGGGGCACGTGCACCCGAATGTTTATAGCAGCAATGTCCACAATAGCCAAACTATGGAAAGAACCTAGATGTCCATCAACAGATGAATGGATAAAGAAGATGTGGTATATATATACAATGGAATATTATGCAGCTATCAAAAGAAACGAAATCTTGCCATTCGCAACGACATGGATGGAACTGGAGGGTATTATGCTGAGCGAAATAAGTCAATCAGAGAAAGACAATTATCATATGATCTCTCTGATATGAGGAACTTGAGGGGCAGGGTGGGGGGCTGTGGGGGGTAGGGAGGGAAAAATAATGAAACAAGATGGGATGGGGAAGGAGACAAACCATAAGAGACTTCTAATCTCATAAAACAAACTGAGGGTTACTGGGGGGTGGGAGGGTAGGGATAGGGTGGATGGGTTATGGACATTGGGGAGGGTTTGTGCTTTGGTGAATGCTGTGAAAGATGTAAGCCTGATGATTCACAGACCTGTACCCCTTGGGCAAATAATAAAAATAAAATTAAAAAAAAAAAAAAAACTTGAATGATGCTATGAAAAACCTACCATGGCAGAAAGAAATATTGAGGTAACTAATGTTTTAGAAACTACTCCTTGAGGCTTCAATTGTATATATATGAGATACCTTCTGAAAAACTTTAACTGACAAAACTAAGCAGTAGATATCTAAAATGAGTATTTTATATATTTTTCCTTATACTTCCTGAAATATTTCAAATATTTCAACACTACTCCCCATAAAATATAGTGTGTGTGTGTGTGTATATATATATATATATATATATATATATATATATATATATATAAAGTAAAATTTACCTTAAGGTAAGAACATCGAACATCTTTGAGATTAACCAAGAGAAATTTTTATATTTTTATGGTACCACAATACAGTACCATGTATTTTTATGGTACCACCATCCTACGGCATTCTTACCATAGGATGACCTCGACTATATCATGTGCACAAAAATAGTCTAATTTTTGGAATACTCAGCCATCAAAAAAAAAAAAAAGAAAGAAAGAAAGAAAGAAATCTTGCCATTTGCAATGACATGGATGGAACTAGGGGGGGTTATGCCAAGTGAAGTAAGTCAATCAGAGAGAGACAACTATCATATGATCTCACTGATATGTGGAATTTAAGAAACAAAACAGAGAATCATAGGGGAAGAGAGGAAAAAAATAGATGAAATCAGAGAGGAAGACAAACCATAAGAGACTCTTAAGCATAGGAAACACTGAGGGTTGCTGGAGGGAAGAGGGGTGGAGAGTGGGGTAACTGGGTGATGGACATTAAGGAGGGCTCATAATGTACTGAGCGCTGGGTATTATATAAGAATGACCCATCACTGACCTCTACCTCTGAAACCAATAATACATTATATGTTAACTGAATTTAAATAAAAATAAAATTTAAAAAACAGCCTATTTTTCATTTCACATTCAGTATATTTTAACTTAGACTCTAAAGAAGAATGTTATAAAAAGAAATTTTTTTATTATTCTTCTTTCAATTAGTATTCAGCACCACCCTATCTCCCATTTAATATATATGTTCTATATGAAAAAAGAAAACGAAACTGATCCTTTAAAAAAAACTTTCAGTTAAAAACTTTAGGTGTTTGGGTGACAATATGTTACTACGTATGTTACCTGTAACACATGCACCACTATGGGGGGGATGTTGACTGTGAGGGATGCTGTGAGTGTATGGAGGGACGGGGGATAGGAGAACTGTGTACTTTCAGCTTAATTTTGCTGTGAACCTAAAACTTTAGCTCTAAAAAATGAAGTCTAATATTAAAAAAAAAAGTTTTTGTGCGTCAAAGGACATTATCAAGAAAGTAAAAAGACAATCTTTGGAGTGGGAAAAATATTTGCAAATCTTATCAGGGTCTAATATCCAGAATATTTTTAAAATTCTTACAACGAAAAGACGATTTAATTAAAAAACAAAGGACTTAAAAAGAGATATGCAAATGGCCAAAAACCACATGAAAAGATATGCAACATCACCTCATTAGGTGATCAAGTCATTAGGAAAATGTAATCAAAATCACATAACCACCTTTACATCCACTAGGACGGCTGTAGGAAAAAGGAAATCATATAATACCAAGTGTTGGTAAGAACGTAAAGAAATATAGGGATTAACGTGGTTCAGCCACTGTGCAACAGTTCGGGAGTTCTAAAAGTTAAATACAGATGTATTTCTTAATCCCCTTCACCTATTTCACCCATCCATCTGCACTCCTCCCCTCTGTCAACCGCCAGTTTGTTGGGTGTATTAATAAATCTGTTCTGGGGCGCCTGGGTGGCTCAGCGGGTTAAAGCCTCTGCCTTCGGCTCAGGTCATGATCTCAGGGTCCTGGGATCGAGGCCCGCATTGGGCTCCCTGCTCAGCGGGGAGCCTGCTTCCTCCTCTCTCTCTGCCTGCCTCTCTGCCTGCTTGTGATCTGCTCTCTCTCTCTGTGTCAAATAAATAAATAAAATCTTTAAAAAATAAATAAATAAAATAAATAAATCTGTTCTAGTTTTTTTTGTTGTTTTTTTTTCAGATTCCACATATAAGTGAAATCATATGGTATTTGTCTTTGTCAGACTTATTTTACCTAGCATAATATTCTCTAGGTCCATCTAACAACATCCAAGTTGTTGCAAATAATAAGATTTTATTCTTTTAAGATTTTATTTATTTGAGGAAGAGTGAGCAAGAGAACACAAGGTGGGGGGGTGGGGAGTGGGGCAGGCAGGGGCAAAGGGAGAAGCAGAGTGCCCCCCCCACCCAGCTGAGTAGGGAACCCAAATGCAGGGCTCGATCCCAGGACCCTGAGATCATGACCTGAGAGGAAGGCAAACACTTAACCAACTGAGTCACCAGGCACCCAAGGTTTTATTCTTTCTTATGACTGAGTAACATTTCATTTTATATATATGCCATATCCTCTTTATCCATTCACATCTATCAACAGGCACTTAGTTTGCTTCTACATTCTATAGAAATAAACGGTAGAGGTTTATTACTTCTACATTCTGTAGAAGTAAACTACTGTAAAAAGTGCTGCAATAAACACGGGGTGCATATAACCTTTCAAATTACTGTTTTTGTTTTCCTTGGGTAAATACCCAATAGTGGAACTAGTAGATTGTATTGTATTTCTATTTTTAAGTTTTTGAGGACATTCCATACTGTTTTCTATTTGTAGTACCAAATTATATTCCCACCAACAATAACGAAGATCCCTTTTTCTCCATATTCTCACCAACACCTGTGATTTCCTGTCTTTTTTGATACCAGCGATTCAGACTGGTGGGAGGTGATATCTCACTGTGGTGTTTTTTGTTTTGTTTTGTTTTTAGAGGTTTTTTTTTTAGTTTCTTTTGTTTGTTTTGTTGTTTTCTTTTTTATTATTTGTCCCGGGGTACAGGTCTGTGAATCATCAGGCTTACACCTTTCACAGCATTCACCAAAGCACAAACCCTCCCCAATGTCCATTACCCATCCACCCTATCCCTACCCTCCCACCTCCCAGTAACCCTGTTTGTTTTGTGAGATTAGGAGTCTCTTATGGTTTGTCTCCTTCCCCATCCCATCTTGTTTCATTATTTTTCCTTCCCTACCCCCAAAACCCCCCGCCCTGACCCTCAAGTTCCTCATATCAGAGAGATCATATGATAATTGTCTTTCTCTGATTGACTTATTTCACTCAGCATAATACCCTCTAGTGCCATCCACGTTGTTGCAAATGGCAGGATTTCGTTTCTTTTGATAGCTGCATAGTATTCCATTGTATATATATACCACTTCTTCTTTATCCATTCATCTGTTGATGGACATCTAGGTTCTTTCCATAGTTTGGCTATTGTGGACATTGCTGCTATAAACATTTGGGTGCATGTGCCCCTAAGGATCACTACCTTTGTATCCTTAGGGTAAATACCCAGTAATGCGATTGCTGGGTCATAGGGTAGCTCTATTTTCAACTTTTTGAGGAAGCTCCATACTGTTTTCCAGAGTGGCTGTACCAGCCTGCATTCCCACCAACAGTGTAGGAGGGTTCCCCTCTCTCCGCATCCTCACCAACATCTGTCGTTTCCTGACTTGTTGATTTTAGCCATTCTGACTGGTGTGAGGTAGTATCTCACTGTGGTTTTGATTTGATTTCCTTGGTGAGTAGTGGTGTTGAGCATCTTTTCATGGTCTATTGGCCATCTATATGTCTTCTTTAGAAAAATGTATATTCAGATCCTCTGCCCACTTTTTAATCAAATTGTTTTTTTGGTGCTGAGTTGTAGGAGTTCTTTATAAATTCTGGATATTAACCCCTTATCAGACATATCATTTGCAAGTGTCTTCTCCCATTCAGTAGTTATTATAATAACTTTGTATGGTGACAGATGGTAACTACGCTTATAGTGGTGAGTACTATACAACATACAGAACCATCTAATCACAATGTTGTTCACCTCAAACTAACGTAACATATGTCAACTATACTTCAATTTAAAAAAAATCAAAAAATAATAAAAAAATAATAAAAGAACAATTACCATATAACCCTATAATTCCTAGGTGTATACTCAACAAATTGCAAATAGACACTCAGGTAAGTACCTATTCATAGCAGCACTATTTACGGTACTGACAGTAGCAAAAATGTGGAAACAGCTCAAAAGTCCACTGACAGATAAATGGAAAAACAATTTGTGATACACACACAAAATGAAATAACAGTTCAACCATAAAGAGGAATGGAGTACTCACAAATGCACAATGTGATGTACCTCTAAAACATGATGCTAAGAAAAAGAAGTCAGACACAAAAGATCATACAGTGTGTGACTCCAATTACATGACACACTAAAAACAGATAAATCCATAGACACAGAATGCAAATTGGTATTTGCCAGGGGTTAGAGGAAGGGAGGAATGAAGAGAAACTACTTAATGGGTATAGGAATGATGGACTGTTTAAGAAGTATGTGTTATAATACTTATACATCAAAAGCAAAGAACATTGCTTTTTAGTTTTAGTGTAAGGTACATAAATTACTAATCCTACCATAATGCAAAAAGCAGTGTAACACAGGAATTTCGGGCCCAAGTCATTCATTAACAAGGCTGAAATTTCAGATCCTCCACACTTACTAGCTGTGTAAGTTACTTAACCCTGGATAGTTACTCAACCCTTTTGTGCCAGTTTCCTCATCTGAAAACAGGGACAACAGTAGCTGTGTTTCACAGGGTTATCATGAGAATCAAACAATTTTTTACTTATAAAGTACTAAAATGATATTTGGCATGAAGTGATTATTAAATAAAAATTACTAGCTATTATTTTTTTACATGAGTTCCCTAATATATCAGATTATAAAAGTACATTTAAAAAAAAATTATCTCCTATCTCTTCAAATCCCTGCCACCGTTCCCTCCCATCTCCCCTCCATCTCTACAGTTTGGCAGAATTCCCTTTAGAGAACATGGTGTGACTGGTATTCAGGACCTCCTACTATGTTAATGATCTCAAAGCTTGTGATTTCTCTAAATCAACACTCTTTCACAAAGAGCTAGGGATATCTGGGCTAGAAAGAGTATTATAGGTAAAGAGCACCACAGAACTGACATTTTCCTAATAATCCAACAGGGAGAATTTCAGCTCTTACCAAGAACTCACATGAATTCATTACATTATAAACATTTTCAAATTATTTCATATTAACATAAATATTCTGGCATTGTTGACAGTATATCATTTATCACCCTTTCATACTCCATTCCACGTTATTCTGTCTTTCATTTAATCTAATGACTCAATGTTCACACTGCAAAACTAGTAACTAAAAAAATACTTTTACAAGTACTATTTTGAAATTAATTTTAATAGCACTTAATGTAAAAATTTATCCTCTAGAATTTACCTTTGGAATCATCTTTGTTGGAATCTTTATTCTGACAACTTTTCTCGTTATCTTTAAACAAGATGGCTGGAACAAAAGCTTTTAAATCAATGAGGTTCTCATAAAAATTCCGAGCATCTTCATCTTCCCATATACCACCTTCCAAGTCATATTCTCCAGGCTTACCAGGTGTAAAAATATCAATTCCAGGCCCATGCTCTACAATAAAATAAGCCAGAGGGAATTAAAACCAGGTATAGTAGCAAAACCACATAACAAGATATTTTATATTTTCAATCTTACAACTCATGAATCTGGAGTGTTTCAATTAATAGAAGCTTCTTCAATCAACAAACACTCTGGATTGTTCATGTAATCATCTTCAATTTCAAATCAGGACAGACTAGAGGACAGCATATGAGAATGATGTTTTTTCTCTTATATAAGAAATATATAAGCCTGGCCATTCCTAAAACATCCACATCTCCCATAAAGCAGCTTTTCTTTATGACTCCCAACCCTCTGTACCGCTTATATCACAATTATCTTCACAAGTAAACCAAAAAAATTTAGTATTTCTTTTTTTAAGCAACCCCTGCACCCAAGGTGGGGCTTGAAGTCACAACCCTGAGATCAAGAGTCACATTGTCTCTGGGATGCCTGGGTGGCTCAGTCGGTTAAGCATCTGCCTTGGGCTCAGGTCATGACCCCAGGGTCCTGGGATAGAGCCCCATGTCAGGGTAAATGATGCATTTCATAGCAAAAACAAGACCAAGAGCAAAAACAACAGAACACTGGCTCCCTAGAACACTCCTTATATGCCTTACAGCACAACTATTTAAACTCAGGGCACTAAACCCATATACTATAAAAGACTGATAAATCTGTAACTTTTGTGCAATGAAAAATATAAACAAAAGCAAAGACAAACTAGAAGACAATACTGGCAATATTCATATGAAGAAATTAATATTCATAACATAAAGAGCCACCAAAGACCAAAATCCCAACAGAAAAATGGATAAAGCCTCTGAACAGGTAAGTAAAAGACCATATCTAAAGAACCTTAACCCCAATACTAATAAGGATAACATTATATAAAACTAACACTTACCACTTCAACACATTAGATTATGTTTAAAAGACTGATCTAAGCAAATGCTGACAAGACCATAGGGAAGTAAGCACTCTCTTATCTAGAGTATAAACTAATACAGCATTAAGGACATGTCATCTGGCAGTATCTATCAATATTTATTTTATTTTATTTTTAACATTTTATTTACTTATTTGAAAGAGAGAGAAAGAGCACAAGCAGGGCAAGCGGCAGGCAGAGGGAGATGGAGAAGCAGGCTCCCCTCTGAGCGGAGAGCCCGACATGGGGCTCACATGGGCTCGATACCAGACTTTGGGATCATGACCTAAGCTGAAGGCAGGTGCTGAACCCAGGCACCCCAGTATCTATCAATATTTAAAATAAGTATAATCTTTGATCCTGTAAGATTCCCTCTAGGAATCTATACTAAAGAAATAAAAGAAAATGTGAAGTAAGATTTACGAGGATATTCACTGCAGCACTGTTTGTAATGAGCAAAATTGAACAGAATCTAAATACCAATAAGGGCTGTCAAAATGCATTTACACACTCTGTAATATTAATGAGATACTAAAAGAATGAAGAGTATCTACCTGAACTCAGTAAATTCTCAAAAATACATTATTGAAAGAGAAAAGCTAATAAAAAATAACATACTATAAAAATTAACAAGAAAGCTATATATCAATATCTGATTATATATTTTACATATGTATTTTGTACTAAAAAGTCTGTACAGAGTCATATCAAACTGTTAACCATGGATAGCTTAGAAAATGGAATATATAAGACAGGAGACTTTCACTTTCTACTCTATAATATGCATGAATATTTTACATATATTAAAATGTATTTGCACAGTAATTATAAATTGTGAAAAAATCAACTTCTAAAGAAGCAAAAAAATGCTACAAAGTCAAAAAGCAGGAGATAATCACAGGAAACTATTTGCAATGCGTATGACAAAGAATAATTTCTTTCTTTAATATGAAAAGTGCTTTTATACTTCGATTAAAAAGATATTTGATTAAAAAGAAAAGGGTAAAGGATTCAAACCAGTGTCACAGAGAAACATACATGTATATATAAAACAGCCAATAAACTTAAAGAAAAGATGCTCAACCTCACTCAGAAGATAAAAATCAAGAACTACAATACAGTAAGAAGGTAAGGAAAAACTCATTCTCACATAGCTAGTGGCATGTAAATTTCCTTGGAAGAATATTTAACTTTATATATTGAAACTTAAAATGCATATACTCTATGGAAGTGTTGAATCACTATACTGTACACCTGAAACTAATATTACACTACATGTTAACTGACTGAATTTAAATAAAAACTTAAAAAATAAAATGTAAAAAAAAGAGTAGTTGCAGAATAGTATATATAATATGATCTCATTTCAGCAGGGCAGGAACAAATATTCTGATCACTTAAAAGTTTAGGCCTCTTCCAAAAGGTACCAAGACGAGGTACCAGTATCCTAAAACAGCTAAAAAAAACAAAAACAAAAAAAACCAGGCAGATAATATATATATATAAGTTTTTGAACAGAATATCAGATAGCACAGGAAAGTAATTCCTATAAGAGAGAAGAAACAAAAAACCTGAGCCCTACAATTAACTGCTCTAGCTTACTGCCTGATAAGATTTTCCAGGCTACAGCCAAGTAAGGGAGAAGTGAAGCAGACCCCAGCAGTCTCCATGAGATGAGAACGACACAAGCTGGGAGTGTGGCAAGACTCTAGCCCACGTGGCTAGATATTGCAGGACAGAGTACCACAGAAAAAAAAGCACAGGGACAGACCTTAAAGATCAGCAGAGAGCTCCTCCTGAATGTTCAGCTGAATACTGATCAGCCCCGATGTGTGAGGAAACAAGTTGAAACTGGGACATTAACTACTATGAATCTTCCAATTCATTGGAAATCAGGTAGAGTACAGAACGATATTGCTTCTATAATAGGGAAAATTAGCCCTAGACTAAAGGCTGCTCTGATCCTACATAACAAAGCCAACCTGAAAAGGATAAAACTGTTTCCAAGTAGCTTAACTGTGCCCTACAATGACGGTCAATGATATTTCTAAGAATACAAAACTATCCGGCACTTATCCAATTTAAACATGATGAAAAATGCAAAATGTAGGAAAAATACAAGAGCTGTAGAGGAGATCAATCATTTAATCAACTAAAAACCAATGCAGAAATGACATATATGATAAAATTGATAAGGACCTTAAAACAGATATTCTAACTGTATTTTATATACTCAACAAGAGAGGAGATAGACTAAGCATGTTTGAGACCATGGAAAATATAACCAGCTTCTAGAGATAAAAATTACATCTCTGTATAATATTAATAATATGGAGCGCCTGGGTGGCACAGTCGGTTGATCATCGGACTCTTGGTTTCAGCTCAGGTCATGATGTCAGAGTTGTAAGATCAAGCACCACATCAGGTGGTGTGATCCACAATCAGCACAGAGTCTGCTCGAGATTCTCTCCCTCTCCTCCTCTGCCCCTTCCACTTGTGCTTTCTCTCTCTCTAAAATAAATAAATCTTTTTTTAAAAGGTTAATAGTAAGGGCGCCTGTGTGGCTCAGTCATTGGGCAACTGCCTTCGTCTCAGGTCATGATCCCAGCATCCTGGGATTGAGCCCCACGTCAGGCTCCCTGCTCAGAGGGCAGCCTGTTTCTCCCTCTCCAGCTTCCCCCTGCTTGTGTTTCTCTCTGTCTCTATCAAATAAATAAATAAAACCTTTCAAAAAAATTAAAAAAAATAAAAAGGTTAATAGTATATTAGACACTGTAAAATAAAAGACTAGTGAATTGGAAGACACAGCAATGGAAACTATCCAATACAAAACACAGAGAAAAAAGTATTAAAGAATAAAAAGAACAACTTCAAATCACCTAACATATTTAGAATTAAATCTCCATAGCAGGTGGAATAGTAACAAAAAATAAATTTGAAGAAACAAGGGTCAAAATTTTTCAAATTTGATGAAAATTATAAACTCAAAGATTCAGGAAGTCCAATGAACCCAAGCACAAGAAACAAAGAAAAACACACCAAACTACATCATAATTAAGAAATTTTAAAGCAACCAGAGGAAAAATACACCATATGTTAAAAAAAAAAGTATTGAAAGAAAAAAATGTCACCCTAAAATTCTACACCTGGTGAAAATATCTTTTAAAAATGAGGACAGGGGCGCCTGGGTGGCTCAGTGGGTTAAAGCCGCTGCCTTCGGCTCAGGTCATGATCCCAGGGTCCTGGGATCGAGGCCCACATCGGGCTCTCTGCTCGGCAGGGAGCCTGCTTCCTCCTCTCTCCTCTCTCTGCCTGCCTCTCTGCCNCCTGCCTCTCTGCCTACTTGTAATCTCTCTCTCTGTGTCAAGTGAATAAATAAAATCTTTAAAAAAAAAAAAATGAGGACAGAATTTTGTGTTGACCTATTATCTCTGGAAAATGCCTAAAAATCTTTTCAAGTCATTTAACATTAAAAGAAAAACTACCTTAAATATCAGTAGAAATAAATCAATACCAAATCAATGCTAAACAGTATCAAAGATTTTAGTTCTAAAATAAAATAAAGGGCGCCTGGGTGGCTCAGTGGGTTAAAGCCTCTGCCTTCGGCTCAGGTCATGATCCCAGGGTCCTGGGATCAAGGCCCACATCGGGCTCTCTGCTCGGCGGGGAGCCTGCTTCCTCCTCTCTCCTCTCTCTCTGCCTGCCTCTCTGCCTACTTGTGTCAAATGAATGAATGAATGAATGAATAAATAAATAAATAAATAAATAAATAAAAGTAGACTCTTTAAAAAAATAAAATAAAATAAAATAAAATAAAATAAAATAAAATAAAATAAATATACTAAAAATGTTTCAAGAAACCTGCCCGATTAAAACAAACACAAATTCTACAGTGGAACTTCTTTAAAAAAAAAAAAAAGTCTGAGGTTCACTGATAAAGGGATATAAAAATTAGTAGGCATTACATGCATTACATACATGATTATATATAATAAAATAAATGCATTCGCACTAAACAATAGGTGTTTCTTACTGAGATGTAAAATACAAAATATCTTTTGGTATATAAGAGGATACCTTACAAATATTTTACTCGTAAAATTTTTAAGTAAACAGGATTGCCAGATAGCTTGAAGATTAATAACACATTACATCTACTAACATAAATATAATCATTATATAAAGTAGCTGGAGTGACAGATTAATGTATTAAGAGCCCTACCAACCTAAGGAAAATCAAAATGGAATTTTAAAACATCCTTGAAATAATATGGAGGGGTGCCTGGGTGGCTCAGTGGGTTAAAGCCTCTGCCTTCGGCTCAGGTCATGATCTCAGGGTCCTGGGATCAAGCCCCACATCAGGGTCCCTGCTCAGCGGGGAGCCTGCTTTCCCCTCTCTCCCTGCCTACTTGTGATCTCTCTCTCTGTCAAATAAATAAATAAAATCTTTATTAAAAAAAAAAGAAATAGTATGGAAAAACAACTCATTTCACAAAATGATAAACAATTTATCTTACAAAATTGTAAGGTAACTTTTATTTCTAAATAACAATTTAAGATATTGTATCATTCAAAACAAATAGATTAAAAATAAGGATAAATGTAACAATAGTAGAATCCCAAAGATCCAATCCACCTTATGAAAAATAAAGTGAATCTTTTTATAACCCCAAGTACGGTCTAAGACAGGCCCTGTTCGAGGCACCTGGGTGGCTCGGTTGGTTAAGTGTCCAACTTTTGGTTTTGGCTCAGGTCAGGATCTCAGGATTGTGAGATCTAGCCCAGTGACCAGCTCCACGCTCAGCACAGAGTCTGCTTGATATTCTTAGATTCTTTCTCCCACCTCTCCCTCCCACTCTTCTCCTCCCTGCCCTCCCGCAATATGCTGGCTCAAATAAATAAAATCTTAAAAAAAAAAAGAGGCCCTTGTTGGATATAATTCAAAGATACCTAATATAAAAGAACCCGAAGGAATGCATCATAAGATCATATGAGTTATTTATTTTTCTCTAAATGCAAAGCCTTTTTCATTCATAGGAGTATTTCAAATAGCAGCTTTTCAAAGTTCTTATTAGGTCTTAATACTATACTTCTTCATTTAAAAGACTTTAAAGGCATGTTTAAAACTTAAATTTTCAATAATATACATCTGACAAAAGTAAAGATAAGTGATAGTGCTTAATACTACTTCTTCATTTAAAACCCTTTAAAGGCATGTTTAAAACTTAAATTTTCAATAACATACACCTGACAAAGTAAAGATACGTGACAGTGCTTACTGAAAAATCACAATGTTTTTAGGGCTATCTTACCTTCTGGTGTTGGTTTGTCTTGAGGAAGATCTGGCATATTTTCATCCAAGAGGTCTGCTAAAGATTGAGAATTTGCCAGCAGCTTCTGATATGACATAGCAAATTCCTCATACTGTTTATGTCTATCTTCACTTAGCTCCCCTTTAGAATGGAGAATACGCCTATAAACAAATGATGAAATAATCTGATAATCTCATCAAAATACAGGCAATCATGTATTGTTACACTGGGACTGTTCCATAAAATTTTATCACATAAGCTTTTTGCATGATTTTCTTCAATTTATTTTTTAATAACATTTTCAAGATGTATCTGAAAATTAAAACTGATATAATCAAATTCACCTAAGCAATTAAATATCAACATAAATTCTTCAAAGAATATTGAGATTAACTATGCCTGCAGAAAATATAAAATTTAACAATGCCACTAATTAAAAATTATTTTAAAAGTATTTCGTTAAAAATACTCCCTTCAGATAGTTAATCAAAAATACTTAACATACCGAAAAAAGTTACTATTCAAAAATAACAGGTTATAAAATCAGTATCCTTACACTTTTACAATGATGTGAATCAAGATTTTTTTAAAAAGCCCACATCTCCCTAACAGCCAATTCTCAGTTTACTGTACAAGTACTGGTTATTTATCCATTTAACGAATATTAATGGAGCAACACACTTAAGCAAGGCCAGGCCATCTCAGGAGCAGAGAATACAACTAGTCTTCTACTCTACAAATAAATCACTAATAAGCCTCCCATAATCAGAAATACAGAACTATTGAAAATTTTCAAAATGAATAGTGAAGTAAAAACCTTACTATATATACAGATAGCTGAGATGTCTATACCTGCATCTATTTATGACTAAGTACATAGTATAACATGTGAAACATATAAACCTTAGTGCAAATACAATATAGGTTTCAAAAAGCCAACTGTAAATGTAAACTAAGTCATTTTCAAAATATATAAAAGTTTTTTATTACTTGTCATTTGAGTTTTCTTATGAACAAGGAAGAAAATGAGGTGTTTTTTGGTGACGTTATCTTATTAAGAGTTACAGAAAATAAAGTGAAAAATCATGCCTAAACTTACTCATCCCAGCTTAGATGGAACAATTTCCAAACTTTCCTATCTTACCCAATTCCTACCCACATAAACTTTTGTTTAAATGCTATAACATTCCAGCCAACATTTTCTAAGTTAGGAGTTTCTGCTCCCATTACAAGCACAAGGTAGATCAATGCATAGGATACTATTCATTAAATCCAATCTTCTTCTTTTTTCAGATCCAGCCTATTAGAGATCTAAAATGAAGAATTTTCACTCATTTTCTTATGATTTAAAAGTACGTTAGTATCATTCTACAAACAAAAATAGAGTTTCTCTCTCTAACCACTTATTTCAAACTAATTTTACACGAAAAAAGTCTTTCAGTAAGTTTTATGAATGAATTCTAAACCCAAAACATTCAAAAATACTGAACTCATGAAAGCAATGACTATTATTTTCTGAGTGAGCTCGTTAGAACTTTTAAATAGAAGTTGCATCATTTTTGAAGATAAAAAAGTCACTAAAATTAAATAAATTGTTTAAATTAATACTCAAAAGTAGGCTATTCTAAAATGTTCTGTAGTGTATTATTAGGAAAAATGTTAGTCAATAAAAACTTAAGTGAATTTATTCTGTAGCAGATTATGTTCAGAGTGGTAATGGTCTTAAGAAATTTCAAAACATCTACTGACAATTAAGATGCAAAATTATTTCAGTACTTGAAAAGAAATTGGAAAATATCTCAAAAGAACAGAACCTGGAACTTTCTCTAACAAGTTCTGACACCCTAGTAATCTGAAGAACATACATGCAGTTTTAGATTATATGAAATTCACTAAGCATTTATGATATATAACCAGTAACAAAGTGATTACTATTTTATCGCAACAAAAAAGGAACACTCTTCTTCATTATCAATCTCATTTTCAAACATCTGCCTGTGACTTTGCATTCAATCAATTAAAAGTGATTTAATTCTATGATAGTTCCCTTTGTAAGCATTCCAGTTTCTTTCCAGTCATCCTAGAAAAAATTTAAAATTCTGAAGCTCCAGCGGTAACTCCTCACACTTCCCCAAAACTCAATCCCATGATCAAATTTTTTAACAGTACTATTTTACCTAACTGCTTAACTTACATGTGCTTAGGTTACCACCTAGCGAGAATAGTCAAGAAAGAAGAAGAGATTTTGGTAGCTGTATTTTCTAATCATACCTTACACTAAAAACTTAGCAAGCAGCACAAGATACCAATGAAATGGCATTGGAAGAGTTCTGCCATACACAAAACTTACCTAGTCCCACATATTTTCCTTGACCATTTAAATTTATTTACTAAACATCAGACTAAACACACAACACCTAGTAAGACTATAAATTTCAAGCAGAGAAATAAATGCATCATAGGTACCTGAACATTCAAAATCCCTAGAGTCATTTAGAGGTGCTCATCAGATTAAAATGAAACATTTTTTAACGACTGTACTATATATAGCAGTTTTTTTGTTTATGAAACCCACTGGAAAAGATTTTCAGTTTGATTAACCTTTTTAGAAGACCTATATGAGGGAACTAAACATTATGAAGCACATTTGACCAAAGTACCTATTCTATTTGGTGTAAAACTCACCAAAATTTCCTACAATTCCAAAGGACTGTATCACTATGCAAAATCAAGCTGAATATATGATTTATCCCGCATCATTTTAATTACAATCTCTTCAGAAACACATATATTCAGCACATATATTCAACACTTATATTCAGACATATGTGTTGAACAGAAGCCATTCTTTTTGAGATGGTCATAAATTAGAGGTTAGCAAACTATTTCTGAAAAGGGTCCAGATAGAAGTATTTTAGGCTTTGCAGACTATACGTTCTTTGTTGCAACTACTCAACTCTGCTGATATGGCACAAAAGCATCCACAGATAATACATAAACAAATGAACATGACTATGTTCCAATAAAACTTTATCTATGCACACTGAAATCTGAACTCATAATTTTAGTACTTCACAAAATATTCTTTTGATTTTTTCCAACCATCCAAAAAAGTTAAATCTATTCTTATTCTTAGCTCACCAGCTGTGTAAAAAAGAGTGTTGGGTCTATCCAGCCCATGGGCCATAGTCTGCCAATCCCTGCCATAATTAGAGCTCACTGAATCCGTATCATTGTTAAATACATTACAAGTTGAGTACATTCCCTCTCATGTAAAATACGGAGTTACTGGCAGCATTTTAAAGATATAACAAGCAATGAAAACAAAATTCCAAATCTTATCCATTACAATAAAAATATAAGATACTAGACCTCCTTTACTCAATGATGAGCTATCACTATCCGGAAGCAATCCTAAGGTACAACAATCTTTGATTTCCAGTGTTTTTTATATTACTAATTCAACATTGTAAAGCTGACAAAATATCAAATAGTCCAATCTTGAATGGAGCATTCTATCTCATAAGAAAAGTCTAAATGCCTCAAAAAATTCTAGTATTAAAAGACACATTTTTGGGCGCCTGGGTGGCTCAGTGGGTTAAAGCCTCTGCTTTCGGCTCAGGTCATGATCTCAGGGTCCTGGGATCGAGGCCCGCATCCGGCTCCCTGCTCAGCGGGGAGCCTGCTTCCTCCTCTCTGTCTGCCTGCCTCTCTGCCTCTTTGTGATCTCTCTCCCTCTGTGAAATAAACAAATAAAATCTTTAAAAAACTAAAAAAAATAAAAGACACATTTTTGTTTTGTTTTCCTTTTTAAAATTTTTCTTATTGCTTGACACTCTTGCTCTTATTTTATATATTGTTTACTGCTATTTTGCATTATTTTAAAAATACACATTTTCAAAATCATGAAAAGGCACAAGAGAAATTCTCATCAAGTCTTTCTGAAGGATTAAGCGGGCAATATATTACAAATAATAAACTCAGATTTACTACTTACAATGAGCCAGACACTGTTATTAAAAGCGCTTTTACATGTGAATTCACTGTTATCACTCACACTTATCTCAGAGGTCCAGTGCTACTATTATTACATTTTACAGAAGAGAAAACCAAAGCACAGAGATGTGAGATAACTTGTCAAGAATTATACTGAGAATTACACTGAGTAAGTAACAGATCTAAGATTTGAACCCAAGGAGCCTGGCTCCAGAGTCCATGTTCACAACTATTGGATTACACTTTTAATTTGCTTCCCAAATTAAAATTATCCACTTGGTACCTTATACCGAAATCAGAATGTCTCTCAAATGCATATATCAAAGGCAAGCCTTCTCACACTGGGGTGTTTATTTTATATTCTTTTGGGTCCTTCTGTTTGGATCTGACTTGGTAAGTACTGAGTGGCTGGCTACTGTGTTTACTAGACACTTTATTTTTTTTTTCAAAGATTTTATTTATTTGACAGAGAGAGATCACAAGTAGGCAGAGAGGCAGGCAGAGGAGGAAGCAGGCTCCCTGCTGAGCAGGGAGCCTGATGCGGGGCTCATCCCAGGACCCTGAGATCATGACCTGAGCCAAAGGCAGAGGCTTTAACCCACTGAGCCACCCAGGCACCGCCCTACTAGACACTTTAAAATCAAGTACAAGTACTAAACGGAGATGAAGATGAGTAATATGGAAATTGTGAAAAATACTGTATGAAGAGGTATGAAAGAACTGAATCTGACACTTGCTATATAAGTCACAATGGGTAAGCTCTTTAATTCCTAGATCTGATCACCTTCAAAATAGAGGTATTTCTTTCAAGGGTACTATGAGGATCAATTAAAATCATACATGTGATACACTTTATCACTGTACAACAGCATTTTAATGAGAAAAAAATGCCACAGCCCACTGAAAAAAAAAGCAAGAACTTTATAATTAGCCAAATTAAAAAAGAAAAAAAATCCTGGCAAGAACACAGAAAATCCACTTTAGCTTTGAGCTAATACAGTCATGCAAAATAACAGAGAACACATAGCCAAAATCTTGAAAAAAATAATCATGAAGCAGACCATGAAAAACTACTAGGTTTTACTTTTTGTCTCCTTTAGCAATTTGTCAAATTTTCAAGCCAATTAAATTTTCTTTTGGTTTCATTTTAGAATTTGGTTATGGATGTCTTAAAATCCTGTATGTAAAGACACTACAGCATAATAAGCATAACTACTTAATCAAATATTTATTAAATAACTGTCAGTCATTGAATGAGAGATAATTTCAGGAAAGATGTAACAATTTGAGCACTTACAAAATTGTTAAAGCCTTGTTGAGTCCAAAGTACAGTGACAGAACATCTTAATAGTGCTTAAATACTATACAATTTATCAAACATTCCACCTATAATGGCAAGGTACAACTTACCTGGAAGGAAAGTGGAAGGTAAAAGCAACACTACGTAATTTTACATTAATGTGCTTTTAAGTTTCAACATTGGCAAAGTAATAACGCATGAATTTGCAGTAATGAAAGAAAGCTCTGATTTTACTAACAATGGGGAAAGCCTACATTCTACTTATTTTTTTTCTATACTTTCAATCAAATCACTTAGTGCTATCTGAACATGCAATCATGAAGGTCCTATTCACCAGTACTGAAAAAAGAAACTTTTGCCACCATTCCTACCAGTTAGGGAGAAAGAAAAGGAATTAAGACATTTCAAAATTATTCAAGCAAGAATTGACTTAATATATGAATTCATGATTTCACTGCTTCAAGAAACAGTTACAAAATTAAATTATATCTAATAAAATCAAATCATTTCTTCAATTTTTATTAAATGCCAAAAAATAGTAGGTCATATTACCTCTATAAGAATAATATCTCAGAGCACAAAGCATTTTAAGTATAAAGTAAGAGCACTGAACATTATCAAAAGCAAAACCTACAAGTAAAGCTATTAACTCGAAACTGGCAGATGTTACTAGATATTTTCAAATGTGTAAAAATTAATTATAACTCCCCAAGATCAATCACTTAATCAAAACGTACTTTAAAAAATCTTTGAGGTACAAAAAGATGACAAGGTCAAATTTTTAGAATTCACCAAATCCTAGGGTCAGTTGTATTACTTGCTTTTAGGGGCTCTGAAACAGAACTATCTATCTAATATGTAGTATCAGCCCAAGTAACATGAGAAAAGAACAGCTAAGACTCAACAGGTCTCATGCAGTCACTGTCTTCATTCATTCATCAGTATCTTTCCGAAAATACCAGAGATTTTATTATTCTATTTTTTTAAATTGGTTGAAAAGCATTGTTAAGTATACACTTTAATGAGTATAGACAAAGACTTCAGAACCTCTATGAACAGTGCCATCTCCCAAGTTAATTAAAATGACCCAAAGCATTTAGGACTCACAGACTGAAAATAGCATGTATTTTTTTAACTGTCATTATTAAGATATTGAATAAAGACTTAAAGTAATTTAACTACATAAGTCTAAAGTATCCACTAGCTTGGCACTGAGACTTCCAGCATTACCATGCCTAAGAGAAACCTTACTGGGAAAAACTACTGTCCACAGTTATTCCCATGATGTAGCATAATCTCAAAACACCTACTGGATAATGACCAGGAGGGGGAAACCTTGGGAAACTGGTCATTTTAACAGTACACTGTAATGTACTAATACTAGGCCAAGGGACTCGGCACTAATCCATTCCTCATGTCTTCTTGGTCAGTCAGGTATTCAAATCTACACAGTAGAGGCTGCTCCATTTAAAGCTACCCTAAGTCATGAGTTATTTATTAAACTATATGCCAATTATTTTCTATATTGTGATTAAGATTTTGCCATTTCCCAGGGTGCCTGAGTGGCTCAGTCAGTTAAGGGGCTGCCTTCAGCTCAGGTCATGATCCCAGAGTCCTGGGATCAAGCCCTGCTTTGGGCTCCAGCCCCACATTGGGCTCCCTGCTCAGCAGAGAACCCGTGTCTCCCTCTCCCTGTCTCCTGGCTTGTGCTCTTAACTCTCTCTGTCAAATAAATAAATAAAATATTAAAAAAAAATTTTCCCATCTCCCAAATTATTACATCTAAGTAAACAGTATTTCACAATAAAATGACTGCTTCAATGCTAAGGTCAATTTATACTAGGTAAATAACCTCCTCTAATAACCACACGTTAACAGTTCTGTGTTTAAATAGGTAAAAGTTTCTAGGTAAAGGCCACAAAACCATGCTCTTAACACTACATCCCATTCAAAATTTTCAAGGCAACTTGAATAATATTAAAGTACGGGTCTGCTTATCAAAGTTGAATGTGACCAGCCAATAAGTACATAATAATATATACTGTAGATAATAACAATCAATATTCAAAATTATCATTAGGATAGAGTAATATGCCAAAAACACCTAAAGAAAGTTAAAAGAGGTTTAAGAGATGATTTCCACTAGTTCAAGGTGAAAAACTGGTCTGGCAGCAGTTCATTTGAGAAATTAATCCTCAGGTATATACAAGCTCACAAACAGTCAAAAGAATGACAAGGCAGCTATAAAAAGTAATGGAATTTGAGGTTACAGGCAGGAAAAAATGCATCCGAAACGAACGTCCTAAGGATAGTCGTGTGGAAATCATGCAGCAAGCTGAAGGAAAAAGAGGTGTTTACCCTTGAGAAGATGAAAGGGAAACATCCTGGCAGTCTGCAAATATTTGAGGTACTATCAAGGGTGTGAAAGAGGAGACACGTCCCACGTCAGTTTCTCAAAGTATCTGTGGTAAAGGAATTAGGTTTTTTCCTAATCACTACAGACAGCTTTTTTATTTTTTAAGATTTTATTTATTTATTTGAGAGAGAGAGAGAGATCACAAGTAGGCAGAGAGGCAGGCAGAGAGAGGAGGAAGCAGGCTCCCTGACGAGCAGAGAGCCCGATGCGGGCCTCGATTCCAGGACCCTGAGATCATGACCTGAGCCGAAGGCAGAGGCTTTAACCCACTGAGCCACCCAGGCGCCCACTACAGACGCTTTTATAAAATACAGTAACAATATCAGGACTATGGAAAACTGCTATAAAGATGTCTAAATACTTAGTCTGTTCCTATACTTAATTCATTGTGAATAGGTAGACAGTTCATGGACCCCCATTTTAAGCATCTTTATTCCATTGGTACCAGAAATCAAAATCCAGATTTACCAGAAGTAAATCAAAGGGAACCATTTCACGGGAAGTTAAATTGCCGCTAGAATTCCTAGTAAGTAGGTGTGGCAACACTGGAAAGGTACTTTCAAAGAAAGAATCTTTATCTGTTAGATATCTTTATCTGTTAGATAATCTCAAAAATGGACTCCTGCACTGGAAAGGTGATTGGATTAAATCATTGTAGACTCTAGCCTCTAAGCTTCCATGAGGCCAATCAGAAGTAAACACACACACAAAACCCCTAAAGTAGCCAATAAAAAGTAATCAAAGCATACTACAAAATCAGCCGTGAGGTATTAGGTAGAACATGTAGGAAAAGGAAAAGGACTAAGAAAATGACAAAACGCTATGTAAGCTGTAATTAAGATACCTTAAATATGCGAGAATTAGAGGGCCACTATTTTCTTTTTAAACTCATTATTGACTACAAAAATACAGCCTGAAGTTGCCTATCAAAGCTTAAAACAGACCTCACTACTCAAAAGCACAAAACAAAGATCTTTTTTCTTTCTTTTTTTTTTTTTAAAAGAAACCCTGAGGAACACCATTGCCATCTTAAACCCTCCCATCTTGGGTGACCCTCAACCATCACGGTTTAGTCATACAGTCTGTTGACCTATCTTGACACAGACCTAACTGCACTGCTGCAGTCTTTGCTTCTAGTTAAGTCAATCACCTTCTGATTAAACCACCAGGTCCTTCCCAACTGCACGTTTATAGAAATAAAGTGTACCCTCCCATACTAATTCTTGAAAAATAGCAATTTCAGACACTTAACCGTGCACTTTAAATAGGTGCAAAGTCCTCAGCCAAACACTACCACTGTTGCCTCCTTTCTATACTACTCAGCTCTCCCACAAATCCACCCTCCATAAAAATTGACCTACTGCCCACCAACTACATCAACTTCTAACTGTTGATGCCTCCTAGGTATAGAGGCTACAGAGTAGTATCAAAGGTGGCCCCTCAATCAGGTATCTTCACGAATACCCCAGGCACATACATTATTCCACATTATTCCTTCAAACTTTAAGTGGATGTTCCCAGAAGAAAGACTCCTGTAAATGCACTTTACATAGTAGCATTTAAGAAATTTTTTTCACATCTAAATTGTTGCACTTTTTTCCTCATTTCTGATCTAATGACTCATCTTCTAAGACGTATCAACAGTGACATCAATAAATAAGATACAAAACAGTAAAAGCAAAACTATTATAGAGAGGGCACAAAACACACAAAAATAATAGCAGATAAGTTAAAGCAACAGAAAAAGAAAATTTATCCCTCAACATTAAGGAGTTTTTTAAGTCACAAGAAGAAAACACATCCACAGAGTAAATCACCATATACTTGCCAGGTTTCTTTTAAATTCAGAAATAAAATCTATCATAGACTCCCATTTAAACATGAGTACTTAGACTACAACTTTGAAAATTCTCCTGGAAATGTTAAGAAATCACCTGCAATGAGCCCCTTTCCGCAAGTTCTTTCAGTGGCATGAATGAAGACTTTAAAAAATTTTTAAGCATGAGCTCCAAAATAAATTCTCAATTCTGAGAAATATTTGAAAATCACCTGTTTTGTCTCTCAGTATTCTGAAGCTCCCTGTGGTCCCTTTTCAGGTGTTTGGTCAAAGACGTAAAGTATTCTTTTAAAAGATTCTGGAAAGGTTGTTGTTTCTCTGGACTAATTATCTCACTAGGAGGAAAACTCAAATTAAACTTCTCTGCAGCACTCTTCACTTTCCGTGGCACAAGTCCAGCTATATCATCTCCACAATGTCGACAAAAACTAATCACCACAGAAACATGAGTATGGGATTCCCGATCAGCATTAATAATATTTTTTAGCTGTTCATAGATTAAGGAAAGACCTTCCTTGTCAGTGAAAATCCCAACTATTGTCAATTCTGCAATGAAACGCAAATCAGTTCTTAACTTGGTAATGTTAGGGGTTTTCTCTTCTTTCCTCGCCTCAAAATGTTTTTTCCAAACCTGAAGAAGTGACGGAGCAAAGTCGGCATAACGCTGGTGAAAGAGAGAGCACAAGTGCACAGCACAGTTCACATCAGATATTTTTAGCTTTGCTTCCACAATAGAAGCTACAGCTTCTGCAATGTATTTGCTTAAATTTAGGCCATTAAAATCGTGGGACAAGGAGTCTCTCTGTTGTTCCGTAATAGTTTTTAGTTTCTTGACAAAAGCAGTATTTTTCTTCAAACTTGAGTCTAGTCGGCTAAAGAAATTTTCCTCCGGTCGGTTGTCTGGAGCATTTTGGTTTTTGCTACGAAGTTCCTTCCTTAACTGATGTCGTTCCCAGGCTTCCTGATGAAGCTGAAGGGATTCCTCTTTCTCTCTACATAAAAAACAAATAAGTAAATAAAACACCTTGTATATTTTGAAGAATCACGGACAAATTTCGTAAGAGTGAAAGACAATGAAAATACAATCATATAAGCATCAGCATCCCAAAGAAATGAAACATGCAAAAAGCCCTTTTCCTACTTTCTAAGAATTTTTTTTTCAACTCACAACCCTGAGATCAAGACCTGACCAAGAGTCGGACACTTAACCGACTGAGCCACCCAGTACCCTTACTTTAAGATTTTGTCTTTAAGTAATCTTTGCATCCAGATGGGGCTCAAACTCACAACCCTGAGATGAAAAGTTGCGCGCTATACTGACTGAGCCAGCTAAGCATCCCTTTTCCAACTTCTAAAGACATTTTATTAATGACTTAAGATAATGAGAACCCAGTATATTGAATATACCAAATGTAGCAGAGTGGATGATTCTGAATAACTAGAGCAAAAATCAGTCTGTCAACTGGCAAACTAAATGGATAAAATACTTTTGTCAAGTCTACCTCAATAAAGCTGCAAAAATAAATGGATTAAACACATGATGCACAGAATGAAAATGTAAAATAATATGCCTGGGAAGGATATAAAACCTAAAACAGATAAAAGCACTGGGAATATAGGGGAAAAACAATGCCCACTAAGAATACTTCAAAGATGGGCGCCTGGGTGGCTCAGTGGGTTAAAGCCTCTGCTTTCGGCTCAGGTCATGATCTCAGGGTCCTGAGATCGAGGCCCGCATCGGGCTCCCTGCTCATCGGGGAGCCTGCTTCCCCCTCTCTCTCTCTCTGCCTGCCTCTCTGCCGCCTTGTGATCTCTCTCCCTCTGTGAAATAAATAAATAAAATCTTTAAAAAAAAAAAAAAAGAATACTTCAAAGAACAATGTTTATAAAAAGAATGCATTTAAAATGTTTTGATACGTTAAGTATCACTTTTCCAAACTTTTCAGGCTAAATCAAAACTCTAATGAAGTACCTTTCCCAGTTTGGGTTTTAAAATTCAAATGTAATTAAGAAAATTTGGAAAGGAACCAGAAAATAACTCCTTTATTAAGACTAATAAATAAAATAAAATATTTTAAAAATGAAATAAAGGATACAACTCCTTTAATAAAAAAGTCTAACAGTTTATCCTGAAAAAAAAATTAAAAGACGGAACATGTTTAAATTGCAAAAGTAGTAAAATAACTTGAGCAGGAGCAGGAAGGTAGGGCTAATCTGACTTTGAGGCTTTTGAGATACCAAAATATGTAAACTTTAAAATAAAAATTTCTAAAAAGCAGATTTTCACCTTTCAGAGATAACCATCCCTGAGCTACCCTTCTATGATTTTTCAACTAAAAGCCACAGTAAGTTGGAAGTTGCATCCATCACTGGGAACACGGAACATGTGAGTATCTATTGGAGTCTCCCAGCCACACACAAATAAAGAATTAACAGTGAGAGCGCACTTTAAGAAAGAATAGCTCATTATGTATATGCATTAAGTCCATTTTCATCTGTAATGAAAACATTTTAAGATACATAAATGAAATATTTACCATTGAAGTAATAATGCCTTAAAGTACTCCAAGGGAGGGCGCCTGGGTGGCTCAGTGGGTTAAAGCCGCTGCCTTCAGCTCAGGTCATGATCCCAGGGTCCTGGGATCAAGGCCCGCATCGGGCTCTCTGCTCGGCAGGGAGCCTGCTTCCTCCTCTCTCTCTCTGCCTGCCTCTCTGCCTACTTGTAATCTCTCTGTGTCAAATGAATAAATAAAATCTTTAAAAAAAAAAAAAAAAAAAAGTACTCCAAGGGAAAAAAGTGGGTAATTGTTGATGCTGGGTAGACAGATGGTTGNAGAGAGAGAGAGGGGGAAGCAGGCTCCCCGCTGAGCAGGGAGCCCGATGCGGGCCTCGATCCCAGGACCCTGAGATCATGACCTGAGCCGAAAGCAGAGGCATTAACCCACTGAGCCACCCAGGCGCCCTGGTTCGTTATTCTATTCCGTTTTTTGCATGTTTGAATTTTTCCCATTAAGAAGTTGGGAGTCTGGTAGTTTGGGTTTTTTTTTGTGGGGTTTTTTTGTTTTTTGTTTTTGCTCTTTCTATAATACGGTAGAGGGAGGAGCAAAAGTCTTAGTGAAATTGAATATCCTTGTGAATATTTTTAAATTATTTTGAATACATTTTTGGCACAATAAATTTAAAATAGTTTAATTTTAACATGTAATTAATATAAAATAATCAGTGAAATACATTATGTTCTTTGTTTCATGAGTTTTAAAATCCACTGTTCTTTTTACACTCACACTTAATATCAATCTCATTTTGTACCCACCTCATTCTGTGTGGTCCACAGCTCCTTGTGAATTTTTTTTTAAAGTAAAATATAAGCAAGAAACTCTCAAGAATCATGGCTCTGAATATCCCCAAACTGGCCTCTACTATTGCCTTCCATACCTAAGGCTCCAATACCTCACTGAAAATAGAAGAGCTAAAGAACTTTGGTAGGAGAGTAGGTGATTGAGCTGTTCTAGAGATCTATGAAAATTCAAGTCTGCAGTTTTTTAATCATACACACACACACACATATGTATGTATATAGATAGATATACATACATAGATATAGATATAGATATATATAAAGGGAAGAGCCCATGCTACTCAACAGTTGTCACCTGTGCTACATCCTAGTAGTTTTCCTGAGGACTACCTTGTTTTTCGCCAGGTCATTATATACTACTTGTATAGATTTACAAGGTTAAAAATAGATTTATTTTATTTTTTTAAAAGATTTTATTTCAGAAAGAGAGAGTGAGAGCACACATGTGCACGAGCACAAGCATGAACAGGAGGAGAAGGAGAGGGAGGAACAGACACCCTGCTGAGCAGGGAGCCAGCCACGGGGCTTGATCCCAGGACCTCCTGGGACCATGACCTGAGCCAAAGGCAGACACTTAACCAACTAAGTCACCCAGGCATCCCTTAAAATAGATTTAGATGAAAATAAGAATGGGAAACATTATGGAATACTTTTTAAGGACAAATTTTTAAAGTCGCCTAGGTTCAAAAAACCCAGCAACTCCACTGTTTACTGTAACCTCTTTAAACTTCATCTTATTAATCTATCAAATGAGGATCATACGACTGCCTTTAGGATATGTGCCAATATGTTTTATAGTGCCTGGCACACAGTAATAATTCAGCAATTAACAGCCATTAAAAACTAAAGATTTTCAACTTAAGACAGAGGCCAGGAAAAAAAAAATTTTTTAAAAAAGAAACAATCCAGATTACCCTACACCTCAAAATATATGTATTAAATTCCTATTATTTAATACAAATAATTAAAGCATCATAAGCATGCCTCTAGTCACCAAAAATAACAGATCGAGTAACTGAAGATACTCTTGCTGAAGTGCACCCCAGAAGTGTGATTCCAAATAATCACTGCTTTCCTAATATTTCAATCTTCCCATTCCTTCATATCAATAATAAAATAACTGTTCTTACTTCAACTGGGCAGCTTCTTCTTCTTGCTGACGTTTTGCCTGCTCTTCTTGCTTCTTTTTCTCTTCCTCTTCATGTTTCTTTTTTTCTTCTTCCTCTTTTTTCTTTAATTCTTCCTCTGCCTTCACCTTTTCTTCTTCTTTTTTCTTTCGTTCCTTGTCTTCTTTTTTTCTCTTATCTTCTTCCAGTTTCTTTTTTTTATCTTCAGGGACCTTAATAACCTCCTTCTTGGCAGTAAGCTTGATCTCATCTTTTGGTTTCTCCCTGCTGCTCACTGGCCGCCTTTCACTGCAGTCTTTTTCCTTGTTGTTTAGTAAAGTTTCTTTTTCTTCCATACTTGCTGGCTTTTTACGCTCAGCTGGCATTATGTTACCCAGAACAATCTGTAAGAGTAAAAGAATGTCAGTATTCTTTTTACTGTCTTAGATGCAGCGACTTTTAGTAATGTGACACTGTTTTTTGTTTTTTTTTTTTTAAAGATTTTATTTATTTATTTCACAGAGGGAGAGAGATCACAAGGAGGCAGAGAGGCAGGCAGAGAGAGAGGGGGAAGCAGGCTCCCCACCGAGCAGGGAGCCCGATGTGGGCCTCAATCCCAGGACCCTGAGATCATGACCTGAGTCGAAAGCAGAGGCTTTAACCCACTGAGCCACCCAGGCGCCCAGTGACACTGTTTTCTAAACAGAACATATTAATGCAATTATTGTGGAGGATTACATAAATGCATGCAAAATGAACACTATTTCTGTGATAAAATGATTTCTTGGTCACATTCCACATTCTACCATTATGAGTTATGCCTCATCTAAGTACTTTTTTACTTTTTATTAAGGAAAAACTGAAACACAAAAGTATAGAGCACAATATAACCAACCTCCATATACTCACTGCCCAAATTCAACCTTTAGCAACTACAAAACACAACATTCAATTAAATACGTCAGTATGTATCTGAGAATATTTTCAATTGGTTTTAACCCTAACATTTCACGTCCGTTAGGAGATGCTGGTGACAGATTTCACACAACATGGAACAGAAGTTTTTAAGTTGGAACATAAACGAGCTCTTGCCTCCTATAAATGAAATGACAAAATAGACAAGACAGATTTCACGTTATCATTCTAACCTCCTCAAACTTTCAAATACAGTTAACCATCAACTATCTCAAATTATACTAGACTTAATCTTTTCATTAGTATTAGTCAAAATTAATCTATAAAGAAACATAGCAATGATTACAAAATCTGTATATTCTGTCTACATCTGCCAATACAGTAGCCACCAGCTCAGGATTTCTCAGCCTTGGCACTATTACCATTTCGGGCAAGATAATTCTTTGGGAGTTTTGGTGGGGGAGGGGAGGATATTGACACTATTTTGTGCGCTATATGTTTAGCAGCATCCCTGCCTTCTCTACTAAGGAGGTGCCAGCAGTATCTCCCCACTTCTGACAACCAAAAACTACTCCAGACACTGCTAAATGTTACCTAGGGACAAAATCACCACCAGCTGAAAAACAGTGCACTAGCCACATGTGGCTACTTACATGAAAATTAATTAAGAAGAGTTTGAAATTTTGTTCTTCAGTCACTACCCGTATTTCAAGTGCTCAATTCCACATGACTAGTGGCTACCACATCAGAGTGTGCAGATACAGAACATTTTGATTATCACAGAAAGTTCTACTGGATAACACTGGTCGATAATACAGGTTCTATACAGTTAACTGGAAATAAACTGTGGAACAAAAAACTGTATTTCCCAGCAAAATTCATCATTTTTCTTTCTAAAAATAAATTTCTCCACTTAGAACTAGTGTTTCAATATAATTTCTTTTATGGACAGTGCTTCATGTTTTAAGTCCTACATCATCTGAAAATTGTATATGAGAAAATCAAAATACTTTCTATTTAATACAGAATTAAACTAAACTACCTAATTTTTTTATTAAAAGCTAAAAATATACACAGTATTCTTCAAATATAGATTTTAAGTTACAGCAATAAAAACTAGGTTAGCAAACAAAACATTTGCAATAATAAATATTTTATAAATACAATGCATTTATTTCAGCACTCCAATAAAACATTATCACAGAAAGAAAACCTAGGCCAACAGAAGCACTTTAAGTAATTTTTGGAGGCACAAGCAACACTCTATCTTCTCTCAATCACCTCTTCCTTTCCCTTTTTCTCTCTTACTCTGTGATTCTCCTCTATGCATCTGTTTTATCTGTTTTCTTTTAAATTTTTATTTATTTATTTGAGAGAGAATGATCAGGGAGGAGAGGGAGAAACAGGCTCCCCGCTGAGCAGGGAGCTCTTGCGGGGGCCTGATCCCAGGATGCTAGGATCATGACCTAAGCCCAAGGCAGACACTTACCCACTGAGCCACCCAGGCGCCCCTACATTCTACAATCTATGCATTTATTTTAACAATGACGCCCAAAGGCTTCAGTTAACCTCAATGGTGGAACTCAAGAAAAAAAGCTGTTAATCCTGTTTAAGCAATCATTAAAACATGAAAGAGCAAGGCAGTATTTAACATTTGTTATCTGGGAAGTGCAGCAGCTTCAAATACCCACCTTTAACGTGAAAAAACCATGTCCTAAAGCAAGCAAACTTTTAATACTCATAGCTACCACTCACTGGCCCCAAGAAAACATCTTACTTATATTATCTCATTTAATACTAAAATCTTTATGAGATGGGTATTATTTTCCCTATTTTATAAATGAGTAAACTGAGACTTGACCAAGTAACTTGACGAAGGCCTCCACAGCTAGTGACAGAGCTGGAACTGGAACTCATACTCTCAACTAAAGTTATTAAGAACCTTGAGAGGGGGCCCCTGGGTGGCTCAGCAGGTTAAAGCCCCTGCCTTCAGCTCAGGTCATGATCTCAGGGTCCTGGGATCGAGCCCCGCATCGGGCTCCCTGTTCGGAGGGGAGCTTGCTTCTTCCTCTCTCTCTGCCTGCCTCTCTGCCTACTTGTGATCTCTCTCTCTCTGTCAAATAAATAAATAAATAAAATCTTTAAAAAAAAAAAAGAACCCTGAGAGTACCAAACTGTGAGGTGGAAGACTTGATCACAGATACTGACAAATAATAGAATTACATATCTGAATTGAAAGAGTCCCTGATAATGGCTAAGCAGTTTTTACATCATTTTTTAACTTCTGGCAGACACTAGTTAAAACATACAGGGATAAGATTAATTCCTAACGTAACAGTACAACCTTACTTAGGGAGATTTGCCAATATGCGCCAAAAAATAATACTCTTTATATACAGAGTTGGTATTTTCTGAAGTGAAGTTTATCAACAAGTGATACTTCAATGATGCAAGGAACTACAGACAATAGAAAGAATGGCCTAAAAATTTATAAGTAATGTCTCATTTATGAAGATAATTTAGATATAAAGTTCTATAAAAACCTTACATTCACTTGGAATCTGACAAATTCATAAAGGATCATGTATTAGGTTAACAGAGTCTCCTAAACTTTTGTGACTCTCTATAGTATTCATTTATTCAATAAATGTTTAAGTGCCTACTACTTCAAACTGTAGTAGGCACTCATGAATTCATCCTGCTCTATCTAGAATATAAAAAAACAGATTCTCAATAAGACCCTTAAATCTTCGTACTGATATATTCTTTGAATCACTTCATCCTTGTATTGAAAACACACCCAAAGTACACTTTGAACTAAATTTCAGTGAACCGAAAACATGACAGAAATGTAAAGGCTCATGTAAACACCATTAACGCAACATGTGAAAACAATATAGGCTTTTACCTCAGGCTTTAAGTTTACATCCCAACTCCACAACCTGTTAGCTATGGGAACTGGGCAACTTAATTTCTGAGTCTATTCATTGATAAAATGGACGTATTTCCACCTCTCCTACAGAATTCTTGATCTACTAACATAGAAGGTAGTATCAAGAAGGCATTCAATAAATGTTTATTCTTTCACACGGAACACTGTAAAGTCCACGGGAAGATGAGATTTTTTTTTTTAGAATCAGGACTACTAGACTTTACTCCAATTCTCAATTTTTACACTGACATGGCAGCAGAGGAGTGACATGCCTGATTACACTAGTTTAATGGCTGGGTCAGACTCACTGTCCAGTGCTCTTCTCCACTACATACCCTGACTCAAGATTTTAAAAGTCAAACAAAATATACGAACAACCTGGGCGCCTGGGTGGCTCAGTGGGTTAAAGCCACTGCCTTCGGCTCAGGTCATGATCCCACATCGGGCTCTCTGCTCAGCGGGGAGCCTGCTTCCTCCTCTCCCTGTCTCTCTGCCTGCCTTTCTGCCTACTTGTAATCTCTCTCTCTGTGTCAAATAAATAAATAAAATCTTTAAAAAATATATATATATACGAACAACCTAATTTAGATCTGTATGCATTTGTACTGTCAATTAAACTGTATTTAGTGAAATGTTAATATTTCTTTAAATTATTCTGATAATCCATGCTTTAATAAACAGCCAAATATTTTATCTGAACTATTTTAAAAATTTTTTCAAGTAAAAACTAAAATTTTAAATAGATTTCATCTCAAAATAATCAAGATAAATATCAGTGATCTTTTTATCATTAGTTCCTACAAATTATTCAGTACGGTTACAGCCGGTCCTTAAAAGGAAGCCATGTTTTAAAACCACCTTCCTAGCTCCCCAAGAGGTGCCCCGGCCCTTGGGCTGTATATTTTCTTTGGCTTTCTAAACATACGCTGAATGTCCAAAAGAAAGTAAAACTACTTTATTAGCAAAACAGGTACCAATGGAGTGTACCGGGGACGGAGTGCAGAGTAAGGGTGTTTCCCTTTTAAAGATAGTCCTCCAGCAAAGTACCATATGGACGATGTATGAAATCACAATCAGACTGCTCTGAAAATACTCCAGAGGAAGACAATGCTGTTTACCTCTTAATACTATGTTATTCAAAATGTCCTAAGCCCTAACCGCACAGGGGCTTTATCTCCCAGTGTCTGGCTTTATAAAAAGTCCTTAATATCAAGGACTCATTCAAAGTTTTTACAAATGCTACCAGAGTTCAAAATTGGTTTTCTTGATGAGTTGTACCATTTTTATAAACACCTAAAAACTACGATAAAGATAAGGGTGAGCGATAGTTTTACTTTGGTCTGTTGCATCACTACATAAAAATCCTCAAAGAGCAGGAAAGCTGATGGTCCGGTTCAGTGTGTACCCCCAAACTCGTAAGCTGGCTCTGCCTGGCCAACCTGACGACCAAATACCCTGTGATGATCTCCTCAGTTCGAAAGTACCAACGAGAGTAAATACTAGGAGCCTTGGGATGAAGGCAAAGCAAAGAACCCTCAGCCTGTGTGACTATAAAGAAGTAAACCAAATAACCCATGCCCACCATTCCCAAACACCGAAACCCCTTCTCCTCCACACGTATCTCCCACAAACCCCTGCTCCTGCTGCACATTTCCATACCCCACACGCTTCCCCGCCACAACTCCCCTTCTTNCCATCCCCCCCCCGCTCCCCCGCCACAACTCCCCTTCTTACCGCTACCTACGGTCACCTTTGCGGACCATCCTTGCCCCAACCCTAACTTCTCACCCCACACTTCCTCACCACCCGAGACCGAGACTCTCCGGCTGGTCTCCCTACTCCACATCCTCCCACTCACGCACCCTCCCCACTTCGTCGCCCTCGCTTCCCTCCCGGCGCCCGAAGAGCTTTCCCCAACCTCCCCTCGCTCTACTCCACACCCCCAAACACCTTCACCCCGCCACAGCAGGCTGCCCGCCTTCAGCCCCGAGGCCCAGCCCGGGCATGTGGGGCAGACACCCCCTCGACCGCCCCTCATGTCTGCCCCGGGCCAGGGGTGCCCGCGTTGATGGGAGCCTCCGGGAGAGGGGTCTGAGGAGGACGACGCCGGAGCTGCGGTCCGTCTACTGCTCGCCGCCCCCGGAGCGCTGGGGTGCGGAGTCGCCTCTTGGGTCCCTCAGGGAGTAGGAGTCCAGGCCGGTGTCCCCCAGCCCCGCTTCCTCCTGATCGTTGGAGCGGAAGGGAAGGAGGTTCCCCAGGACTCACCTCGAGCCTCTTGTCAACATTAGCCCCGGGTTTCCCAGCACCAACTCCAGCGCTCGGGCTCTCCCCTCCCCTCCCCCCACCTATCTCGCAGCCGAGGGCCCGCCTTCCCTCAGCTCCCCCTCCTCCCCCCCCCCCCCCNGGCCGGGCTGCGAGTGGGGGCGGGGCGGAGGGAGGAGGAAAGGAGAAAGCTGTTCGGACGCTTGCCTGATCGAAAACTGTCCGGGTCTCCCTTCCCCCGGCATGTCGATGCCTTTAGATTAACCCTGAAGTGGCGTATCGAGAGCAAACGCCCCGACAGGTGCGATACACATAGATACTGGTTCAAATTGTCCACCGGATGAGAGGAACGAGTTTTTCAGACAGGCAATGAGTAGGGCAACCACAACCAGCAAATCAAGTCAGGACCCCAACGGAGGGGAGGAGTGTTCCAAGGACCGGAGGCAGGAAGTGGATTGGTCGCCAGGAAAGGGAAAGCGCCTGAATTGCAGATGCGCAGGCGCAGGCACTGAGGGGGGTTGCGGGGGAGCTAGAATGGGGTGGGGCGGAGCTAACAGGAGGTAAGGAAGGGCGGTGGAACAGTAGGAGAATTACGGAGCGCCATTAAGGACAAGTTTGGCCACGTGATTCTCAGGGGAGTTTCCTGGAGGGAACGTAAGGGAGGTCTAAGAAGGGAAAGTTTGATTGGACTAATTTCGAGGGGTGAGGTTGAAGATTTAGGAAGTTGGAAACTGGGGAAGCTAAAGAATATGGCTGGTGGGAAGAGTAGAAGTTGGTTAGAAATGGGTCTAGATTTAAGAGTGCCCTAGAAAGACTACGAAAGTCCCTTGGGGGAATTTCCAAAAGCACTTTTTAGGTGTTTAACATAAAACAACCCAGAGTGAAGAAGAATAGAGGTTTTTCTCAACGGATCTTAGAAAGTACCCTGTCCTAGCAAGCAAATTTTTAAAAAGTTAAAGTGGAATGACTTCCCTGAGTTACAGAATGTAATCACTCCTTTAAAAAATTGGCTAGTCTTGTCATTTCTTCCGAATAAGAAACCAAATCAACTTTTGAAAATGGGTATTAGTTTATCCACACAACTTAACTCCTCTTAAATTGTGTGTATCCTCTGTATCTGGCCTTCGATTTTTATTGAAACAGTGCTTGGATTTGCTAACATGATCTCACTGGGTGTTCTTACTGGTTGGCTTTGACTGGTCAGGAGCCAAAGTAGCAAGGGTGCAAAACTGGTCTTGATTCTTGCCTGACATGTGGCGCCTCACCCGATATACAAGCCCACAAAATGAGTGGCTACAAACCTCAAATAACCTGAGGCAGTTCTAGGTTCTTTTGCATTCACCTTTGCCCATTTGCCTCTATTCACTGATTTGCTTTCCATTTATTAGTAGCAGGCAAATCGCCTTCACAAATTGAGCGTTGATGTTTCCTGTACTTAGATTTTTTTTTCCCAAAACACTTAAAGGGTAGTGAAAGAGAAAGATAAATGCTGCTGTTCTGTACCACTGATAAACAAGTAGGAGGGAGGCACCTGTGTGGCTCAGTCAGTTAAGCATTTCGTTCTTGATACCAGCTCAGGTTTGGATCTCACTATTGCGAATTCAAGCCCTGCGTTAGGCTCCATGCTAGGCGTGGAGCCTACTTAAAAACGATAACAAAACAATTAGGAGAGAACTGTCCGAAACCACCATACTGGGGATGGCCACCGCTGTTCTTTTGTGAAAAATTTTTCTCATTTTGTCTGCCTACCTTAAGATAATTTACCTCTATGCTGTTAGTGAATAAATATGCCTATCCAAGTCAATCTTTACCTTTCATGAGATATTAAGAGGAAAACATGTGAATACAGGGATCAAAAAAAAAAAGGAAAGCATTTTTATTGAGCTTCTGCTTATTTTAAATGTTATTTTAATTAATAATCATAATAATCCTGTAGGTATTACAATCCCCATTTTATAGAAACTGAGTCACAGAAAGATTAATTTAATTCAATATCACAAAACTGCTAAGCATACTATAACGCACAAGTCCAACTGCAAAAACCCAAGCTTTTTCGGATGTATCCCACCGCCTTAATGCCTAGACTTTTTCGTGGACTGAAAATGCTCCCCGTGTCTTCTTTCCAAAGGAAAATGTCAAAAGCCACCAAAGTTTTCTGATGTGAGGATATCATTGCAATCTCTAACTGGAAGAAACACACTTCTCTGAAGAAGTCATCATTTTTGCATTCTGATAATTCGAACTTTGCTATTTTCTGTAACTACATTATAGTTTTTAAGTGTCTAGATATTTCATTATGTGAGAAAATTCTTAAAAATGCCTTTTCCCCTTTGCCTGCTTCAGCTGACAGCATATGAAAAAAGAAAAAACTGATATATATATGTAATTTACATGATACTATTTTCTATTTAAATCCCAGTTACAATGCTGCTTCCTATTAGAAAGCAAAGGTGAGAGAAAGGGATTACAATTTCAGGACAGGATAAATCCTAAATTAAAAAAAAACAGGGCTCATATGATATGAACTGCCTGGTGTCCTGCTGAATGTGTACTGCACCTTAAACAAATCCACCTCCGTCTCCCTCTTCTCAAATAAATCTTTTCTTTTTAAGATTTTGTTCATTTGAAAGAGAGCACAAGCAGGGGGAAAGGCAGAGGGAGAGGGAGAAGCAGACTTCCCACTAAGCAGGGAACCCCATGTGGGGCTTGATCCTAGGACCCTAAGATTATGACCGAAGGCTGATGCTTAACCAACTGAGCCATCCAGGAGCCCTAAATATATGTATTTTGCAGGGGGGTGGGGGAAGAGAAGAAGAAGAAAGAATCCCTTTGATAGAAGCAGTGGCATCTCCACAAGATATTAAGAGAGAAAACAAAGAAGATGAATGCATGGACAGATAGGCTTATAGACTTGGATGGGGATTGTAAAGGACTTCCTCCTGGATCATGAAATTGGAGGCTGGGTCATCAGCTAAGTGGAATAAGGAAGAGACTGGGGGAGGTTTGAAAAGAGGGGAAAATAGAAAAGAGATAGCTTGAAGAGCATGAAAACAATGGAGACTCATACTAAGGACTGCTGCTGACACACTACTTGGTGTTTCTGATCATGAATTTAAAACCATGCAGCCTACATATGCCAATTTCTCCAGAAGAGATGAACAGTTAGTTTTAGTCAAGGCTGTGGCTTTTTTTTCCCCATGAGAGTGATGACAAAGAAAGTGAAAAGTAAGGGGATTGTGTGTTTGTAAGAAGATGATAGTCATGAAGGATCATGGAATCTCAGCTGGGTATGGAGGGAAGTTAAGGGGAAGGAGGTGTATGTGCAGTGTGGATGGGGTTAATGGATTGACAGGAATAGAGGTTGCCAAGAAAATGGTGATGAAAGAGCTGTTTAATAACAAAAATTTAATTGAGTAAATTTGAAGATCTAATTGGCTTTATTAAATGATTCATGAATCAGGCAGCATCCCATCTAGCAAATAGAAAAAATCTCCATCAAGCTGTAGAAAAGGCAAAGAGGCAAAGAGGGAATAAAGGAAATTATTAGCAAAGAATGCATTGTTTTAGGCAAGGTAACCCTCTTGAGGGGAATTGAAGGGGCCTATCAGTATATTCTCTAGTACTGAACAGGAAGTTCCATGTTGACTGGTTAAAGGTTACATTCCTGTGGGGACTGAAACTACAATTAGGTTAGGTATTAAGTCTTGGTTTGCTGACACGAGGCCTTTAACCTAAGTGACTCCATGGGGCCTGTGCTTTTCTTCTTAACAAAGCCAAAAACTTTAGTGAATTAAAGGGGACAGATGAGGACATCAGAATGTGGTTCTGGAGAGCAGCAGTAACTGGGACTATAGACAGAAGGAACAAATCCAGAGGAGCTGAGGCTTTTGAAGAGGATGAAAGAGAACTGGTTTAGAAGCCACCATGGAAAGCAAGATGCATGCATCTCTGAAGTCAGACTACATGAATTCAAATTCTAGTTCCAAAATATACCAGCTATTTGAGCGTGGGCTAATTCTTTAACCAGTTTAGATCACAGCTTTTAATTCTTAAAAAGTTTTGATAATAGGGGCACCTGGGTGGCTCAGTCGGTTAAGCGACCGACTATTTCGGCTCAGGTTGTGATCTCAGGGTCATGAGATTGAGCCCCATGTTGACTCCATGCTGGGTGTGGAGTCAGCTTGGGATTCTCTCTCTTCCTCTTCCTCGGCCCCAACCCTCACTCACGTGCCACCCACCCCTCAAATAAATAAATACATAAAATATTATAAAAAATCTTGATAATAACAGTACCTTTTCATAGGGTTTTGTGAATGGTAAATGAGGTGATTCAAATAAAAGAACTTAGCACAGTGCTCAGAGTGTAATGCTCTGTTTTAACTGTTACTAAACCATTTCAGAAATAGGAAGCACAGTCATCTAAATGGCTTTGCAGTTCAAGGGCTTCAATAGCCCTTAACTCTGGTGTGACACCAGTGTGCCTGAAACCTTTTACTCCAAGCACTGGAAATCTGTGCTAAGAAAATGAACTTAAAATGAAAATTAAAAAGAGGGGGGAAAAATCAAATCACCACAATGTACACTTTAAATATTTTACAATTTTATTTTTCAATTATACCCCAATAAACCTGGTGGGGGGAGGGGGAGAAAAGAATGAGATTTCTCAGCTATTTTAACCAATAAAGGCAGAGGTTTATAAATAACATTTCTAATTCTGGTTTCATGTCAGTTTGTCCAAGAGAATAACCAATCTCAATATTGGGGGAGGGTGTGAAAGGTAACCCTATGTCATCTAATTGTCTTAATCTAATTTCTGACCCCTATTTCTAAGTCTTTGCTGTGGGACAACTAACTCTGTGATGAAATATTCCACATATGCCTCAAACCTAAAATGTCCAAAATTGAACTTCATGTTGGTCTCTGACTCCATCTACTTTTTTAATTTGTATTCTTTCAGTTAATGGTGCTAAAGGGGATCAGGATTTGTCACCCCAAAATATGGCACTTCAGCATAATGATTATTTTGAGCTGAAGGCAACTGAGAATCAACGGATACAGGAAGAATTCTCTAGATTTCCCCTTATCTGCCTAAAAGCAGTGCATGAACTTCCCTTTGTTAAGGTGTCTGCCCCCACCCCAACCCCGATGTCAGAAAAAAGAAAGGGACTCCTATCATTGGTAATAGAGAGTCAACACCCAGGGGGGTTTGCACAGATCGGACTTATCTTCCATCACTTCCCCATATATTTCCAAGTCACTCCTGTATTTAGTTGTCCTTTAAGACCACAGCCCCTTCTCCTTTGTTAAAATGGTGTGTAAACCCTGAGTCTAATTGCTTCTTTGTATTTTGCTTCTTTTTGGTGAACTCTTATGCATGTAAATATTAGTAAAAAATAGTGTGCCTTATCTCCTGTTGGTCTGTCCTTTGTTAGTTTAATTTACACACTTCCAAATGAAGAACGTAAGAGGGTAAAAGAAAAGTTCTTCCTCTCCAAGAGTTAGGTAGTCTTCTCTCCTCACCCCTTGTCCACATACAATTGATATGTCTCAGAAAGATCTTGCCTGGGTCTTCATCCATGTCCCCACCCCCACACCCTTAGTTCACAGCCACATAACTGAAACCCACACTACTGGCAACCATCTCTTAGTTCTCCTTCCTAATTGCTTCTACTCTTGCCCTCTACCGACCTTGGAGAGTATTAGATCATTTAACTCCCTTTAATGGCAATCGTCCCCAAACCTCCTTGAGCATACAATCATATGGGGAGGGGAGGAGGTCATCCAATCCATGTATATTTACTTAGATACAAATTGTGTGTACTACACAAATATATACATTATAGTCCATTCCCCCCAAACAGAAAAGTTAAGAATTAAAAATAAAACAAAACAAACCCCCCAAAACAGAATTTCCAGTATTTGTGCCTAAGGAAATCATTTTACATACCCCTTTATGCCAACCCACTCTGGAAGCTACTGATTTACAGAGTAAACTTCCAAGTCTTTAGCAGGAGTCCTTAATGATGCATAGCTCTTACTTATATGTCTAGTCTCACTTTATGCTACTTCCGCCACAAGTCAAAATTCTAGCCACAATAGGTAACCTGTATAGACTGGACTTCCTCTTTCCTTAGTGCACATATTACGCTTCAGTCTAGAATGCCCTTTCTCCCATGCATGTTTCCTAACTAGGAGCTCAAGGATTATTTCCCTAAGGAAGTCATTCTTTATCACCACCACTCCACATCTATTAGATTAGTTCCCTGCCCCTCTCTGGCTTCCCATAGCAACCTCTGAACATCTCTATTATAACATTCATTATATTATATTGAAATGATTTGTTTATATTTGTTTTCTCATTAAAACTGTGAGCTCCTTGAAGATATGATTTATAATTTATTAATCTTTGTGTCCTGGAGCCATAGAAGGAACTAAATAATATTTTGATAGAAGGAATTATTAAGTGAATGAATATGAGGGGATTAGAATATTCCATTCCAAAATATGCCACTTTGGCATATGGATTATTCTGAGCTGAAGGCAGTTGAGAATTAACAGATGCACAAAGAAGCCTTCTCAGACTTTCCATTATCTGACTGAAAGTATAAACTTCTATGAAATGAGGACTTCCATTGATCTTCTCTCTGAGATATTTGTGACTATGAAGAAGATGGAAAGTTGACACCAAGATGAGTCTGGACAAACAAACCTTACTAAAACAAGTCTTATGTCCCATTAGTTTCCACATATATTTACCTTTCCACAACTTACTGCCCCTAGAAGGCCAAGCAATTTTCCATAACTTATCACTCGTTGTTAAAATGGAATGTAAGCTTCTAAATCTACTTCTTTAGGTTTTCACTTCTTTACTGTGTAGCCTCCTTGCATGTAAAATTAAAAACATCCACTAAAGTTGTATGCCATTTCCCCCTTTAATCTATCTTTTGTCAGTTTAATTCACATTCCTCAAATACAACACCTAAGTGGGTAGAGTAAAACTTTTCCTCTTCTACAAATGCTCTCCTGGAAGAGGGAGAAAAATCTGTGTGCTGAGGCAGGGATGTAGGATAATCTAGAGTGAAAAGAACACACTATTTTAGATCAAACAATCATAGACTGGAGTTTCATTTTTATTTACCAAGCAATATACCAATGCTTAGCAGCCCAAATATAGGCCCCTGGACTCCTTTTCATGATTTGCATTAAAACTAATTCAAGTTTTTAATACTGAGTGATTCAGTGGATAAGTGGAGAGAAATAAACAGATGCCTTTTTCTTAGTGTGCCTTAGGCATTAATCCACCCAATGATCCTATTTGGTTATTTTCCTTATTTTTAGAAATGGGGAAACTAGGGTTTAGTGTAGTTAGATAATGTGCCCAGGCTGGCATAGCTACTAAATAGAATTTCCATTCTTGTCTGGACTTTCTGATTCCAGCGTTCATGCTCTTATGCAGTATTTCTTTCCATTCTAGGATGTTTTCCCCACTTTGTATATCTGAGTTCCACACATGTAATAATATTGATATCTCTTTTACACAGTTACACAGAATATAGAATAAGAAAAGACATGATTTTATCATCTATTTTCTAGCAAGACCGGCCAATACATATAATAAAACAAGAATGTCTGCCTGGGTCAGATTTTATGATCCCTAACCTAATTATTTTAATTTAATTTTGGCAATACCTCTTGTCACTGCTTCCAAGTGTTTAAGAATCCAAATGAAAACTGGTTGTCTTCATAACCCAGAATGATATTGTCACAATGAGAAATACAGCTGGGGGAAAAAGTTATTGCCCAAAGAGTCTGACATCACTTCACTTCTTGTGTCAGTTGCTGAGAGTAAAAGAATGGGTGTAATTTCCAACTTATTTTTCTTTGGGAAGATTCTGTATGGCAGACATATTATGTATACATTATACTTCCCTAAGTTTTCCCCATAAAAGCTGTACAAATAACCATTCCATTGTGTTTTGCCCCCTTTCTTCCATCTTCATGAAAGATTCATCTAAACACTTTGGATTATTTTTCATATGCAGCATTCAATATCAATTTAATTTATTAATAAGCAAGGAGTACCTGGGTAGCTTAGTCAGTTAGGGGTCCAAATCTTGATTTTGGCTCAGGTCATGATCTGAGGTGAGGGTTGTGGGATCAAGCTCTGCATTGGGCTCCACACTCAGTGTGGAACCTGTTTAGGATTCTCTCTCCCTCTTCCTCTTCTTCTCCCTCTCTCTCTCCCTCTCCCTCTCCCTCTCCACTTGCACGACTGAACTCACTCTCTCTTTCTCAAAATGATGATGATGATAATGATAAACTAATAATAACAGGTATCATCTTTTTGTACTTACTATTTTGCAAGTTCTATACAACTATTTTTTAAATTTTAAAACAGTGCAATCATAATACAGCTGACATTACTTACTATGTGTCAGACATTGTTCTAAACATTTTACATGCACTAATTATTTAATCCTCACAATAATCCAATGTAATAAGTACTATTAAGCTCATTTTACTAATGGGAAAAATGAGGGATAGAGAAATTAGGGAACCTGCCCACACTCCCAGCTGGTCAGTGACAGCCAAGATTAGGAGTCAGGCAGTTTAGATGAAGTTAGCTTTCTCTAAGATAGGCATAATTATCTCTATTTCCAGGTGGAAAGCGAGATGTGTTCCACCATGAGATGTGACCAATATTAGCTATGCAGTCACACAGTTAATAATGGGCAAAGCTAGAATTTGAACCTAGCAGTGTACCTTCAAAAGCCCTGTTTCCTCAAAATTCTTGGGCTATATCTCATTTCCTTTGCTGGCAACCTCTCCTTCTCATTCCAACCTTTAAACTTTTGAGTTCTTCAGAATTCTAAATCTAGGCCTTCTCATCATATCCAGGTTCTCAATTACATCTGTACGTTGAAAACTGTCCTCTGTGTTTTTTTCGGTCCCTACTTTTCTTCTGAATTCTGACAAGTGCATCATCTGCCTAGTTGACATATCCCAGATAAAACTCAAATGTCCCAAGTGAACTTGGCCAAGTTTGTTCCCCTTCCATTCTTCCTCATCTCAGTCAATGGCATCAACATTAACTCAGTCGCTCCAGAAGCAAAGAAGGGGGGAGTGGATGGGTCACTTACCTCGTAGACATTTTCTGAAGGCGCCACATTCACAAATAGTATTTAAAGACAATATGTTGACATGACAGTTGTTACAACTCTGATGAAATGATGTAAGAGGATGGAAAGTGAAATTAACACCATGGCACAAGTAGAGAATAAGATTTTTTTAAAGGGTACTTTAAAAATATACTCCCTCCTTCACTAAACAGTAGGAGAGGATAAGGAGCTTCTTAGAACTTGACATTGCCCTTGAGTCATCCATCCTTAACACTTCTTTTTGCCTAATTCCTATTTCATTTTCAAGGTTTCAGTTTATATAATCTTCCAGACTAGATAACATTCCCCTCAGTTACGTAGTTTCATAGCATCTTATACCCATCCTTCATGATTCTTTTATACTTATAATGAATTATTGTGTGTTTACTGAAATTCTATCTGAGATTGTAAGCTCCTGAATATAGGAACCATGTCTGACTTCTTCACTTCTATATTCTAAAGCACCTAGCACAATGCTGGCATATAGTAGGTACTCAATAAATATTAGTTCAATAAGTAAATGCCTGTTACTTTCCATCGGATGAATATATCCCAGATCGATTTTCAGTAAAGTAAAACAATGTCATGCTTCTACTGTGTTAGGTAGGAGATGGGAGTCATTGACTTATAGAATGTTAGAATTGGAAGTGCTCTCACAGAGCACTCAAGATATACAAGCAAACAGGTAAAAAAAAATCATTATCCCCACTCAAACATTTTATCTCTTGGGAGACAAGGAAAGCAGAGAAAAAACAATGTTCAATTGAAGACACCGCCTCTATGTGTTACAGGAATTCAGGAGAGGAAGTGGCATATCAGTTAGCAGTTTTGTAGAACATCAGGTGGGAGAGCTGGGCTGGAAGTCTCAATGGTGACAGATGGAATTTCTGCAAGAGTATAGAGATGAAAATCAGAAGTTGGAAAAGTGGGGATGACTGGATGGCTCAGTCAGTTAAGTGTCCAACTCTTGGTTTTGGCTTAGGTTGTGAGATCAAGCCCCGTGTCTGGCACCATGCTCAGTGCAGAGTCTGCTTAAGAATCTCTCTCCCTCTTTTTCTGCCCCTACCCCCATTCATGCGTGCTATTTCTCTCATATAAATAAATCTTTAAAAACAAAACAAGGGGTGCCTGGGTGGCTCAGTCATTAAGCGTCTTCCTTCAGCTCAGGTCCTGATCACAGGGTCCTAGGATCAAGCCCCACATCAGGCTCCTTGCTAGGCAGGAAGCCTGTTTCTCCCTCTCCTACTCCCCCTGCCTGTGTTCCCTCTCTTGCTGTGTTTCTCTCTCTCTGTTAAATAAAGATATAAAATCTTTAAAAAAACAAAACAAGAAAAAATGAAGTTGGAAAAGGAAAATGACCCAAAAAAGCATTCAGAATAGAAACAGAAAAGATAGAGGACTAACAAGGCAGAGTGTTGTGGTAGCCAGTGAAAGAGTTACATGAGAGAATGCATGGGTGACAGGCCAAAAAGATGAGTGTGGTGTATCCTTCAGTCATACATTTCTAGAAATGGTCATGTGGTCACAGGCTGTGGTAGATGGCCTCTAAGATGGCACTCAAGGATGCCCGCCTTCTGGTCTCCACACTTTCATGTAATCCCTTCCCTTGAGCATAGGCTGGGTTTAGTGAATAATTTCTAGTGATTATAATACAGCACAAGAGATGTTGTGTTAGTATCAATGCTAGTTTACCAAATCTTGGAACTTTTTCTCTCTCCCTCTCTCCCTGAGGGCAGCCAGCTGCCATGTTTTGACCTATACTTTGGAAAGGCCCACACAGCAAAGAACCGAGGGAGGCTTCTGGCCAACAGCCAGTGAAGAATTCAATCCTGCCAACAACGACGTGGGTGAAATGAAAGTTGATTCTCCCCCAGGTGAGCCTTCAGATGAAATCACAATCCCAAACCACAGTCTGACTGCAACCTTGTAAGAGGCGTTGAGCCCCAGGTACTGAACTAAGCTTTGTCTGGATTACTGACTTACAAAAACTATGAGTTAATATGCTTGTTGTTTCAAGCTACTACATTGTGGGGTAATTTGTTATACAGCAACAGACAACTAATATGATGATAATAAAAATTATTGTTATTATTTTTTAAAGATTTTATTTTTTTATATATATTTTTTAAAGATTTTATTTATTTACTTTGACAGAGAGAGAGAGATCACAAGCAGGCAGAGAGGCAAGCAGAGAGAGAGGAGGAAGCAGGCTCCTTGCCGAGCAGGGAGCCTGATGCGGGCCTCAATCCCAGGACTCTGAGATCATAACCTGAGCCGAAGGCAGAGGCTTTAACCCACTGAGCCACCCAGGCGCCCTAAAGATTTTATTTTTAAAGGACCTCTACACCCAACATGGGGCTCAAACTCATAACCCCAAGACCAAGAGTCACATGCTCCACCGACTGAGCCAGGCAGGTGCTGTAAGTACCAAAATTATTTTTAATGTTATATGTTATATATATATATACTTTATAAATATATTTTATAAGTTAGATATATTTCACAATGTAAGGAGGAAACTCATGAGAACAAAGAAAAGATCTTTGCTATTAGCCAGAGGAAAGAAAAGATATTAAGAAGTAGTCATTTTTGGGGGGCGCCTGGGTGGCTCAGTCGTTAGCGTCTACCTTCCTCTCAGGTCCTGGGATTAAGCCCCACATCAGGCTCCTTGCTCAGTGGGGAGCCTATTTCTACTTCTCCTTCTCCTTCTCCCTCTGCCCTGGCTTGTGTTCCCTCTCTTGCTGTGTCTCTCTCTGCCAAATAAATAAATAAAATCTTAAAAAAAAAAAAAAAAGTAGTCATATTCTAAGGAATTTCTATTAATCAGGGAAGGAATGAGATTCAGTAACAGTAATAGAGAAAATATGTTATTTCTTAGCCTAAAGGATTCACTTGAATAAATGTTACCTTTTTTTTTTAAATTTCACTTTCTGCTCCTCACTTTCCTTGATCAGAATAGTTGGCTACGTATACCTTACTCTTAATATCTCTATTAAAAGTGGGCAGGGGTAAGGAAAGAAAATGAAATTAGTTACATTTGGCAATAAATTTCGGGTTATATATAAAAAGGAACAATGTGTTTGTGTGTCCCATTATCATGCTAATTTGAAAATTCCTTTCAATAGAAAGTTGCTGCTGCAAGAAATTAGTGTGCCTTCAAAGTGTAAATTCTAGCATGCTCAGTGCTTCAGATAATAGGGTAAAAAACTCAAGGAAAGGCCTTTCTTCAAAAATAAAATAGGCCTAGGGCACCTGGGTGACTTAGTTGGTTAAGCATCTGACTCTTGATTTTGGCTCGGGGTTGTGAATTCAAGCCTCTCACTGGGCTCTGCACTAGGCATGGAGCCTACTTGATTTTCTTTCTCTCCCTCTGCCCCTCCCTCATGCTTACTCTCACTCTCAAAAATAAAATAAAATAAAATAAAATAAAATAAGCCTGTTTCTAGCCTGCTGAATTGACCACTCCTGTATTTGAACATTCTATTATTAAGAGAGAACTAGCTATGTAAAGGAAGAAAAACTTTATCACTCTACCCTCCTAGACTCTCTGCCTGGGGTCCTGCAAATTAGACTGACAAAAGACAGATTAACAAGAGAAAAATAGAGTTTATCAACACATGCACTGCCTACATGCACACATGGGAGAAATTCAGTGATGAGTAACTGGAAGGAATTGGTTAGAACTTGGGCTTATATAGAATCTTAACAAAAGAACAATGAATTTGCAGGAAAGATGAGACAAAGGAAACAGGGTTTAGGTTTTCAGGGGTGGCAGATTGTGAGAATGTAAATATACAGGGGGATCAATGGAAGATAAGGTTTGTTTTAATGATTTTGTTATATAGATTCCTCCGGTGCCTTCTCTGGGCTGATTAGAGTCTATAGTTGTCTCCAGTGATTTAAGAATCATCCTGCCCTTCTTATATTTGTGGGTTGTTTTTTTTCAATTGCTTTCAGCTCAAAATGATCCGCATGCCAGAGTGGCATATTTTGGGGTGGCATACTCTGAAGTCCTTCAGCTGATACCTAGAATATTCCTATTCTCATACTCAGTCATTGCTAATTGTCTTGTACCCTGACACACAGACTTACTTATCTGGCCTCATGCAGGCTCAAGACCATCACATCCCAGGAATCATGCTGAGAGCTACTACCATGATTAAGACCTTGCAATAACAATATAATAATAATAATAATAATAATAATAGCTGACATGTACTGAGTATCTACATTATGCCAGGCATTGTTCTAAAGTTTTTTACAGTTAGTTACACCAACCCTATTAGGTAGGCACTATTACAAGTCCCATTTTACAGATAGGGAAACTAAGGCATAGAGCGTGTAAATAACTTGGCCATGATCCCACAGCTAGAAAGTGGTAGCACTAGAATTTCAACACAGGCAGTCAGGCTCTAAAATCCATATAGTCACTGAGCAAATGTTTCTGGGGTACCTATTTTGTGCCAGGCACTCTTCTAAGCACTTAAGATACATCTGTGAGCAAAACCTATAAAGATCTTTGTCCTTATGGAGCTTACATATTAGTTAAGGGAGATAGACAAAAATTGATAAGCAAATTTTACGATATGTTAGGAAACGATATATGTAATGATAAATAATAAGAAGAGTAGAGTAAGGGGGAGCAGAAGTATGAGGGGTGATGAGGTTAGTTGCAATTTTAAGAAGGATATCAGGGTAGACCTTTCTAATTTTCAGTTATAATTTTAAAGTATTTTATAAATGTTTAAAATTTAAAATATTTTATTTTATTTTATTTTTTCCCAATGTAGGTAATACTTATATAAAATATATATTTTTTTATTTTAAAGGTTTTATTTTTGAGTAATCTCTATACCCAATGTGGGGCTCAAGCTCACAACCTTGAGATCAACAGTAACATGTTCTACCAACTGAACCAGCCAGGCACCTCTAAAATGTAAAATATTTTTAAAAGGTGAAAAATGCAAAGGCTCATAAACCAAATATCCATATTCTCATCACCCACAATTTGACAAATACTAACATTTTGAAATACTAACAGAGACTAATTTGAAATATTTATATCAGAATTTTCAGAAGACCTAGAGCACTGTAGAAATAATAAAAACTCCTGCCCCACCCATCCTCTTCTCTCCATGCCCCCCAATTTACTGAAGTTGATATGCATCCTACCTAATTATGTATTTATACTTTTACTATGTATGTACAGATTCATTAAAAACATATAGACTAATTTGGTATATTTTTAAAATTTGTGTGAAGGACATTCCTATCATTTTTTTCTTCTTAATTTTATATTCTGGGACACTATTTATGTTCTATGTGTACATCTAGTTCATTCATTTTTAATTTTTGTATAACATCCCATTGTGTAAATGAGTAAGACCTATACTCTCCCCTTCTCCTCTAGTGGCCCAATACATATCCTCTTACTTTTTACATTAAGCTTTAGAATCAAAAACATTTAGAACTTGAATGAACTTTAAAGAACATGTAGACCATGAGGAAATAGAGAGGTTGTGTCCTCCCAAGGTCACATAGCCAATCAATGGAAAAAATGGAATTAGAATCTGGTAGCCTGATACCAGCACAGCACTCATGTAACTACCACAGCATTACATTTCAATTCTAGGAATCTATATATAGGACTATATATAGAACCATCTCTATATAACTATATCCACGTTCTATGTAGAAATAACATAATAGTCGGAAAGAGAACAAAACATTTAAGTTTTCCAGGAATAATAAAACTATTAAGCTATAAAAACTATAGTTTTAAAACAGCATTAGTAATATTGTAATGATTATAATTCTTTTCCCACAGTCTGCTCTGTATTTTTTAATTGAATGCTCTCATTCTAATTCAGACAACAACCCTGTGAATCAGATATTAATTTTAGGAAATAAGTCTGACTCAATGTGGAAGAAGTATGGCAAGGCAAGGAATGACCCAAGGCCAGGAGACCATTTAGGAAGCTACTGTGGTCCTCCTGGAGAGAGGTGCTAATGGCCCAGACTAGACGGTAATGAAGGAGAGTGGACAGATTTTAGAACTATTTTGGATCGACTGTACCTGATGTCCAGGGATGGAACCTGCATCATCTTTATCCCCAGTTGCTGCCTACATTTTTGCCCATTTCCCTGTTGATTTCAATCCATGCATTAAAGATATGCTACATCTTTTCCTCTTCCACAGTATCATCTGCCAACTTCCTAGCTGTTCCTCTTCCTTCATCAGAGGCTTCAACACATGGCTAAGATTCTTCCTCTACTTTAATTCCTATGTCTCCAAATGTCTTTGGCCTTTCTATCACATCTGCCTGGAAAAATTACAGCCATGAATGGCTCCAAACATCATCCTTCCTACCTTCTCTGTGTCAGGCCAGCTGAGTACTAATGAAGAAAATCACAAAAGAGCAGAAAGTGGTATCTCTTTCTATTCATGGTCACCAACCTCAGCTGGGTGGTGCTCAAAACTTTAAGACAATCTTCTACATTTTACTACTTTACTCAGTGACAGTTTCTTACTGTCCCCACCTTTCTCAACTCTGGCTCACCTCCCCAGTTCCCAGCACCTTCTCAGATAATTCTTTTGGGGGGAAATTATATCCTCATACTTCACATGGAAGAAATTCCCTCAGAATTCTACCACTGAATCTATTAACTCTGATCTCTTTTGCACCAATCTTCTCTTATTTCCACCTGAATCAATGGAAGACACGTCTCTTCTCTTTTCTAGCACTATCTCTGCATGGACCTCATTCTCTTGGATTATCTCTCCCTCTTGTATTTTTTTTTTAAAGATTTTTTTTTTATTTATTCATTTGACACAGAGAGAGAGAGATCACAAGTAGGGAGAGAGGCAGGCAGAGAGAGAGGAGAGAGGAGGAAGCAGGCTCCCTGCTGAGCAGAGAGCCCGATGTGGGCCTTGATCCCAGGACCCTGGGATCATGACCTGAGCCGAAGGCAGCGGCTTTAACCCACTGAGCCACCCAGGCGCCCTCCCTCTTGTATTTTTGATTCAGTACTCTGTAACATCTTTCAAACATGTCCTGGACTCTTTTGTGTTAAATTTATAAAGAAAAAAAATCATAATCACCATAACCAGCTTCACCCCTGAAGATTCTGTTCTGGTGTCTTTTCCTCTTGGAGGTTCCCCTGGCACACCTGTTTGTACTCCATTCTGACTTTCTATGTTTGCAGGGCATATGCCTCTCTCTAAGCATCTCTCATACTGTGTGTTGAATTCAGTCTGCAACTGGACTGGGAACTGATTAAGGGCAGACACTGTATCTTACTGATCCTTGGAACCTAGCAAAGTGCTCTGTGGGCACGGGGCTTGAGTGAGTGAGGTGGAGAGCTATCTCGTGGGCCCATGCGTGTAAAGTCCTTAGGAGTATGGGGTACAGCTGCACGACTGACTGGAATGATGGGATGACTGACTAGGGAAGGATTCAGACCCCTTCCACCCCCCACCGCATTGGCAAAGTTAAGGGTGAGTCGTGGAATAGAACAGTTTGGGAAATTCTGTCAGAGACAGACCAACGGAGAATCTCATTATCTCCATGCTGCCTGAAATCTTCCATGCCCAATCTCTTTTTACTTTTATTTTATCCGCTTCTTTCAGGCTCCTCCTCTCCTATTTTCTACTTTCTTCCTCCATGTTTCTTTTCTTTCTTTTCTCTTTTTTTAAAGATTTTTAAAATTTATTTGACAGAGAGAGATTACAAGTAGGCAGACAGGCAGGCAGAGAGAGAGGAGGAAGCAGGCTCCCTGCTCAGCAGAGAGCCCGATGCGGGGCTCGATTTTAGGACCCTGAGATCATGACCTGAGCTGAAGGCAGAGGCTTTAACCCACTGAGCCACCCAGGCGCCCCGTCCTCAATGTGTCTTAAGGGAAAAAGGAGCGATATTGGTTTTCTGGCTCCTTCATATGACCTTTCCTTCTTGTGTCCCTTGGTCCCCGTCCCACTATTTCTGAGTTCTGTAGCTGATTTTCCCCTTTGGTATGAAAACCTACTTCGTGTCTGTGCGGTTGTGGTCTGGGGCTTGCAGCAGAGGGGTTGATGGGTGAATACGCCTGGCGGGAGTCCTTGGAACACACAGAGATAACGAGTTTTGTACCGGAAAGCAGATGCCGCTCGGCTCACCACTCCCTGACCTCCCTCAGCCTCCAGGACCGCACGAGTCCCGCCGTATTCCGCGACGAGGCTCCGCCCCCTCGGCCGCTGACCTGGATTGGCTCCCAGGGGCCGGCCCCTGACCAATCAGGAGCGGGGGCGTTGTCCCGGACCGGGGCTCCTTCCTCCCGCTTCCTGCAGGGCCACTGCACGGGTTCCAGGCGGCCGAGGAAATTTCCCTTCGTGCTCTCGTTGGCTCCTGCCCCTCGTCTTGCTACTCGGGAGTCCACGCGGGACATGGCTACAGCCACTGTGGCAGCAGCGAGACGAGGCTTCTGCCGAGTCCCTCCGCTCCTCCTCCGGCGCGGTTACCAGACGGAGAAGGGCGTCTATGGCTACCGGCCGAGGAAGCCCGAGAGCCGGGAGCCCCGGGGCGGCCTGGAGCGCCCTCCAGGTCTGGGATAGGGCTGGGTGCAGGGGCTGGGGAGAGAGGGGGCCTCCCCGACAGGCATGAAGTGGGGGGCTGTTGTGAGGAAGGTCGGGCTTCTGGGGTCTGCAAATTGTGCTCGGGCGGGTGAGGAGTAAGGGGAGGTGGGGGGCAAGGGAGGCAGGCGTAGGTATTGTGTCAGGGTCATCGTCTGTCCAGCCTCGTAGGTGGGGAATCTTGAGGTCGAGGTCTCGGCCTTGGATCCACGCTTGGGTGATCTTCCCAGCGTTCGTGTTCTGACTGATTTTGTGAGGTCTTGTCCTTTCTATTCCTTGGATGTAAACTTGTGGAAACTTAGCTCTTTTCGAAGGTGGGTTTGCGGGAAAAGAAGAGTTCTGAGATCTCCCAGCTGCACAAGTTTACTCAAGGATACATTTCCAGGGCCATCTCTAAGGCTCGTGTGAGCAGAATGTTTGGGGATCACGACTGTACTTCGGGGGTTGAAGAAGGCAGTTAGTTGGTGGTCTTGGATCGCAGCGTGGTATTACCTGTCTCCCTGACCTAACTAGCATCTTACTTTAATTTCAGAGTTTTAAACTCCTTTCTGAATTTGGAAGTATGTTATTGGTGGTTTTAATGCATTCGGAGACATGAATATCAGCTCTTGAGACCTCTTGTTGGATGTTCATGTGCAAGAGACCTATTTTGAGTATTCGGTTTATGCTGCGAAATTGTCTGTGTTTTCTTTTTTTAAATTTATTTATTAATTTGAGAGGGGGGAGAGAACGCCACTGGCACCAGTAAGTGAGGGGAGGAACTGAGGGAGAGAATCTTCTAGCAGACTCCTCCTGAGTGTGAGCCCGCCTCCCAGGCGCCATGACGCATGAGATCATGACTGAGCCATCCAGGTGCCCCCAAAGTTGTCTATATTTAATCTTCAGAAGATGAATACAGACTGATTATTAGAGGACGATCGCTTGGCATCTTCAGTCCACTTATTAGATTAACAATGAAGATCCTCTTTATCATATAAGTATCCGAACTTTGAATCTTATATTACGCATTGGAACCTCAGTATTTTGCTCTTGACCTCAGGGAATATTTATAGTAAACCTGATTTCTGTCTTTTGGATGCAATGGGATTTCTTTAGGGAAAGCATTTTGGCGAACTAGATTGTTTAATCCCTTGAGGGTAAGACTATTGACATCTTGTTTCACTTTGCAAATCAAGTGTCAAGAATTTTATATGTAAGTTATTCTCAAATGTGTATGTGTATTCAAATCACTTTGAATTGATTTTTAAAATGCCAGTTCCTGTGGAACCTGGGTGGCTCAGTCAGTTGAGCATCTGACTCTTGATTTTGGCTTAGGTCGTGATTTTAGGGTCAAGCTCAGCAGGGAGTCTGCTGGAGATTCTCTCCCACTCCTTCTACCCTTACCCCGGCATGCACTTGCTCTCTCTCGCTCTTTTTCACATAAATAAATAAATCTTTTAAAAAAAGTGCCAGTTTGCAAGCATCTTTCCACCCCAGGGTTCTAATTCAGTGGTCTGATATCTGGTTCAAAAATACAGACTTTTATCAGACATCCCAGGTGATTCTCTAGCAGAAAGTCCATAGCCAACTATGACCAGATACTGTTATAGTCTTAAAGTGTGTATGTGTAGGACATATTTGACAATCTCTTCTTCATTTAAAATCATATTAGTAAGAAAAAAAGTCATATTAGTGTGTGCTCCATGCACAATTATTGTGATCTTGTTTAAGATTTTTTCTCACAATTGGGTCTCTATTTGATTTTTTTTTTTTTTTAGATTTTATTTTTAAGTAATCTCCACATGCAGCATGGGACTCGAACCTACAACCCCCATGACCAAGAGTTGCATGAGTTGCTTGCTCCACAGACTGAGCCAGCCAGGCGCCCTTCTATTTGATTCTTAATAACAGCCTGACAGCTGTAAACTTGCCTTGGGAAAACTTGGACCAGTAGGTTGTGTTTTTTTTTTTTAAGATTTTATTTTTATTTATGTATTTGAAAGAGAGAGAGAGGCAGATAGTGACAGAGATAGCAAGAGAGAGTGCAAGCAGGGAGGAGAGGGAGAAGAAGGCTTCTGCTGAGCAGAGTGCCTGACATGGGGCTCCATCCCAGGTCCCTGGGATCATGACCTGAGCCAAAGGCGGACGCTTCACCGCCTGAGCCACCCAGATGCCTCATGGGCCAGTGGTTTTTAACTGGAAGGATATCCAAATAATCTTGGGAGCTTTGGGTTGGTGTTTGAAAAATATCTCTGGGGTTGATTTTATATATATTCTCTCCCCCCCATCACGAAATTGCCCCCCTCCCCCATGAATTTGGTATACTTTGAGGTGCTTGGTAACCTTTGAAAGGTCAGTATTGAGTTAAGAACTGCAGCCCAAGGGTGGCCTCTTGTGGTATTGGGAGGCAAGAGTGAAATCAGTGCCTGGAAACAGTTGTTGCACAGTTACAGGATCTAGCTTAAGGAATTTTGTTGCTAAGGGCAATAATCTTCTTTTCATTCTTACCTTTTAACCACTCTGAATAAAACTGAAAGGCAAGTGCGCCACCCTGTAACTTTCTTCAAAATTACCATTGCATGCAGATCTTTGGCAGGTTTTTCTTCTCTCTGTTTCAGAATTTACTGCATTATTTTGTAGTGACTTTCTAGATCTCTGTCTCCTACTAGGCTGGGTAGGAGAAAATGGGGGGGTGGGATTAGGTCTATCACTTCCAGTAGCATCTCTCTGGCCAGAACTTGGTCAGTATTTATCTGCAAAGGAGACTGGAAAGCATAATTTTTAAAAAAATGTATTTATCAGAGAGAATGATCACAACCAGGGGGATCAGCAGGCAGAACAGGCTGAGGGAGAAGCAGACTTTCCACTGAGCAAGGAGCCTGAAGTGTGACTTGATCCCAGGACCCTGGGATCATGACCTGAGCTGAAGGCAGTTGCTTAACCAACCAAGCCTCCCAGGCGTCCCCTTTTTTTTTTTTTTCAATGTTGTTGTTGTTTTTAGATTTTATTTGTTTATTTGTCAGAGAGAGAGGGAAAGCACAAGCAGGGGGAATGGCAGGCAGAGGGAAAAGCAGGTTCCCTCCTGAGCAAGGATCCCAATGCAGGACTGAATCCCAGGACTCTGGGATCACGACCTGAGAGAAGACAGACACTTAATTGACTGAGGTACCCAGGCGTTCCTGGAAAGCATGATTTTTATTCAGGGTGGCCAGGTACCAGCTAAAAATTCTGTGGGGAAAATAATGAAAAATAATTAGTAATCACCACACTCCACCCCTCTGGCCCCTCTAATAACCTAAGCTTTTCTTCCCATGCATAGCATGTCTTCACCTCTTTTCTCCTCCACTGGGTCCTTGAATCCATCTCAAAGTCCCTTATCTCCAGAGAATGTACAGTCCTCTCTGTCAGCGCTGCTGGTGTCTTCTCAGGCTCTGCCACACACCCCCTGTTGACACATACAGTATACAAAGAAAACTCTCAACTGGAAAAGGAAAGAATGAGGAACAACAGCAGACCCTATTCAAACCAGTTATCAAATCCTGTTGGAGAGGAATGATAAAAGCTCCCGGATGTAGTAGTTTATTCTATCATTAGCCGTGTAGTAAGTTCACTCCATTCCCCTGGCTTCACCTTCTCTGTCTTTTTTTACCTGCTGTCTTCTTCAGCCATCTCTGACGTGGGCATCGGGGAGTGTGCCCTCCTTGGGGGCTGCATACCTTCCAAAGCCTACTTTATTTTGGTAAGGTTAGGAGCCTGAGAGTTACTTTAGGGGGATCATCAATTACAGGTGATTTTTATGACCAGAACTGGGATTTGTTTGGCAGTACGGTTTTCTTTTTCTTTTTTTCAAGTTTATTTGTTTATTTGAGCGAGGAGGGGCAGATGGAGAGGAGGAGCCTGATGTGGGATTCCCTCCCAGGACCCTGAGATCATGACCTGAGCCGAAATCCAGAGCCAGTTGCTCAACAGACTGAGCCACACAGGCACCCAGCAGTACAATTTTCTTTTAACAGTCATAGGTCTGCCATCTTTGCCTGTGGTCATTCTATGAGCAAATTTACTGCTTCTGTGCCCTACCCACTCAGCTCCCTAAACTTAATGGTGCTTACCTTGAGACCATCTAAAAATAATAGCAGGAAGGCAACACCCTTTATTGGACCTTGTAGGCTCAGCTGGCTTCCATTGTCTAACAGTGAATGCTTTCTAGAAGGTACTTGACGGAGGGTTTGTCTGTTTGTTTTTACCTCCTGCTAAGGCAGCCTCTTTTTTTTTTAATTGTTTTTTTTTTAAGATTTTATTTATTTATTTGACAGAGAGAGAGATCACAAGTAGGCAGAGGTAGACAGAGAGAGAGAGGAGGAAACAGGCTCCCTGCTGAGCAGGGAGCCCGAAGCGGTTCTCCATCCCAGGAACCTGAGGTCATGACCTGAGCCGAAGGCAGAGGCTTTAACCCACTGAGCCACCCAGGTGCCCAAGGCAGCCTCTTCTGAACCACCTTTTCTTTTCTTTACTTTTTTATTTCTTTCCTTCCTTCCTTTTTTTTTTTTTTTTTTTTTTTATTTTTTTTTTTTTTTTTAGATTTTTATTTATTTATATGAGAGAAAGAGAACAACCTGCCGGGAGGAGCAGAGGGAGAGGGAGAGGCAGACTTCCTGCTGAGCAGGGAGCCCCACATGGATCTCCATCTGAGGACCCCAGGATCATGACCTGAGCCAAAGGCAGAGCCTCGCTTAACCCACTGAGCCACCCAGGCACCTCCCCACTTCCCCTGCCCCATCCTGAACCACCTTTTCTAAGTGCTTCTAATTTCCCAAACTTGCTACAATCTTCCACGTACGGAGTCCTCCCGTGAGCAGAGCTGAATGTCCCTCCATCTCTTCTTGTTTGATCTCGCTCGACCTCATCTTTCTCCCACGGCTTTCCTGAAAGTGAGAAGAAACAATGATCACATGCTATTAAGCTACAGTCCTGTGGTCATAAAGTCTGCCTGCAGGATATCACAGGGGATGGTTTTACTATGTGTTTTGTCAGACAGCATAACACAGTGCCCATTAGCTTTCTAGTCTGAAATATCTGGTCCTTGGCACCCACTGCCAGACTGCTAAGCCAATGTCATATGTATTTTAGTCTCCATTATGGTAACAACCCATCTCCGGTACCAAATTGTGTATTAGATAGGGTAAGTTCAGGGGCTACATCAGAGACCTGGAATAACAAATAACAGTGACTTAGTAAGATGAGCAGAGGTCTGAGCTGGTATGATGGCTTTGCTCTGCAAAGCCCTAGGGGGTTCAGGCTCCTTCTGTGTTGTTTCTTCATCATCCTGTGGGTGTTGCTCTCTTCTCTGGTCCAGGGTGGATCACCATTGCATCCACAGTCTGGCCAGCAGGGTAGAGGAAAGGGGGAAGGGGAAGAGAACACCTCTCCCTTTAAAGGCAAGACCCAGAAGGTGCAGACATCATTGCTACTACCTTCTCACTCATCAGAACTTAGTTACATGGCCAACTGGCTGCTTGGGAGGCTGGGACGTATATCTTTATTCTGGGAAGCCATATATTCCCATATATTCAACTATGTATTACTATGAAAGAGAATGGAGAATGGTTATTGGGAATTGTGGGAGTCTCTGCCACAGACAAATTGTAAAAATCTGGGGCAAGCAACCCACCTTCAACTTTCTCAGCTCATACTTCATATCAAATTTTGAGCACTGTGTTTCTCGAAGCGTTGCTTTCTTTCTATTTTCACTATTGGGATCCTAGTCCAGGCCTTTAATTCTGGTCTGGTGCAAAAAAAATATTTTATTCAGATGTTCTTATCCAAGGTCTATGGATCTCTATGAAAAAGTTTCAGAGGGTCTGTAGACTTTGCACAACTCTGCATGTGTCTGTTTTTAGGCAGAGAGCCTGTAGCTGTCATTGAATTATCAAAGAGATGCATGACTTCAAAAAGGTAAAACTGCTAAGCCTCACTGGTGTTAAAATGTGTAGCCTAGTTCCTGTCTGGTTTAGTCCAGTCTTTATGAAACATTGGTTTCATCGAGTGATTTTTTTTTAAAGATTTTATTTATTTATTTGACAGAAAGAGAGAGAGACCACAAGTATGCAGAGGCAAGCAGAGGGGAAAGCAGGTTCCCTGCTGAGCAGGGAGCCCTATGCAGGTCTCAATCCCAGGACCCTGAGATCATGATCTGAGCCCAAGGCAGAGGCTTAACCCACTGAGCCACCCAGGCGCCCCAATTGAGTGATTTTCTTAACTCAGACGTCCAAAGGCTCTACTTTTCTTCTCAGAATAAAATCCAGATTCTTTAGCTAGCTATTCAGTGCCCTTCATGTTTCGTGACCCATTCTGCCTTCTTTCTTATCTCTCTCCAACATAAATTGCCCCACGTTCTAGCCTTTATCCTATATGCCTTTCCACTTCTTTCCCATCTCCAGTCCCATCTCCTCCATGACATCTGTCCAGACAACTCCAGCCTGTCCTAATCTGAGCTCCTTCAACTCTCAGTATGGGACCCCTCGAACTCTACTGAATGTTTTATGACTGTGTGGTTTTGTGTAGGGACCATCTTCTCACTTTGTAAGCTCCTTCCTGGTAAAGACCTTGTCTTACATTCCTCTGAGCTCTACAGTTAACTGAATACTTATTAAATGCTTTATTCCTATTAAGAAATGGAAATATGATTCTGCATGTGCAATTTATTTGTAACATTTAGTGCATTTGAATTTTGCGTATACCCTCATAACACAAAGTATCAAGAAAGGAAGCACTGTATACATTGGGTAATGTACTGTATTACCATGTTTTAGAAAAAGTAATAATTTCTTTTTTACTGATGAACACAACGAAGACTTGCCGGGTTTTTTCTTAAGTTCCATTAAGTGTGTGCTTACGGTCAGCTCTATTCATTAGAACAGAGTACATGGTTTAATTAGTGCCTGCCAGTAGTCTTAAAAGGTACCATCTTGGTTGAGAGGAATGATTGAGTTGGTGATATGAATCATGTACACAATTTTTTGGTATTGACAAAATTAATCAAAGGACAGGCCCTACTGAAAATGGACACATGGCATCCTCCCATATCAAAGGTGACATAGTGAAATGGGAGGAGGTATGATCAAAGTTAGGGTGCCTCCTTCCTCCTCTTTGCCCTTCCTTCATCAGCCTTCTTTCTTCAAATATTTATCTTGGCTGAAAATCCATGCCTGTGTAAGACAACTGCATCATTTGCAAGACTTCTAGTACATGAGGCTTTAAGGAGATATTGAATTTGCTTCTTTTTTTTTTTTTTTTTTAAAGATTTTATTTATTTCACAGCGGGAGAGAGATCACAAGGAGGCAGAGAGGCAGGCAGAGAGAGAGAGGGGGAAGCAGGCTCCCCGCGGAGCAGAGAGCCCGACGCGGGCCTCGATCCCAGGACCCTGAGATCATGACCCGGGCCGAAAGCAGAGGCTTTAACCCACTGAGCCACCCAGGCGCCCTTGAATTTGCTTCTAATAACCTCTTAGATGGCAGTGGTTTCACTAGTTAAAATTTGACCTATGATGAGTGTTCTTTGTAGTTGACTATTAGTAACAGCTTGTACTTCAACCTCTGTAAACCTCAATTTGGGTAAGCTTGAATTTATTTATCAACAATCCCAGTTGAAAATGGAAGAGTGCTGATTCATGAGTATAAATTTAGTTATGGAGGTTTTAATTACAAAAAATGGCAGAAATTAGGAACCAGCAGAAGACGGGAGCCATAGGATTCCAAACAGCATTGAGTGGTTACTGACTTTGGCATTGTCCACTGGTGGGGACAGGTGTGCCAGGTGCAAGGAGAAAACCTAGTAATCAAATCAAAAGGATTCAGGGGCGCCTGGCTGGCTCAGTTGTTTAAGCATCTGCCTTCAGCTCAGGTCATAATCTCAGGATCCTGGGATCAAGCCCCTCATCTGGCTCCCTGCTCAGCGGGGAGCCTGCTTCTCCCTCTTCATTTGCCTGCTGCTCCCCCCCTGCTTGTGCTCTCTCTCTCTGTGTCAAAATAAATAAATAAAGCCATAAATAAGCAAATAAATAAATAAATAAATAAAGCCTTAGTAAATATGATAAACAGAAAATCAGGAATTTTAATATAGGATAATCCCTAAGGTTTTGGTCCATTTCCTTTACATATATGAAATATGTATACACATATACATATATATGAAGTATATTGATACCATTATTATGCTATATAGAGGAATGAAATATGGATTATGTACTGTACACATACATTTTAACAAAGAGTAGGCCCATGCTATATATACAGTTTATAGTCTTTTTTCATCTACATATACTGACACTTTTCCATTAAGATTCTCCTACGACATTGTTTTGTAATGGTTGTTGGCAAATGGAGATGAGCCCACGACACTCTGGCAACACTCTGGCTGTCCCTCAGGGGATGGGAGGTTTGCAGAGTTAGAACACTAACAATTCAGGAATGTGAAATAACCATAGGGGATTGTCTTCGAGGAACGTGGAGGCTTGGACTCCACCTTCAATACCTGAGGCATGGGTGTGGTAATGAGTAGCTTCACCTCCCCCTGTCCTCTGGGGGGAAAGCAGGTTCCAGTTAAGACAGGAGGTATAAGGAATGTTTAAAGAAGAGGCTAAGAATGCAGAGAGATTTGTCAATCCTGGAGCAGAATTCCATAGGTCACAATGGAAAGATCTGGGAGGCAGAGGGAAGGGTTTGGGGATTGGTTCTACGGGAAGAAACCAGGACAATGGAAGGAGGGTCTGAGAGACAAACAGATTGCCGGGATGGATGTAGGATATGTGGAGAGATGTGGAAGGGAGGGGACTTCTCTGGCTCTGCCAGAATCGCGTGGTCACATGTTCTTGTGCCAACACCATGCGGCTGCTGGCGAGTAGCATGAAAAGCGTGGCAAGCACTGAGAAATCGGAGTAGTGACCTCCGTAGGTTCACGAAGACATAGGTTCGCTAAGAGAATGTTCTCAACGCGGCTAATTTGAGACCAGAGATGATAACCCTACATATTTACTACTGGACTTGTCCCGCTAGAGATGTAGTTTTGTAAGTTACTAGAAGCTGCAGAAAGTGCAGGAAATCACCCTGCAGGAGAAAACAGATTGAGAAAAAGACTCTGGGCAGACTTGCAGAGCACTGATATTTTAGAGACGGGCAAAGAAGAGGAGCTCCCCCAAAATAACTGAGGTTGAGTAGCCAGTGAGTTGGGAGGAAAGCTGGGGTTACAAGTAATGCCACAGAAGCCCAGGGAAGAATGTGGGCTTTTTTGTTTTGTTTTGTTTTGTTTTGGGGCAGGGAGGAAGAATGTGTTTTTAAGGACTGGCATTTTTAAATGTGGCATTTAAAAATGTCCCCATTTTTAATTTTTTTTTAAAGATTATTTATTTATTTGACAGAGAGAGAGAGAGATCACAAGTAGGCAGAGAGGCAGACAGAGAGGAGGAAGTAGGCTCCCTGCCTAGCAGGGAGCCCAATGCGGGCCTCGATCCCAGGACCCTGAGACCATGACCTGAGCCGAAGGCAGAGGCTTTAACCCACTGAGCCACCCAGGCGCCCAAAAATGTCCCCATTTTTAATGGGGACAATGCTTTAGACATGGTCTCTCTGGATTTTAGCCACAAATCTGAAGGTTTCCTACTTCATAACACAGCAATTGAGAACTTGGGTAGGGTTCAGAGTAGAGCCCTATAGCAACTCATATGACTACCCTCCAGACTGAAATCAATTCATTTACTGGGATTGTTTGATTAGTTTACTGGTATATTAGACAGAGTATGGAACTTCCTAACTGTTGTATTAGTGCAGACATGTCTTTTACATGTTCATTTCATCTCTGTTCTTTCCTGTGAGCCTAAGGTCAAGACATAGATTTTATAATCCTCCTACTACAAACCCAAGCACACGCGTAGCTCACTGTGGCAATAAATGTTCATGAAATGGTCATTAAATGTTTCAAAATATGCTAACAACTTTCCCTGGGTTCTAAGAAGAAAAACACAAACTGAAAAAATGTTCAGAAAATGTGTGCCTTCAAGAGTGGATCTGCTCATCTTCAGGGATTTGTACTCAGTTTGTAAGGCTGCCTTGATGAACTGAAGGTGAATTGAAAGGGCATGTAAGATTTTTTCTTTCTTCAAATTTTGGAAGCACTGTCATGTGGAAAGAGAAGCAAAGCAGTTTTGGGCTCAATATAAAATCACCAATTGGATTCATTGAGAGATAATGCCTCTCATCTAAGTAGAGACTAAGCAACCACTCATTTAGGACTTAATAAAGGGGATTTTTTTTTTTTTTTGCATTATGTGAGTGACAAGATAATTTTTCTAGTATTTTCTAGTAAGATCTTTTAAGATCTTTTTCTAGTATAAGTTTTCATGAGTCTATGAAATAACTATGTACCACGGGCCTTTAAGAAATAGAGAAGGAAATGTAACATTGATTTTGTAGTTCCATTTCTATTTTTTAATGTAAAATATATATTTTTAAAGATTTTGTTTATTTATTTGCCAGAGAATGAGAGAGAGAGCGAGTGCATGAGTGCACACGCAGGAGGAACAGCAGATAGAGGGAGAAGCAGGTTCCTGCTAAGCAGGAAGCCAGACGAGGGACTTGATCCCAGGACCCCGAGATCATGAGCCGAAGGCAGATGCTTAACCGACTGAGTCACCCAGGCAGCCCTTTTTACGTAAAATATTTAAAAATCTCAAATAATAATCAAGAGAACTATAATTATCCAGAATCTCAGCATTTTAAAAAATTTTTCTTATTTTTTTTGAATCTCAGCATTTTAACAATTCTTTTCAATTTGAGGTATTTCCTTTTATGATCTATCGACGGGCATAGTTGTTTTTACATATGTGTGCTCATAGTTCTGTCTCTTTTTTTTTCCCTAGAGGCTTTAGCTATCATGAGACAAATTTAAGGAAATAAGTGTGTTTTCCTGGATTCTGGTAGTTTTTAATCCTGAGATGTGGTGGGTAGGAGCAATGCATTTAAAAAATCTAAGCCAGCAAGGACTTCTTTGAAAAAACTGATTTTTTACTTTTTGGTTTGTGGGCATTTCCTAAATTGTTTGTACTGTTTTCTTTCCCCCTTGAATTAGTTGATCATGGCCTTGCCAGGTTGGTGACAGTATACTGTGAACATGGTCATAAAGCTGCCAAAATCAACCCCCTCTTCAGTGGACAAGCCTTGCAGGAGAATGTGCCTGAGATCCAAGCTCTTGTACAGACCCTTCAGGGACCCTTTAATACCACAGGTAAAGCCCATTGACACTAGACTGTCCATGGGACAGTTCACTGCCAACACGGGGGAGGGCTCCTTTCTCTGTTTTGAAGAATCCACATGACCCCTGGAGCTGCGGCTCCCACAGGGTGTGAATTGACAGTGAGGGACACATTCAAGCACTGTCTATGAGGACCTGTCTTGAGATCCTAGAATAGTCTTTCGATAGGGCCCATTTCCTCTGAGTTTAAAAACATACTCAACCAAAGAAGACATACGAATAGCCAACAGGTAGATGGAAAAGTATTCAGCATCTCTCATCATCAGGGAAATGCAAATCAAAACCACAATGAGATAGTATTAGCTCACACCTATTAGAATGACTATTATTAAAAAGACACACGGTAACAAGTGTTGCTAAGGATGTAGAGAAGAGGGAACCCTTGGGTACTGTTGGTGGGAATTCAAATAGGTACAGCTCCTGTGGAAAACAATTGAAAGGTTCCTCCAAAAACTAAAAATAGAGTTAACATATGATCCAATAATCCCATTTCTGAGTATTTATCCAAAGGAATTGAAATCAGGATATTAAAGAGTTATCTGTACTCTCATGTTTATTGTGGCATTAGTAGAATAGGCAAAATATGGAAACCACCAAAAGGTCCATCAGTGAATGAATGAATAAAGAAATGTAGTAGAGGGGCACCTGGCTGGCTCAGTTGGTAGAGCATACAATTCTTGCTTTTGGGGACATGAGCTCAAGTCCCACCTTGGGTGTAGAGCTAACTTAAAAAAAAAAAAAGTACAGTATATGCACATAATGGAACCTTATTCAGCCTTAAACAAGAAGGAAATCCTGCCATTTGTGACAACATGGATGAACTTTGAGGGCATTATGCTAAGTGAAATAAAACCAGTCACAGAAGGACAGATACTACATGATCCCACTGTGTTAGGAATCTAAAGTAGTCAAACTCATGCTAGCTTTAGCAGCACAGATATTTAAATTGGAATGATACAGAGAGGATTAGCATGGTCCCTGCATAAGGAGAGCATGCAAATTTATGATGTATTCTGATATTTAAGGAAAATAATGAAATAAAATAGTCAAACTCCTAGAACCAGTAGAATGATGGTTCCCGGGCGCTGGAGAGAGGTGGAAAAGGGAAAGTGTGGGTCAAAAGGTACAAAGTTTCAATTATGAAAGATAAATAAGTTCTGGAGATCTTCTATACAACCCGGGGCCTATAGTTAACAATACCATATTGTAAAAAAAAAAAAAAAAAGAAAAGAAAACAGATCTTATGGTAAGTGCTCTTTCCACAAAAGCAAACAAATTACTTTAAAAATGAATAAAAAATTATAAGCCCTGAAATTAAAAAAAAAAACAACTCAGACTTCCATTATGTGCCAGACACTTTATATCCATTACGTCAATTAATCCTCATATCTGTTCCCTAAAGAAGTTACTGTCGTCTTTATTTTATGGATAAGAAAACAGACACTCAGAGAACTTCAGTAGCTCATAGCAAGAAAGTGGCAGAGCACATCACCTTCCATTTCTGCAGCCTGAACTTTTTCTGCCTTTTTTCTTGCCCAGCCTGGGAACTTAAACAAAATTAGGGATGGAACACCTGTCAGGATCCTGGGCTCCTACGTCACTCATGTCATATTTTTATCTTATTTTATATTTTAATTTTTATTTATTATTATTATTATATATTTTTATTAACATATACTGTATTGTTTCTTTCAGGGGCACAGGTCTGTGATTCACCAGTCTTACACAATACACAGCACTTACCGTAGCACATACCCTCCCCAGTGTCCATCACCCAGCCACCCTATCCCTGCCACCCCCCTCTACTCCAGCAACCCTCAGTTTGTTTCCTGAGATTAAGAGTTTCTTATGGTTTTTCTCCCTCTCTGGTTTTGTCTCATTTCATTTTTTCCTCTCTTCCCCCATGATCCTCTGCCTTGTTTCTCAAATTCCATGTATCAGCAAGAGCATATGATAATTGTCTTTCTCTAATTGACTTATTTCGCTTAGCATAATACCCTTTGGTTACATCCATGTTGTTGCTTTATTTATTATTTTTAAAGATTTTATTTTTAAGTTATCTCTACACCCAGCGTGGGGCTCGAACTCCCAACTCTAAGACTGAGAATTGTACTCTCTTACCACTGAATCAGCCAGGTGCCCCTCATGTCATTTTTTTAAAGTTAACCTTGGCCAATGTCAAATTCTGGTATATGCATCAATTAGTAACGTTCTGGTAATAAACCACTCCAAAATGTAATGACTTTTAAGGGCACAACAGTTTCATTATTGTGTAGTTCTAGGATTTGACTGGACTCAGCTAGGTAATTCTCAGCTGGGGGTCTCTGAGACAAAATCTATGCTCCTATTGTAATGTAAATGGCCCTCCAGGAGTGGAAAAGCTAACTGTTCTAATGTCTTATTTTTGCTGAGTCTACTTACAGGTCCCTGATACTGTGTCAACTCATACGTCCATGACTTTGTGTGGAGTTCCCTTAGGTCTTTACCTCATCAACCTAGGACATGCCTGTTCATTTTTAAGCATTCAGCAAGCACTGCCTGCTCTGTGAGGCAGAGCTGCCCAGAGCTTGCCAAGGTAACATTCAGTATTCCCTCACCTATGCTCTTATAGTACTGTGGGCAGCTCTCAACAATAGCACAATTACCAAAACCACTAAAAAACTTTATCTGACTTTAGAATAAAGCCACCCTAAAAAATATTCTCGAGCCCTCCATTCAGCAGTAATCAGAAATAGGAAGTTACTTAACAGAAGGTGCAATCTTATTACTAGGAAAAACCACTTGTCGATATGACATAGTATTATCATTACTTGTTTATAACTCTTTCTCTATAAGGCTTGAATTTCATTTAGGAAAAAGACCTTTTTTCCCCCAAGTAAGCTCTAGGCCCAACGTGGGACTTGAACGCACACCCCTGAGATCTAGAGTTGCATGTTCTCCTGCCTAAGCCAGCTTGGCTCCCTGGAAAAGACCATTTCTTAGCCATGTTTGAGCACTTAGTGCCAATATGGCTTGTGGTATATAGTAGGTTCTCCAAACTTGCTCATTGGAAGCAAGTTATCTATAACCACATATTTTTATATCTCTTCTTTTAGATTCTTCTTTTAGAGGCATGGATCTGTATATTTGGAATACATGTAGTTAATAAGAAGAGCAAAAAATGTGAGAAACCCAAAGCAATTCTTTTAAGCTGCATGCTTTTCTGCGTTATCACATTTAATGGTTTTAATTTTTTAAAAAATTTTATTGGGGTAAGGTACACATAACCTTTGCCACTTTAACCATTTTTTAAAAAAGTATTTCTACTCTCAGTGTGGGGCTCAAACTTACAACCCCAAGATCAAGAGTCATGCTCTACCAACTGAGCCAGCTGGGCGCCCCACCACTTTAGCCATTTTAAAGTATACAATTCAGCAACACCTGGTACATCCATGATGTTGTGTAACCATCAAGATAGTTCCAGAACATTTTTGTCACCCCAAGGAAATCTTGTGCTTAGGTAACAGTTATTCCCCATTTTTCCCTCTCCCCGGCCCCTGGCAACCACTAATCTACTTTCTGTTTCTACATATTTGCTTATTCTTGACATTCCGTATAAATAAAGTCACAGTATGTGGCCTTTTGTGTCTGGCTTTTTCACTTAGCATAATGTTTCCAAGTTTCATCCATTTTGTAACATAAATTAGTACTTTATTCCTTTATGTGGCTGAATAATATTCCATCGTATGGCTACATCACATTTGGTTTATCCCATCAGTGGACATTGTGTTATTTCCTATCTCATTTAATCTTAACAATTCCCCCCTGAGGTGCTTTGACTGCTCCCATTTTATAGATTAAAATGTGAGGCAGAGAAGCTAAGCAACACACAAAGCAATTTTTGTAAGTTGAATGGTCAGTCAGTATCAAAGAGCTGAAGTTTATCATAAGAAACCATAAGCAATAATAAAGTAAGTGTTGGTTTGTTAAACTCAAGTTGTAGGTTTAGGCAAATGATGGATAATTGATTTGGTGCTGAGCTATTGATATATTACAGACCTTCCCTTTTTTTGACTGAGAGTTGGGTAGATTTCCCTTTACCTTAAAATATTGCTTTGCTATCAATATTAATTCACACGAAGACCAGCTGTTTAATGGTAGACACTACTTTATAGGTATTAATAAGACTTGAACATTTGGGAAGGTATTTTAGATAAAGGTAGGACATCTAATTTGTAACTGTAAAGCAAGATAAAGGCCAGGTTTCAATTTTTAGTTTGAAGTTACAATAGAATCAGAATTTGGCATAAAGCTAAGATTCATATTCCCTCTCCTAGTATGACTACTTCATGGCCTTTGATCACTTTTTAGTTTTGCCTTTAGAAAAATCTAGATAGCTGTTGATGATGACCCGAGTTATCCAGAACAAAATACTCCGAATTGAACTATTTTCTATGTTCTGTAATTAATTACATGGTTGATTGTTTTTCAAATGATCCCTTTGATTCCATTTTGTAGGATTATTAAACATGGGAAAGGAGGAAGCCTCTCTTGAGGAAGTATTGGCCTATCTCAACCAAATCTACTGTGGGCAAATTTCTATTGAAACCTCCCAACTTCAGAGCCAGGAGGAGAAAGACTGGTTTGCCAAGCGATTTGAAGAACTGAAAAAAGAGACTTTTAGCACAGAAGAGCGAAAACATCTGTCAAAACTAATGTTAGAATCTCAGGTATAAAAGTACTAGTTAATATCAATGGAATAGGATGGCTCATTTACTACAAAGGTGCATAAATATTGAAGAAAGGGAATTAAAGCATTTATTTACCCCATTAATCCCATTGCCTCAACACAACAGACAAAATAACACGTGCCACTTTGTTCTAAGTAGAAAACAGTAGTAGCTTGCCAAACACCAGAGCTATTGGTTCTCCTCAGAGTCAAAATACTTTTTATATACTTGCCTATTCGCTGTCTAAAAGACTGCAAAATCCTTAAGCTCTTACTTCTCTTTTTATTACCTCGAGCAATCAAAGAAAGCTATGCACGAAAGCTCTTGGTACAAATTAATGAAATTGAATCTGTCAGGGTTCGGATCAGGCTCTGGCACATCAAAATGACAAGAAAACTGTTCCCAGTAATTTGGATAGTTGGATGGTTTGCAGCCTTGAGGAAATAGTACTATAGAGGCTGCTACTAAAACTCAGGGTTTAGGAGGGGCAGAGTCGAAGGCCCAGCCCTTGTTTTAGTATAGGTGCTGCCGAAGCGAGCACACCAACCCTTGCTTTAGAAATACACACTCTTTCCCTGCCCCCACCCCCTGAAGAACACATTCTAAGAAGCTTCCCCTGGGGCTAAGTTATTCTACCACTCATGTTATGTTATCTGCATTCCCACTGCTGCCTGGTGTCCTTGGCCAGGCGTTCCTGCCGAGCCCTGAACTAGTTACGTCTGTCTCTGGAGTACGTCATGAAGGGGCGTTGCTGCAGACACCTGAAGTAGTATAGGGTCTCCCCACAACACACATAAACATGTCTGACTTGGACCTGAGTAGCTGACTCTCTTCCTGCAACAAATGTGTCTGACGTGATGTTCCACAGGAGTTTGACCACTTTTTGGCCACCAAGTTTGCCACAGTGAAGCGGTATGGGGGTGAAGGAGCCGAAAGCATGATGGGCTTTTTCCACAAGTTGCTAAAAATGGCAGCCTACAGTGGGATCACGGATGTGATTATTGGCATGCCCCACAGAGGGAGGCTTAATTTATTGACAGGCCTTCTGCAGTTCCCTCCAGAGGTAAGATACTTTCTGTGGTGCACAACTGACTGTAACAGAATAGAACTGACAGTGATCATTCCTTTTAGAAACCCCAGTAAACCTCTGGTCCAGGAGATAGCTTAATGAGTTGATGGATACATCTCGTATTTGGGTTGACTTTCTGTGTCTTCTTATATGGGTTCTTTCTTCTCTCAGGGAAGTTAAAGGTTAGTTTGTTTTCTCAAGGATGACGTGAATAGATAATTTCTGTTCTTTGAAGCACACTTTCCTAATTAGTAGAAATTGTTAAAACAAACATTAAGATCTGTGTGGTTGTTTATAATTTTACCTTTTAAGAAGTCCATTTTATCTTCCATTTATGTGCAGTTTATACTGAACATACTCTACTAAAACTAATAATACATTTTTATCCTGGGAATTACAATACGTTGTCAACCTGGGAGGTTTTATAGGTAATTGGATCTTGGTGTTCCTGTTCCATCCAACTCAGTGACTCTAACAGTCTCTCAAAAGACTGGAGAGTTAGGGCTACAGATTCTAGGTCTGGAGACATCAGAGTGACTTGCAGTTTAACCAGATGGTGGCTGCTATGTGTGGATAAACCTCACTACTAATCTTGGCTGGGAGATTAAAAGTAATTGTAAGCATTAAAGGGACTGTGAGAGTTAATGGAGTGAACAGAGCCTGTGGAAAGATCCATTACTGTTAAACCACTAGCAGGTACACATATGACAGCATGTCTGGGGGCAAAGCTTTACCACTACTACTCGTACCTCAGTTTTTCTGATGCTAAGAGATTGATAATTAGCTCTTAAAAGACAGATACTTTCAAAAAGGCAGGCTATGATAGAATAAAGTGATCGACAGATAGAGGCATGTGCTTAAACACAGAAATCCCTAAACCAGAAATTGCCTTCCTAAAGTATCACAGACAAAAACACGACTCAAAGGGGCTGAATTAAAAATGATCATATTTGTAAGAAACATAGATGTACCCATCCTGTGTAAGTATGTATGCTCCCGTTTGTTGATAGGTCAGTAAGAAGCTTTGGGGTCATTCAAACCATTTGGATAAATGAGGATAACTTGCTGTTTTTGGTGACTACCTTGGTTTGAGACCTGACTTTCTTACTTACTAGCTAAGGACCTTTAACAATTCAGTTAATTTCTCTTGCTTGTGCATTTTTGAAGTGGGTAGTAATGTTTATCTCAAGGTAGACTGGGAGAATGAAGTGAAGTCCTTTGAGAATTGGACAGTAGAACGTTTTAGGCATGACTTGAGCTAATTGTGGATGTCATCTTGTGTCTAAATGGGATTAAGTTCTGTCGTTTTCCTGTCAACCCCCCCCTTTTTTTTTTGAAGATTTTATGTATTTAATTAGAGAGAGAGAAAAAGAGCATGAATGGCGGGGAGGGGCAGAGGCAGAGGGAAAAGCATGGAGACATTTGAGCAGGGAGCCTGACATGGGGCTCCATCCCAGGACCCTAGGATCATGACCTGAGCCGAAGGCAGATGCTTAACTGACTGAGCCAGCCAGGCACCTCTTCCCTGTCTACCTTTAACGGGATTCATAAAAGTTCTTTTGGAGAATATATTCTAACGGGTGTACTTAAGAAAAATTATTTTGCATATTGCAAGGCAGAAGTAACTAACATTTTACTACCTTACTATCTACATGTCTAACTAGTCATGTTAGACTCTTCTCAGAGTGTTGGTATTCCATTTGCTGGTGAAGATCTCCAAATAATTCTGGGCATTTGAGCAGTTAGGTGTTTGTGCCTTTCTTTTTAAAGAATGCATGGTGACGGGGCACCTGGGTGGCTCAATTGGTTAAGCAACTGCCTTTGGCTTAGGTCATGATGCCAGGGTCTTGGGATCGAGTCCCACATCGGGCTCCTTGGCTTGGCAGGGAGCCTGCTTCTCCCTCTCCCTCTGCCTGCTACTCCGCCTGCTTGTGCTCTTTCTCTGTCAAATAAATAAATTAAATTAAAAAAAATGCATGGTTATCATAGTTATACAAGCATGGGCATAAAGTTTTTTCAATTGTATGATTTATTTTTTATTTTTAAAGATTTTATTTATTTATTTGACACAGAGAGAGAGATTACAAGTAGGCAGAGAGGCAGGCAGAGAGACAGGGAGAGGAGGAAGCAGGCTCCCTGCTGAGCAGAAAGCCCGATGCGGGCCTCGATCCCAGGACACTGAGATCATGACCTGAGCCGAAAGCAGAGGCTTTAACCCACTGAGCCACCCAGGCGCCCTCAATTGTATGATTTAAACTAACCACCTCTTCTCTGGTCTCTATTGTGACAAAAGACATTTTTTCTTGTACATTTTTTCATAACAGCTGATGTTCCGTAAAATGAGAGGCTTAAGTGAATTTCCGGAAAATGTTTCAGCCACTGGAGATGTCCTGTCTCACTTGACCTCCTCGGTTGACCTGGACTTCGGTGCGTACCACCCTCTCCACGTGACCATGCTGCCTAACCCCTCGCACCTGGAAGCCGTCAACCCCGTGGCCGTGGGGAAGACTCGTGGAAGGCAGCAGTCTAGACAGGACGGGGACTACTCTCCAGACAGTTCGGCTCTGCCTGGGGACAAAGTCATTTGCTTACAGGTACTTGTAGCTTCAGAAAGTGAGGTGAGAGGCTGGGGAGACCAGGAGGAAGGAAAGGGAGATGGTAGATACTCAAGATGAAATTGAGATGAACTTTTGGGAAAAGAAGATTCCGGGCAGGTACGACGTCTAGTCTCAAGGCAACTGACTTTAGACTGAGGTTTCACTGTGTTTTTGTTTGTTTGTTTTTTGAAGAACCACTTTAAACATTTTTAAAATTTAAATTCATTTAATATATAATGTATTCCTGGTTTCAGAGGTACAGGTCTGTGATTCATCGGTCTTATATAACACCCGGTGCTCATCACATCACGTGCCCCTCCTGAATGTCCATCACCCAGTTCCTCCATCCCCCCAGCAACCCTCAGTTTGTTTCCTATGCTTGAGTCTCTTATGGTTTGTCTTGTGTTTTTCTTTCTTGAGTTGTGTGTGTTATTTAAGGGAGTATCGACTGGTATCCCTGACACTTTTCAGAGGACAGATGTCATTACTTTTAGGAAACTACGTGGTCTCCATATATCTGACAAGGCTTGCTTGTTTGTTTCACAGTGAAGGTCTTAGGTTAAGCATCCAAGTCTTGGTCTCAGCTCAGGTCTTCATCTCAGGGTTGTAAGTTCAAGCCCTATGTTGGGCTACATGCTGGGTGTGGAGCCAACTTAAAAAAATACTAATAAAATAAAATAAAGGTCATTGGCTTTAAGGCAACCAGTACTGATTATTAGTGTGGCTCTTGCTTTCTTTATCCACTCCCAACCCCAGTTTTTGTAACCTGACAGCCTAGAAGTTTGGACCGTGAGTCACATTTTTTTTTCTATGAGTATTCATTTAAATATGAACCTTTAACTACTGGGCAATAATTAATTCTGGGCATTAGTCACTGAGTCCTTTTTTCTTTTTTAAAGATTTTATTTATTCATTTGACACAGAGAGAGAGATTACAAGTAGGCAGAGAGGCAGGCAGAGAGAGAGGAGAGAGGAGGAAGCAGGCTCCCTGCTGAGCGGAGAGCCTGATGTGGGCCTCGATCCCAGGACCCTGGGATCATGACCTGAGCCGAAGGCAGCAGCTTTAACCCACTGAGCCACCCAGGCGCCCAGTCACTGAGTCTTTAAACCCTGCAGGAATAGGTAAATCTAAATAAGGCAGGAGAATAGTTGGCTACGTACACGAATAACAACTGTATCTTATTATCTCATGTTAATTTTTCATGGGCCAGAAACTTGCAGTGAGTAAATTGGGGGTAGGCAGCATTGCATTTGACTATAGTATGGTATTTTGAAATGGAAATGTTACATTGTTAGCCATTGTCTTTACCTGTCACTTGAATTAATTCACGCTACTCTAAAATATTTCCGTCATTCACGGTTACCCAGTGCGTGAAGGAGGTCTTTGCATGGACTTCTGAAGTAAGAGGTGAAAATGGCATTTTTTTTAAAGTGATGAGAAACTGCCCCCTTTTGTCTATTTTGTGTTCCAAAATTATTTTGCCCTGCTGTGTCTGTACATGTCTTGCCTTGTTCAAGGACACAATTCTAATTTCTTCTGAGAACTCTAAATTTGGAGCCTCTAAAATCATGGTAGGTGAGATTCTGGATGCTACTTTTTCTGCCTGTCTTCTCTTTATCTGGGCCCTGAACCTGGTGAAGGTAGATGGCCTTTGTTTTTTGTTGTTGTTGTTTTTGTTGTTTTGTTAATAAAGATTTTATTTATTTATTTATTTATTTATTTATTTGAGAGAGTGAGAGAGAGCAAGAGTGTGAGAGGGGAGAAGGTCTGAGGGAGAAGCAGACTCCCCATGGAGTTGGGAGCCCGGATGCGGGACTCGATCCCAGGACTCCAGGATCATGACCTGAGCCTGAGGCAGTTGCTTAACCAACGGAGCCACCCAGGCACCCTAGATTGTCCTTTGTGATGGGTGTGTGTCTAACCCCCTGGCTGTGTTTGGCTGAGCAGCTACCACCTCACCCAGCATTTGTTTTTTTCTGCTTATGGACCCTTACTCCCAAAAAGCTTTATGGGGCATATTGGAGTGGGTTCTCTTCTGATTTAAGAAGAAAATAAAATTAGCAAATGGCTCATGTATGCTTTAGTGCCAAGAATCCAGAGCATGATAAAATGATGCCAGTTATGAGCAGATGTTATGTTCTTTTTTTGAGAAATTTTTGTTTGAGTATGGTTGACACCAGATGTTCTGTTCTGTTTTTTGTTGTTGTTGTTGTTGTTGTTTTGTTTTGTTTTGTTTTGTTTTGTTTTAGAGGGGGCGTGCGGGGAGGGACAGAAAGGGAAGGTAAGAGAGAGAATCTGAAGCAGGCTCCACCCTCAGGACTGGGCATGGAGCCTGATGTGGGGCTCCATTCCACAAACCTGAGATCATGACCTGAGCTGAAATCAAGAGCTGGTTGCTTAACTGACTGGGCCACTTAGGCGCCCCCGGGGATGGTATGTTCTTATCAATGCCTCTACTGCAACATTTTTGTAAAGGAGCAGAACAGGCACACATCCCTCCATCTTCCTTGCTTTATTGAACTCTTCTTACACCGATATCCCCCAGAAATCCCATCATCAGGGAGGAGTGTTGAGATGCCCAGAGCCCCTGGACCTGGTGGCTAAGGGCTAGATTTTACAGTGTAACGTAGTACAGAAAAGACAAAGACTATGGAACCAAGAAGACTTGAGTTCAAATCCTTCCTTTGCTGCTTTCTGGCTTGGTGTGTTTGATTCTGTTACCTAGGTTCTTTGCATCTCATAGCTAAATGGGAGTATATTACATTCTTCATAGTGTTCTTTTTTTTTTTAAGGTTTTATTTATTTATTTGATAGAGAGTGAGAGATTACAAGTAGGCAGAGAGGCAGACAGAGGGAGAAGGGGAAGCAGGCTCCCCACTGAGCAGGGAGCCCGATGTGGGACTCGATGCCAGGACCCTGAGATCATGACCTGAACTGAAGGCAGAGGCTTTAACCCACTGAGCCACCCAGGCGCCCTCTTCATAGTGTTCTGAGAATTAAATGAGACCATGTACATAGTAAGTTCCATGATCAGGAGAAAGGCTTGGAGAAATACATAGAAAAAAACCCAGAGGTTCCATAGAAGGCCCAGTGTCTACTCCAATGTGAAATATACTCTCTTGGTGAATCTTGGTTTACTTATCTGTGAAAAGGACAGTAGTGACTTTCTTATCTGCACACCGCCCCCACCTCCCCACCCTAGTGGATTAATGCTGTGGAGATAATGTAAGGGTATGTTACTATTAGGTATAGGTACTCCAAAATGGGAGTCATCCCTATAGTCCCTAGCCAAGGGAAGGTGGGGCCTGGAAATGTTACTTCTGTAAAGGAGTGCTTCCTTTCTTAGCCAAAATATTCTATTTACATAAAAAAATGACTATCTTAAGGACATTTTCAGTGTCCTTAAAAAAATCTACTTCCAAGTATTCTTTCTTCACTCATATTTAGGTCTTTTACTTCTATTATTGTTAGAGTTGCAATGGCCAGGTTGTTAGGGCATCTGAGATAATTTTATTCTTTAGTCCAGCATTTCTGATATTAGCCATTTACTTAATTTATTTTTTACTGCAATATGTTTGATAATAACATTACATAAATTTAAAGGGTATAACATGTTGATTTGACAGGTAATCTCCTTTTAGCTTGAAGTCAGTAGAACTCATATTTTCTTCTAAGATCTACAAGTCCCTCATTATTTGCTTTCAACTTTTCTAAAAGAGATTTCCCTTTTTCTCTACCACTTTCTGTTCATCAGGTTTTGTGATGATGTGATCTAACAGGCTTCAAATGGTTTGGAAGAATAGCACATTTCAGACATTGTGTGGTAGTATTTTGTTGGTTCCTCAAAGCATCCTTTCACTCACCTGTGAGAGACTCCCCCCACCCCACCCCTGCTTCCTGTCTTTGCAGTCACATCACCCTTCTTTATGTTCACGGTGGTGGCCAACACACCCAGTGGGGTGCAAGATGCACATGGACTCTTTTCACGGCCAGGATGATTGGGGAAGAGAGAGGGTTCAAAGCTGTGCACCATTCCTCATGTCTTGCAGTCTTTTTGTGAAACCTGTGGGGCTGATTTTCCTAATATACCTCCAGTAGCCCTTCCTTCTGTGGTGCTGCTGTTTGTTCTAGAATGTTGATGGGTGTATTAGAAATGATGCGTGTGAGTGAGAATGTGGTGGTGGGTAGAATGGATCAGCCAGTGGTGACCACAAAGGAAAAGGGCTTTGACACCTGCTTGAGATCTGGTAACCCTTTTGGAAAATCCTATACAGAACCAGCAGAGTTTTGGGAGGGGAGGGGAGCAGTGAGAGCATTGTTGTTTTTTATTCCTGTTATTATTTATTCCAAATTGAAAACATAAATTTCTACACCCCTTATGTTCATTTTCTCATTTTCTCCTCCATGATTTAGGTTCACGGTGATGCATCTTTCTGTGGTCAGGGGATTGTTCCTGAAACATTTACGCTGTCTAATCTCCCACATTTCAGAATTGGTGGGAGTGTCCATCTGATTGTCAATAATCAGCTGGGTTACACCACTCCTGCAGAAAGAGGAAGGTCTTCCTTATACTGCAGTGATATCGGTATGTGACACAGGGAGGCAGCCCTAGAGAAACATCTAGTTCACTTAGAAGAGTGAGCCTTACTGGTTATCCCATTTTGAATTTTGGATCAGATAGACTTAGTAGTCACCAACAGTGTTACTAATATTCCTTGAAAAGTCTGAGTGTGATCTTTGAATCCAAGGAAGTAAGACAAGAGCGGAACTGAGAGGGTGCCATCTCAAATTGTCCAAGTCTCCAGTTGAATGATCTGGTGAAAACCAGATCAACACAGTTGGCATAACACCAGGGTACTTGTCTTTAGGGGATTCAGAGCAGAGGTACCCAAAGCCCTCATCAAGAAGGATATGTTCAACCAGTAAATTTGGCTAAGTGGTGTTGGTGAGAAATCAGATGTGAGGAAGCCAAGTTGACTTGTTTTACTCTGGAAATTGGGCTGTAAGAAAAGAAGGGGCTTTTTTTTTTTTTAACCCATCATCCAGTTCAGAGAGTTATAAAAAATCTTAGTGGTAGGAACCATTCCTTTTTTGCACCCAGACCCTGGTCTGGATGCCTTTTGGGGCTATGTGAATTTTCTTTTAAAGTTTATTTATTTATTTATTAAAGATTTTATATATTGATTTGATAGAGAGAGATTACAAGTAGGCAGAGAGGCAGGCAGAGAGAGAGGAGGAAGCAGGCTACCAGCTGAGCAGGGAGCCCAATGCGGGGCTCGATCCCAGGACCCTGAGATCATGACCTGAGGCGAAGGCATAGGCTTTAACCCACTGAGCCACCCAGGTGCCCCAAAAGTTCACTTATTTTTAAGTGATCTCTGTACCTGATGTGGAGCTTGAGCTCACAACCTCAAGATTGAGAGTCCCTTGCTGCTCCGACTGAGCCAGCCAGAGGTCCTTATCTATGTTAATTTTTTGTGATTAGTTTGATAGAGATACTCGAAACACATTCTAGGACTTCTTTTTGTTAACTCATGTAATCTTTACAACATTACTAAGAGGTAGGAGCTATCATCTCAGTTTTATAGGTAAGAAGACTGAAATTCATGACATTATGGAGGTCACAGAATAAGTCACAGAGCTGGGACATGACCTCTTTTCTGTCAGCTAGGCTCCAAAGTATGGGTTCTTAACAACCCAGTGAAGCCACCTCTGAGTATGTGGGCTGCCTCCCCACACAGGCAACAGGAGTCAGAGGTGGGCTAATGTCTTTTGGGGATAGCTGGCTGGTTTCATCTGTCTTCTCTGTCTCAGGGAAGCTTGTGGGCTGCGCCATCATCCATGTCAATGGAGATAGCCCAGAGGAAGTGGTCCGTGCCACACAACTGGCTTTTGAATACCAGCGCCATTTCCGGAAGGATGTGATTGTTGATTTGTTATGCTACAGGCAGTGGGGCCACAACGAACTGGATGAGCCCTTCTTCACCAACCCGGTCATGTACAAAATCATCAGGTACAATTATAAACCTTTGTTGAAGATCCTCTTGCCCCCATAGTGCTCGCATTTTTTTTTTTTTTTTTTTACTATTTTTATTAGACACTCTGAAGTAGGGTGACCATCTCCGTGAGTTGCCTGGCACCCGGAATTTTCAGTGCTAAAACTGGGACAGTCCTGAGCAAACTGGGATGGTCATCCTGTGGGTCCCAGGAAAGCTTCCCATATTCTTCAAACTCTACTCATTTGCTCAATGAATAAACAAAGGCAATTTACTAACATCACTTGGCAGATGGGAAGCTGAAGTAGGAGGACTTGGGCAGAGCCCATAACCTGAAGTTACTTAGTATGCCATCAGCAGGACCAGAAACCAATCCTCCATGATTCATTTGCCTCGGCAAGAAGAGGTAACATGATGATTGTAAGGAATCTTGAGAACCGTCCAATTTGGAGTCCACTGTCATACGTGACCCCTGAACACTTGAAATGTGGCCAGTCCTGCTGGAGAAGGGCTGTAAATGTAATGTACACACCAGGTTCCAAAGACTTCATCTGACAAGAAAAATGTAAACTATCTCAATACTTATTTTTATGTTGATAAAGTATTGAAGTGACCATATTTCGGATATATTGAGTTAAATAAATATGTTATGAAGATTAATTCTACCAATTTTTTTAAACCTTTTCTAATGTGACCACTAAGAAATTTTTTTTTTTAAAGATTTTATTTATTTATTTGACACAGAGAGAGAGATCAGATCACAAGTAGGCAGAGAGGCAGACAGAGAGAGAGGAGGAAGCAGGCTCCCTGCTGAGGAGGGAGCCCGATGCGGGCCTCGATCCCAGGACCCTGAAGTCATGACCTGAGCCGAAAGCAGAGGCTTTAACCCACTGAGCCACCCAGGCGCCCCAAATTTTTAATTACACATTGGCTCATGCTACATTTTTAAAAGATTAACATATAATGTATTATTTGTTTCAGGGGTACAGGTCTGTGATTCATCAGTCTTACACGATACACAGCATTTATCACAACACATACCCTCCCCAGTGNCCCCCCCCCCCCCCCCCCCCCCCCCCCCCCCCAGCAACCGTTATTAGTTTGTTTCCTAAGATTAAGAGTCTCTTATGGTTTGTCTCCCTCACTGGTTTAATGTTGTTTCATTGTTTCCTGTCTTCTCCTATGAGCCTCTGCCTTGATTCTTAAATTCGCATATCAGTGAGATCATATGATAATTATATTTCTCTGATTGACCTATTTCACTAAGGATAATACCCTCTAGTTCTGTCTACATCATTGCAAATGGCAAGATTTCATTTTGTGATGGTTGCGTAATATTCCAGTGTGTGTGTGTGTGTGTGTGTGTGTGTGTGTGTGTGTATCACATCTTCTTTATCCATTCATCTGTTAATGGACATCTGGGCTCTTTCCATACTTTGGCTATTGTAGACATTGCTGCTATAAACATTGGGGTGCAGGTGCCCCTTTGGATTACTACATTTGTATCTTTGGGGTAAATACACAGTAGACATACTACATTTCTGTTGTACAGCGCTCGGATAGAAGGTTAATGTGACGGAGAGGTACATGTTATTTTGGAATTTCCTTTTTTGATACTAGAAAGTACACAGAGCCCCTTCCCCACTTTATTTCCTCATAGGTATAAGTGAAAGCAGAGTAATAAATTGACATTTTACAGGTCTTTCTGGTGATAGGTAGCAGACTGCTCTTGGACAGAGCAAATCTGGGCTCTCTGTTTAGCTTTGAATTTAGCTGCTGAATGGCTCAATGTGGCTTAGGGCCCCATTTAAAAAAAAATCTGTCTGGTCTACCTCTTTTGTCAGGCCTAAATACGATAAAGTATGTGAGCAAACTTTGTAGTTTAAAGTGTTACGTGAAAATAGAGTGGCAGTATTATTCTTGTAAAACCAAGGTACTGATTATTATGGTTACTGGATTATTAAAGCCACTGAAAACAGATGTTGGCAGCTTTGAGTTCAATACTTTATGAAATAAAGGGGTAGATAATGTAGGTCAGTCTTGTAGATAACTGTCCAGAATATTCATAGAGAAACTCTACTAATTATTTCTACCTTAATGTAGACAAAAGCTTATAAAGATGAATTTGTTTTTTCTCGCTTACTTGCAAGAGGTTGTTACTCCCCACTGCCTTTAGAAAAAATAAGGTATTGGAGTGAAAGTTACATAACATAAAATGGATCCTTTTAAAGTGAGCAATTCAGAGGCATGTAGTACATTTGCAGTGTTGTGCCACCACCCCCACTGTCTAGTTCCAGAACATATCCTGCATGCCTTCTTATAGTGATGATGCTCTGCGATACCTTTGACAATGACTGGGCCTCTCACTCTTCCACTGTTGCAAATCAGATTGACTTTTCTGCCCTGTTTCCTGGACAGGGCCCGAAAGAGCATCCCGGACACCTATGCAGAGCACCTGATTGCCAATGGACTCATGACCCAGGAAGAGGTGTCGGAGATTAAATCCTCCTACTACACGAAGTTAAATGACCATTTAACCAACATGGCGCACTACAGCCCCCCGCCCACCAACCTGCAGGCGCACTGGGAGGGCCTGGTCCAGCCACCAGTGCGCATTAGCACATGGAACACGGGCGTGCCCCTCGACCTCCTGCGGTTTATTGGCGGGAAGTCCGTGGAGGTGCCAGAGGAACTCCAGATGCACAGTCACCTCCTGAAGATGTACGTTCAGGTAGGGAGCCTACAGTTTCCGTTTGCTGTTTGTTTGTCTGGCGCAGCAGAGAAATCGGTGTGGATCTAGTCTTTTCAAATTAGTGATGGTGGGTCGCTCGTTTCTGGGAGCCAAGCCTAGTGATGTTTTGGTAGTGATAGTCACTGAGCTCTGATTTGTCCGCTTCTCCTTTTTTCTTTCTTCTTCCCTTCCAACACACATACGTGGTTTGGTATGGAGAGTCAGTGCAAATTTGGTCTACTTCTCATTTCCCTACATTTATCTATGTGTTAAATGGTTAATACATGACGCGCATGTGGGCTGCGTGCCCGTTACCACAAATACAGTGGCACAGAAATGCTCGCTTTGGTTTCTCTGACCTGTGAGCAGAAAACACTTTCATGTTAGGGGGTAGCTTAAATAAAAATGAAGAAAAATCAACACGCATACCCCCAAGGCAACCATTTAGACCCTTAGTTTTACCTATTGTCTCAAGTTATATATAGACTGATGGTTTGGTTGGCCTGCACTTCGGGAGTTTCCTAGAATGTGGGACTCTGTGCAGAAAGCCAGGAAGCAAGGAGCTAAAGGTCTTCGCCTTTCTTAAACTTGAATGGAGACCCTGTCCTCTGGATGATTTTTACAATGCTAACTTCATTTTTAGGTTTTGATTATATGTAAAGAGACTATTTTCTTAATGTTTATTAATTTGAGGTGTGGAGGCAGAAGGGGCAGAGAGAGAGAATGTCTGAGCAGACTCCCGCTGAGCGGGGAGCTCCTCGAGGGGCTCAGTCTTATGACCCATGGATTGTGACCTGAGCCAAATCCAGCAGTCAGACGCTTCACTGACTGAGCCACCCAGGCGCCCCAGGCATGAGACTCTTAAAACAATCTGTGTACTTACCATCCAGCTAAAGAATTAGAATATTAGAAGGACAGTTCCCCTCACGCCCTCCCTGGTATCGTCTCCTGTCCTCCATGCACAGGTCAACCACTAACCCGAGTGCCTGCTTGTTTTGCCTGTTAGAAAACCTAGAACTGCTGTCATCCTCTTCTGTTTCCTTCTGCTCTTTCTCTTTTACTTCACATTATGATTTTGACACTTACTGTTGTTGCGTTACATTTTTGGGACTCAGTATGAAAAAGGGGGTAGATTCTTAAAAGTGTCTTTTTTGTTTTTTTCCTCCCCTTCCATTTTTTGCAGTCCAGACTGGAGAAAGTGATGGATGGAACAAAGTTAGACTGGGCCACGGCAGAAGCTCTTGCCTTGGGCTCATTACTTGCTCAGGGTAAGAAGTTTCTGGTTAGTTGCACAGCTGGTAGGGAGTACTTTGTATGACATTTGTTGTATGTGACCCCGGAGGTTTTGAATTAGAGCTGTCTCCTGTCATTTTCATTGACTAGAGAGGCTCTAAACCTTTCTTACTTGGCAATATTGTTTAATCTTAGTATAAGTCACGTTGGTAACCTTCATCAGAGAATAAATGAGAGAACATTTCTTGCTGGGAAACAAGGCTCTGTGCTGGACGAATTGGAAAGATATTTTCCTCTAAAGATTGTAGAGCAAATGATAACTCTCCATTCTTGTATATTCTCACCTTACCCAGACTTTTGAGTATAGGACAGGTATATTTTAATAAGGATAATCTCTTTGCTACAGAAAATTCTCAGGATGAGCTGATGTGTAAGAATTCAGGGTCACCATGCCTTGTTAATACTTAGGTTATTCATGGGAGTCTGGAATTTTCTTGTTTCCCTGCCTGTTTTCTTAAGGTTTCAATGTCCGTCTGAGTGGGCAAGATGTTGGCCGTGGAACTTTTAGTCAGAGGCACGCAATGGTTGTTTGCCAGAAGACCGATGATACCTATATCCCTCTGAACCATATGGACCCTAATCAGAAGGGGTTTCTAGAGGTAGGATGTCTTGTTAATCGCCTGTAAAACCCAGGTGCTGATAATTATAGTTAAGGCTTCTTAAAGCAATTAGAAACAGATGTTAGCAGCTTTGAGTTCAGTCTTTTTTAAAAACTTATTTTTAAACTCCAGTACAATTAACATGGTGTTATATTAGTTTCGGATGTACTTCATACATGACCCAGTGCTCATCTAGATAAGTGTACTCTTAATCCCTTCATTTATTTCTTCCCTTCCCCATGCCCCCCTCCCGCTGACCCCCTCCCATCTGGTAATGACCAGTTTGTTCTCTAAGAGTCTGGTTTTTTGTCTCTTTTTCTTTCTGTTCATTTCATTCGTTTCTTAAATTCCAAACATGAGTAAAGTCATATGGTATTTGTCTTTCTCTGAGTGACTTATTTCACCTAGCATTATACCCTCTAGATATTACTCAGCCATTAAAAAGAATGAAATCTTGCCATTTGCAACAACATGGGGTCAAACCTTTTTGAAATAAAGGGCCCTGAATGGATGGAGAATGGAGGTCTATACACTAGGATGGAAGCAGCATACTAGTGAGTAGACTAGAGTTGTTTTACTCCAGCTACTTATCTGTAGTCTTGTAAATGTCAAATGGTTGTTCATTTTGTCAATCCAAAATTGACATTGTGGGGCACCTGGGTGGCTCAGTCATTAAGCGTCTGCCTTCCCAGGGTCCTGGGATTGAGCCCCGCATGGGGCTCCCTGCTCAGTGGGAACCCTGCTTCTCCTTCTCCCACTCCCCCTGCTTGTGTTCCCTCTCTCAATGTCTCTCTCTGTCAAATACATCAAATAAAATCTTTATAAAAAAAAACACACGAAACAAAATTGACGTCATAATCTGTTGCTGAATTCATTAAAGTAAGCCAAGGATGTGGATAATAAGCCAACGAAAAAAGCCCTGGGGCACTGGTTGGCTCAGTCCGTACAGCATGAAACTCTTGATCTTCGGGTCATGAGTTCAAGCACCACAGTGGGCATAGAACTTACTTAAAAAGAAAGAAAAAAAAAAAGAAGTGCCCAGTTTTCTCAAGTTATCTTATTTCTAAGGTTTAGTGGGCTTGATGAATATATCTGTTATCATATATTTCTATGTGCTGGTCACTGAGCTCTGCTCATTAGAGTCAAAGGCAGGGCTTGGATCTTTTTATTTTTCTCTCTCCAAGAGCTAGCATAGTGCCAGCCATATGATGTTTATTAAAATAAATTATCCTTCAAGGTCTGCTGAATGGCATGTCATCTTTTTTCCTATCCTAGCATTTGTTTGAGTATAATCTCGAGTTTACTGATACTCAGTATTTAAAAAAATTCACTTGTCAAGAGCACAATTCCAGAACCAGTACTTAAAAGGACCCAAAGCTCCTCTTTTCTTTTTTTTTAAGATTTATTTATTTATTTATTTATTTCACAGAGGGAGAGAGATCACAAGGAGGCAGAGAGGCAGGCAGAGAGAGAGAGGGGGAAGCAGGCTCCCCGCTGAGCAGGGAGCCCGATGTGGGCCTCGATCCCAGGACCCTGAGATCATGACCTGAGCCGAAAGCAGAGGCCTTAACCCACTGAGCCACCCAGGCGCCCTCCTCTTTTCTTTACATTAGTCTGAAATCTACCCCTGGATCAAGTCAGATTGGGGATCCAGATACTGACATGTGAAATAACTCCTCACCCCAATGTCCTTCATTGAATCGTGACTTGTTATATAGTATCCCTCTTATGCTTAAGTGACTGAGCTACCGAGGCACCCCTAATTTTGCTTATCCTTAAAGAAAATCTTCAATGCCCATATTCCATTCTTTTCCCTCCTTCTCTCTTTCTACCAACTTTCCCCAAATGTGTCATTCACAGAGAGCAGTAGATCTCCTTTCTCAAAGAAATGTGGAGATGACTGGAAAGAAAGCTCCCTTCTGGGCCCCTCCTCCCTTTTGAGAGGTTTGTGATGTTTACTGATTCTTGTCTCATCGTTCCTGCGCATGACAGTGTTTCTGTTCTCTTCCTTTGCATTAGGTCAGCAACAGCCCGTTGTCAGAAGAGGCTGTCCTGGGATTTGAATATGGAATGAGCATTGAAAGCCCCAAGTTGCTGCCTCTCTGGGAGGCTCAGTTTGGTGATTTCTTCAATGGTGCTCAGATCATTTTTGATACGTTCATCTCTGGAGGTTGGTGTTGGCATGTGCTTGTGACATGGCCTCGGCCTCTTGGGGACAGATGAATGGAAAGGGCCATAGCTGCTTATGAGACATGGTAGCACAGCCCCTCAGGAGTGTTGGGGGGCTGCCCTGCCATCTACTGGGGCCTGCAGCTATTGGATGGTTATGAAAGCTGCCAAAGGGCTGGGGGCTGCTCTGACCGTAGGCAACACCTTCTCCAGGGGAGGGTGCTTGGCTGTAGGGAGCAGGGCATATACCTGCCAGCTCCTAGGCAATGGACTTTTGGGTCTGCGTTTGGGGCGCATTGAGGAGCTATGACATGAATACCAAGCACGCAGTGGTGACACAGCGAGGATTTGTGCTCAGAGCAAATGGCCTTGAAAACCCACTTCCCTCAACCCAGGGATATTCAAGTATCAGAAAGCTGGTAGTTGTGCATCTTTATTGTTTTTAATCACCATTTACAAAAGCAGAACCTGCTGATTGTAAAATTCAAAGGTACATAGTAAAGTACAAGCGTGAGTCCCTGTCACCCCATTTTCTGGGGGGAACCACTCTTGGAATTTGCACACTTCAGGCCTCCCTTTGCTATGTTTCTCTGTAACCTTGTAGTTGTGAGGAAGAAAAGTGCCAGGGCGCCTGAGTAGCTCAGTCGTTAATCATGTCTGCCTTCGGCTCGGGTCGTAATTCCAGGGTTCTGGGATCGAGCCCCACATCGGGCTCCCTGCTCTGCAGGAAGCCTGCTTCTCCCTCTGCCACTCCCTCTGCTTGTGTTCCCTCTCTTGCTGTATTCTCTCTGTCAAATAAATAAATAAAATCTTTGGAGGGAAAAAAAAAACCATCTGCCTTCAGCTCAGGTCATGATCCCAGGGTCCTGGGATCAAGTCCCATATCGGGCTCCTTGCTCAGCAGGGAGGCTGCTTCTCCTTCTGCCTGCTGTTCCCCCTGCTTATGGTCTCTCTCTCTCTCACAAGAGACAAATAAATAAATAAAATATTAAAAAAAAAAAAAAGGAAGAAAAGTGCCTTGAGGACACTGGACTTTGACATGTCCAGAGGCCATCCTGGCGTGTCTGCTCCCTCAGGCCAAGGACAGTGGCCTGTGTCATAAGTGGTGCTGTGAGGAAAGGCAAGATCCACCTGGAATCAGAGATACATGCTGTCCTTGAAACCGGGACGTCCCCCTTTTAATTTGTCTTCCATCTGCTGAAGCCCGTTCAGTGAACATGTCTTGTAGGGTTTCACCCAGTAGGATGGCTATTTTCCTCTGAAGCCTGGAACACTGCTGGAAAGTGCATGGAATGGAAATGATTTTAGGGGCTCAGACAGCAAACTAAATTTGTTGCACTACCAAGGTCATCTCAGGCCGTTCTGTTCCTGCCTCAGAGAGTTATTACTCCCTGTCACGTGATTTTCCAGGGGAGGCCAAGTGGCTCCTACAGAGTGGCATCGTTATTCTCCTTCCCCACGGCTACGACGGGGCGGGACCCGACCACTCCTCTTGCCGCATAGAGCGTTTCCTGCAGGTATGTCCCTTGCCTTCTGGATTCCAAGAAATGCTTCCTGCTTCCTTAGGTGCTTTGAAATAGACCTACCACCCCTAGATGCTTCGTGCAACCTCAAACTGTGAGGCCTTGGAGGATTTGAATGACACTGCTTTAATGCAATGTCAATTTTCCTTATCAGTGTGATGCTTGGGTACACAAGCATCATGGTTTTATGGCCATTAAAGTGGTTCTTGTATGGCAGAGGTCAGGGGGATCCCAAACCAGGCTGATCATCAGAATCACCTTTTTGTAAATAGAGATACAGGGACCAACACCGGATCACATTCTTTGGGGTGGGGCCTAGGAATCTGTATTTTTACTTGGAATTTTTTTCAAGTAATGATCGTATTTTTATAAAATGATTCATGATCACTAAAAAAATTTTAAATAACCGTCCAGAAATAACCACTGTTATTCGTTGGTAAGCATCACTACCTACATCTTTTTCTGCATATGGCTTCCTAATTTTATTATGAAAATTAACAAACATACAGAAGTTATAAGATTTTCCAGTGAATATTCATAGGCTGACCCCTTAGATTCTACCATTAATATTTTATTATACAGTACTTGTTTTATCACATCTACTATTATCATCCTTCCATCTCAAAATCTCTGTTATCTTCTGATGCATTTCAGAGTAAATGGAGACACCTGTACACATCACCTTAGTATGGGAATATCATTAGTTATTTTGGCATATGTGCAGATAAAATAAAATATTTTGGCATAAGATGACAGATCAGTAGAAAGGTATAACAGTAGATAGATGGTTGGATAGTTACATTGATAGATGAAAATACAGAAAAATGATTTTATAAAAATTAGGATACAGAAATAAATTGCAGATAAATTAAAGACTGTGTGTGATACAAACACAAAGTACATTTTGGAGAAGAAATATAGGATATATACATACCTATGCAGAAGATACAGTTTGGGAGTCATCAGATACAGATATGTTTCCCTTAGGACAGCCCGGGTCATTGAGATTGAACGAGATGATCTGAACATTTGCTCCTTTCTTCCATTTCTCCCTCAGATGTGTGACAGCGTCGAAGAGGGGGTAGATGGAGACACAGTGAACATGTTCGTGACACACCCGACTACCCCTGCACAGTATTTCCACTTGCTCCGAAGACAGATGGTCCGGAACTTCCGAAAACCCCTCATTGTTGCTTCTCCGAAGATGTTACTCAGGTTCCCTGTAAGTAGAAAAAACTAGTTAGGAAGTTTTTCTCCTTTCATCATTTAAAAAAAAATTTATTTAAATTCAAGCTTGTTAACATATAACGTTATTATTAGTTCCAGGGGTAGAATTCAGTGACTCATCAATTGCATATAACACCCAGTGCTCATTACATCATATGCTTTCCTTAATGCTCATCACCCAATTACCCCATCCCCCTACCCATCTCCCCTTCATCAACCCTCAGTTTGTTTCCTACAGTTAAGAGTCTCTTATGGTTGGCCTTGTTTTCATCTTATTTTATTTTTCCTTCCCTTCCTCTGTGTTCATCTGTTTTGTTTCTTAAATTCCACATATGAGTGAAATACGGTATTTGTCTTTCTCAGATTGACTTATTTCACTTAGCATAATACCCTCTAGTTCCATCCACATTGTTGCAAATGGCAAGATTTCATTCTTCTTGATAGCTGAGTAACATTCCATTGTGTATAAATATACCACATCTTTATCCATTCATCCGTTGATGGACATCTGGGCTCTTTCCACGGTTTGACTATTGTGGATACTGCTGCTATAAACATTGGGGTGTATGTGCCCCTTTGAATCACTATTTTTGTATCCTTTTGATGAATACCTAGTAGTGCAATAGCTGGGTCGTAGGGAAATTCTATTTTTAATTCTTTGTGGAAACGTTTCCAGAGTGGCTGCACACTTTGCATTCCCACCAACAGTTTAAGAAGGTTCCCCTTTTTCCACATCCTCACCAACATCTCTTGTTTCCTGAGTGGTTAATTTTAGCCATTCTGGCGAGTATGAGGTAGTATCTCATTGTGGTTTTGATTTGTGTTTCCTTGACGATGAGTGGCGATGAGTACTTTTTCATGTGTCTTTTGGCCATTTGTATATCTTCTTCAGGGAAGTGTCTGTTTATGTCTTCTGACCATCTCTTGACTGGATTTTTCATTTTTTGGGTATTGTATTTGATGAGTTCTTTATAGATTTTGGATACTAGCCCTTTGTCTGATATATCGCTTGCAAATATCTACTCCCATTCCGTAGGTTGCCTTTTAGTTTTGTTGTTTGTTTCCTTTGCTGTGTAGAAGCTTTTTATCTTGATGAAGTCTCAATAATTATTTTTGTTTTTGTTTCCCTTGCCTCTAGAGACATGTCTAGTAAGAATTTGCTGCGTCTGAGGTCAAAGGATTTTGATGGGTTTCTGCCTCATGTTTAGGTGTTTTGTCTATTTTGAATTTATTTTTGTGTATGGTGTAACAAAGTGGTCCAGTTTCATTCTTCTGAATGTTGCTGTCCAATTTTCCCAGAACCATTTGTTGAAGAGACTTTTTTCCATTGGATATATTTTTTTTAATATTTATTTGTCAGAGAGAGAAAGAGAGAGAGAGAGAGAGAGCACATGCAGGGGGAGCGGCAGGCAGAGGGAGAAGCAAGCTCCCTGATGAGCAAGGAGCCTGTTGTGGTACTTGATCCCAGGACCCTGGGAACATGACCTGAGCTGAAGGTAGACGCTTAACTGACTGAGTCACCCAGGCATCCCATCCACTGGATATTCTTTCCTGCTTTGTCGAAGATTAGTTGACCATATAGTTGAGGGTCCATTTCTGGGTTCTCTATTCTGTTCCGTTGATCTATTTGTTTTTGTGTCAGTACCATACTGTCTTGATGATTATAGCTTCATAATAAAATTTAAAGTCCGGAATTGTGATGCCTCCAGCTTTGGTTCTTTTTCAACATTACTTTGGTTTTTCGGGGTCTTTTCTGGTTCCATACAAATTTTAGAATTGTTTGTTCCAGCTCTGTGAAAAATCGTGGTAGTATTTTGACAGGGATTGCATTGAATGTGTAAATTGCTATGGGTAGTATAGACATTTTTTTTAAAAAGATTTATTTATTTCAGACACAGAGAGAAAGAACACAAGCTGGGGGCAAGGAGCAGAAGGAGAAGCAGACTCCCTGCTGAGCAGGGAGCCCAGCGTGGGGCTTAATCCCAGGTCCCTGGGATCGTGACCTGAGCCAAAGGCAGACATTTAACTGACTGAGCTACCCAGGCACCCAAGATAGTGTAGACATTTTAACAATATTTATTCTTCTAATCCATGAGCATGGAATATTTTTCCATTTCTTTGTGCCTTTCTCAATTTCTTTCGTAAGTGTTGTATAGTTCTCAGAGTACAGATCTTTTACCTTTTTGGTTAGGTTTATTCCTAGGTTTCTTATGGGTTTTGGTGCAATTGTAAATGGGACTGATTCCTTGATTTTTCTTCCTGCCACTTCATTATTGGTATATACAAATGCAACAGACTCCTGTGCGTTGATTTTATATACTGTGACTTTGCTGAATTCCTATATCAGTTCTAGCAATTTTTTGGTGGAGTCTTCTGGGTTTTCTACATAGAGTATCTTGTCATCTGTGAAGACGAGAGTTTGACTTCTTCTTTGCCAATTCCGATGCCTTTAATTTCTTTTTGTTGTCTGATTGCTGAGGCAAGAGCTTCTAGTACTATGTTGAACAACAGTGGTGAGAGTGGACCTTCCTGCTACGTTCCTGACCTTAGGGGAAAAGGTCTCAGGTTTTCCCTATTGAGAATGATACCTGCCGTGGGTCTTCCATATATGGCCTTTACGATGTTGAGGTATGTTCCTTCTATTTGTACTTTGTTGAGGGTTTTTATCAAGAAAGGGTGCTACATTTTGCCAAATGCTTTCTCTGCATCTATTGAGAGGATCATATGGTTCTTATCCTTTCTTGTATTAATGTAGTATATCAGGTTGATTGATTTGCAGACATTTAACTACCCCCCTGCAGCCCAGGAATAAATCATACCTGGTCATGGTGAATAATTCTTTAAAGGTACAGTTGGATCTGGTTAGCTAGTATCTTGTTGAGAATTTTTGCATCCATGTTCATAAGGGATATTGGTCTGTAATGTCCTTTTGTCATGTTTGTATATACTTACCTCTATTTTCTGTATCTAATTTTATTTATTTAATTTTTTTTTTTGGCTTTTTAGATTGAAATTTTAGTTCCAGTTAACATAGTTTGTTATATGAGTTTCGGGTGTACAATATGGTGCTTTAACACTTCCATACATCACTCGATGCTCATCACGAGCGGTGCTCTCCTTTATCCCCATCACCTGTTTCACCTACCCACCCACC
>LNAC01000400.1:547057-559882 GCA_002007465.1 Ailurus styani | reverse complement strand
CCGCTACCCCCCCAACCCACACCTCCCCTTGTGTCTAATTACATTTAAACAGAAACATCTTTTTGGTTTTAGTTGGCCTCACTGCTTTCTCTCTTTTAAAAAAGCCTTTCTGGAATAACTTGGAATATAGGGAGCAGTCCGTCTCTCTGTGAGTGAAATAATTTTTTAGAAAAAGTTTTATTTAAAGCGCAAATAGTCTAAGCACCAATATTCTTCTTTTATCTGTGGCGAATACATTCCAAGACTCCCACTGGATGCCCGAGGTCGCAGACAGTACTAAACCCTGCACTCACTATGTCTTTTCCTATACATACGTACCTATAATAAATTCTAATTTATAAATTGGGCACAGTAGGAGCTTAACAAGAACTCATGATAAAATATAACAATCATGATTACATATTATGAAAGAAATTATGTGAATATGGTCTTTTTTGTTTATTTTTAAAGATTTTATTTATTTATTTCACAGAGAGAGAGAGATTACAAGTAGGCAGAGAGGCAGGCAGAGAGAGAGGAGGAAGCAGGCTCCCTGCTGAGCAGAGAGCCTGATGCGGGGCTTGATCCCAGGACCCTGAGATCATGACCTGAGCTGAAAGCAGAGGCTTTAACCCACTGAGCCACCCAGGTGCCTGGTCTTCTTTTTTTTTAAAATACCTTGTTGTGCTGTACTCACCCTTCTTGTGGTGGGGTGAGGTGATAAAATGAGAGGAAGGAGGTGAATGATGTAGGCATTGTGACATAGCGTGAGGCTGCTAGTGACCTTCTGACCAAATGTCAGGAGGAAGGTCATCTGCTTCTGGACCTAGGTTGACTGTGGGTAACACACACCGTTGAAAGCAAAACCAGAGAAAGCTGTACTATATTGACAGTAGCAAGTTGTGAATGCCAAGTATTTTGATGAAAACCAGTGATGATATTCATTGGCTTTTACTGAGATATTTTCTGTTAAACAATGTACCTGTGGGTAGACTCCTGTTTTAAACATTACAACAATAAAGCTTATTGCTATAACATTTAAAAAGGCACATATAGGGCGCCTGGGTGGCTCAGTGGGTTAAAGCCTCTGCCTTCGGCTCAGGTCATGATCTCAGGCTCCTGGGATCGAGGCCCGCATCGGGCTCTCTGCTCAGCAGGGAGCCTGCTTCCTCCTGCCTCTCTGCCTAGTTGTGATCTGATCTCTCTCTCTGTGTCAAATAAATAAGTAAAATCTTTAAAAAAAAAAAAAAAGGCACATATATTCCCTCTCTCTCCTGTTCTCTCTCAAATAAATAAATAAAATCTTTTAAAAAAAGGGTACATTTTATCTTGGTTCACTTGAACTGAGTGTTAAGCACATGATATGTTTTTTATTTATTTATTTATTTATTTATTTTTCTTAGAGAGAAAGAGAAAGGATGCACGCATGAGCTGGAGGGGGAAGAGCAGAGGGAAAGGGAGAGAGAGAATCCTAAGCAAGCTCCACGTTCAGCACAGAGCCGGAGACAGGGCTCAATCTCCACCCTGAGGTCATGACCTGACTCGGACCCTTAACCGACTGAGCCACCGAGGTGCCCCCCACAATATATTTTTTAAATTACAAAAACATGCAGAGTTCAAGATAATAAATATCGCTAAGCATCTATTTATCCCATCTGTGAGAATTTTTTCTGGTTTTATATGAGAATCTTAATTAGGATTAACATTCAAGAAACCTTGGCACTTATTTGGATGCTAGGCAAATCAGGTGAAAGAAGTCATTTAGGATTTGGCTCTTCAAGACTAGCCCGTGCTTCTCACAAAGGTTCGAGAATGTATATTTGGAATTGAGGGGTATTGAGGAAAGCGGTGAGTGGTTTGCCTCCAGTGGTGGCCGGCACTTGTGTGAGCCCAGAGTGAGTGCCTCCTCAAATTCTGCCCTCCATGCTCCTCCATTGCCTCTCCGTGGTGCCGACCCCGGGGGTCAGTACTGTGGAAATGCACTTCCTGTTCCTTCACCGACTGCGCAGTTCATGTGTTGGATCTCCTCATTCTCACTTGTTCCCCTGACTGTGCCTTGAACAACCTTGCACATTGTGAGATGGCTTCGTGAGTCTCACAGCATCACAGGACATTCAGGAAAAATGAATGCAATCCTTTTAACACAGTGTTTCTGATGGCGCTCTTTGGACACAGATGTTTTGAAACAGCAATGTTAAAGGGGCCGAGTCATAATGCAGATTACTATAATTTATTTTTTAAAAGATTATTTATTTATTTGACAGAGAGAGAGAGACACCAAGAGAGGGAACACAAGCAGGGGAAGTGGGAGAGGGAGAAGCAGGGTTCCTGCGGAGCAGGGAGCCTGATGCGGGGCTTGATCCCAGGACCCCAGGATCATGACCGGAGCCAAAGGTAGAAGCTTAATGACTGAGCCACCCAGGCACCCCTACTATAATTTATTTCTAAGAAATATGTATGTCTGGGATTCTTGACCCAATTTTCATTGTACCCCTAACGGTGTCACCTGCTCCCTCAATCATTACTATAAAGGAGTGTAATCATATTAAATATATGTATATTACCAAGTATTCAGTGAACAATTAGAAATTTTATTGAGAATTTTTTGCTGTTTCTAATGAGAATAAGAGTTCACATTCTGGCCCCAATAGTCCACTCCTCTCCCCATGTCTAATATATAACTTACCAAATAAGTGAGGCCTTGCTCTGGAACCTTGAAAATATCAACAACTAAGGGCATCTGGGTGGCTTGACGGGGAGGTGTCCAACTCTTGATTTTGGCTCAGGTCATGATCTCAGGGTCATGAGATGAAGCCTGGCCTCAGGCTCTGTGCTGAGCATGGAGCTTAAGATTCTCTCTCTCTCCCTCTGTCCCTCCACTCACACACACACTCTCTCTATCTCTGTTTCTCTCTCTCTCAAAAAAAATATCAACAGCTATCCTATAGATTTTCGAGTTAAAAACTACTTTTATTAATTAGCTGCATATTTTCATTAAACATGTAAGTCCTTTTGTTAACTGAAAGTGAGTACCGCCATTATTGAAGAGTGGTTTCTTCCTGAAAATTAGATTATTAGTACAAGTGGCCTAGCAGAACAGAAGTCCACCCTTTCTTTCCATGACATATTCAGAGATGACTTCCCATGTGACAAATATGAATCAGGGCTATAAGGTGTTTACCTGACAAGTGGTACCTAAATTCTACCCAAATTTCCAACCCAGCTCTGAACTCCAATTCCTTTTTTATTTTTTCCCCTTAGTGAGCTCTATGCCCCCATGTGGGGCTTGAACTCACAACCCTAAGATCAAGAGTCACTTGCTCCACTGACTGAGCTAGCCAGGCACCCCTCCAGCTCCTTTGGATTCCTACCCTAGGAAGTAGGAGCTGACCAAGGGTTCAGGATGGAGAAAGATGGCTTCTATCATACATTATTTAGCAATAAGAATAAATAAAAATAAGAATAAAATAAATATATGATATATAATAAAATAAATATATATCTATATAATAGGTAGTATATATATTATATAGATAGTTTTTTTAAAAATATTTTTTATATATTTATTTGACACAGAGAGAGAGATTACAAGTAGGCAGAGAGGCAGGCAGAGAGACAGGGAGAGGAGGAAGCAGGCTCCCTGCTGAGCAGAGAGCCCGATGCGGGCCTCGATCCCAGGACGCTGGGATCATGACCTGAGCCAAAAGCAGAGGCTTTAACCCACTGAGCCACCCAGGCGCCCTAGAGAGTTCATATATAATGTATAAAGTATATATTTTTATTCATTCTTTTAGTTAATATTAATTTTTTAGGTTACATCACAGTATCCCACATCAGCATGGCTGCCTATCAGTGGACCAGTCAAAATGTATTCCCATTTGAGACTAGATTGCAAGGCAGTGAACTAGAGTTGTCTGTGCTAAGTTCTTTGCAACAGGTACTTATTTAAATTGAACTCATTAATAAAATCTCTTCTCATCACAGAGATATTCATGTATTGTTCCTGCTTGTTCTGACTCATTAGGTTTCACATATAAATTATAGTCAAAATCCTAAAGGCAGAAATCCTTGTCCCAGTTTAGCTGCTTTTGTTCAAAATGTCATTTCTGGCTCCAACAAATGAAAGCATGTTTTTATTGAGACTGAAGTGGGATCAAGCTGAAATTTTGATTCTTAAAATCTTCCAGCATCAGACAAAAGGCAATCTTATGTAACCCTGAAAAAATAATTTTATTCTGAAATATACGAGTTGGTATTATTTTTTTTTTGAAAGATACTGTATTTATTAGTGCATATGTTTACTTAGAGTCCTAGGAGGAAAGTTTGATATTATTTCTTGGTAAAGATCCCTTAAAAGTGAAGGCATCTTCAGCTCCTTTCTTTGGTTGATAGATGTGTGACTTTTTCCCCTCCTTAGGCAGCTGTGTCAGCTCTTCAAGAAATGGCACCAGGAACAACATTCAAGCCGGTCATTGGCGATTCATCTGTGGATCCCAAAAAGTAATTTGATGTGCATCTCTGTTTTCATACTCTGCAGTAGAATTTTAATTAATGGGAAAACTAGTTCACATTAAAGGAACCCAGAGTGACCCAAATCTGCTCTGTCCTGATAGAAGTCCTCTGCATCCATGGGGCGGGAGTTAGAGTATGCGTGGAAGGTAGAGCTTCAGAGGCATGTGTCGCTAAAGAAGGCCACAGGGCACAGCGTGCTACCGAACCCAACTACAGAGCCCCCCATTGCTTCCATAATGAAGCATTTTCATCGATGCAGTCTCCTCTTTCTTTTCTTTTCTTTTTTTTTTTTTTTTAAAGATTTTATTTATTTGACAGAGAGAGAGAGATCACAAGCAGGCTGAGAGGCAGGCAGAGAAAGAGGAGGAAGCAGGCTCCTCGCCAAGCAGGGAGCCTGATGTGGGCCTCGATCCCAGGACCCTGAGATCACGACCTGAGCTGAAGGCAGAGGCCTTAACCCACTGAGCCACCCAGGTGCCCCTCCTCTTTCTTTGTCCCCAACAGGGTCAAGAGTCTAGTGTTCTGCTGTGGCAAACATTTCTATGCCCTGCTGAAGCAAAGAGAATCCTTAGAGACCAAGAAGCATGACTTTGCCATCATCCGATTAGAGGAACTCTGCCCTTTCCCACTGGATTCGTTACAGCAAGAGATGAGCAAATACAAACATGTTAAAGGTACAGCATTGTTCTTGGTGGGGTTCTTTGGGTTTTCGAAACCTGACACCTATTCCAGCATCTCATATGGAAAGAGGTTCCAGGGGCAGTGAGAGTCCTTAGGGGATTAAATCTTTTGGAATCTGGAAATATGAAAAAAACAAGTACTGCTAGAGCCAATGTTTCCTTGTCTTTTCTGGTGTCCCTTTCACTACCCCCCGCCCCCTTCTCTCACTTTAAGACATGACATTTCTTGAGAGGTTGGAGGTAATCAGTGCTATACTATCGCTTAGGATAAATCAATGTAACTGTAAAAGGAAGCCTTTTCAACAAGTGGGGCTTCAATAATTGGACATCTCTATGCACTGGGTACGGACATTAACTCAAGATCCCAGACCTAAATGTAAAACTCTAAAACTTCTAGGAGAAAATCTTCATGACCTTTGGTTAGGCAAAAGATTTGAACCAAAGAATGGTATGACAAATAACTATATAAAAAGATGCTCAACATAGTTAGTGATAAGGGAAATGCAAATGAAACCCAATCGAGATTTGGCTACACCCCTACTCGAATGGCTAAAATGAAAACAAAACAATTAGTTGGCGATATCAAGAGCAGATGAGGAATGGAAAGTGGTACAGCCACTCTGGAAAACAGGCTGTCAGTTCCAACACAGAGTTGCCAGTCCACTCTGAGGTATTTACCCAAGAGAAATGACAATGTGTTCAGAGAAAAATGCCTACTGCAGCTTCATTCATAATCACCCCAAACTGGAAACCACCAGGATGTCCTTGAACCTGTGGATGAATAAACAAGGGTGGAAGGTACATCCTTAAAATATCATACTACTCTACAATAAAAGAGAGTGAACTATGGCTTTGGGACCCCTCTTTTGGGATTTTGCTAGTTCAAGGAAGCCAGAACCAAAGCCTCCATATCGTATAATTCAATTTACCTGACATTCTGGAAAAGGCAAAAATATAGGAAGAGAGAGAACATCAGTGATTGCCAGAGGCTGGGGCTGGAGGAGGAGTTGCCTTGAAAGGCCCAGGACAAGGGAATTTGGGGAGTTGATCGAATTATTCTGTATCATAAGTAAGATGCTGGAGACATGACTATCCTTTGTCAAAAAAAATAAATAACACCGTGCCATGTTGGAAAGGCATATATTTATTTGAAGAGAGCTAGCTATACATACATCACACTGTATATGTACATATGTGTATACAGATGGCTATCATGTGTCTGTGTATGTACATATATACTGTATATACATAGTGTGTGTGTATTGTAGGTTTATCTGGAGTACTAAAATGAACTTTCTTCTGCTATAGATTTTATTTGGAGTCAGGAGGAGCCTCAGAACATGGGTCCATGGTGCTTTGTTTCTCCAAGGTTTGAAAAGCAGCTGGCCTTCAAGGTAATAGCTTTCTCTTTTACAGTGTTTTGTGTATGTGCGTTATTTCTCGTGGGGTGCCACTAAATGGGTTTATCCCCCATTAGCAGCCCAGTTCTTTGAAAGGGAAACTAAACTATATAATCTAACTTAGGCTATTTTTTTTTCGGAATGAAATGCTGAATGTTTATCAAGATATATATATGTACGTGCTAGGATCATGTAAGAAAAAGTGATTATACTTAAAGTAAAAGCCCTTCCCTGTCAGCTACCTTTCCCACTAGTCTTGTCCTAAAGGTCACAATCCAAGCCCTGGGGGAGCAGGGTGATGAGTGGGCTTGCGTTACAATATGGGAGAAGAGATGCCCACTGACTTGTGTTCTCGGCTCTTCCACGTAGCTGGCATCCATCAAAGGCCAAGTTCTTCCTGGTTAGACTGTCAGCAGGGAAGAACAATGAGAAGAGCAAATGGGCTTCTGTTTCTCTTCCTATTCTGCTTCAATTAGAACGCAGTTCACCCATTCATTACTAGTTTGCTGGATCAAATTGTTTTCATTTTTTCTAATTTAGGAACCTGTACTGCTAAAACCAACTAATAGTTGCCGAAGAATAGGACAAATTCAAGAGTTGATCTCCCCTGATGGTGCCTGGGATTTAGTTTTTAGTTGTAACAAATACCTCCTTCCAGTCTATTCTAGGTAACCCATTATTTTTCCAAAAAGGTGATTTGTGGTTAAACAAGCTAAGAGAAATACATGCACTGCCTCAGGAGAATAAAGGCAAGTTCTGATCAGGTCAGCAGGTCATTTTATTTCTTTTCTGCTCTAATCATAGCTCCGTCTTGTGAGCCGACCCCCTTTGCCAGCCCCTGCTGTAGGAATTGGCACCCTTCACCTGCAGCAGCATGAAGATGTCCTCACCAAGACCTTTGCTTGATGGTGTCCTTTGAACCAGTGTTACTTCCTTTTAAGAAAACAACCATGAAAAGAAAAGCCGGCTCCTCTGCTCTCTTCTTCCATTAGGTAACATGAAAAGTCTGTGTTCCTCTAAGATGTTGGGATTGATGAGGAAAGTAGAATTGGAATGTGCAGAGTAACCAAGGCAATTATCCATCAGTCCATGAATCTGACCAGTCACTTTTATCATTAAAGTTACAACATTGTTCTGTTTTGGTTAGATGTGAGTGAGTTGTAGAGCTCTAGTGCATTATCCAGACTTTTTCAGACCACGTTTTCTCGTTAACTATATATGCCCAGGCAAGTTCTTTAGTATGAATTTACAGATTTAAATACAGATCACCTGGACATGACTTCTCAATTAGCTTGATGCGTGTCCCTTTCATTAATTTTGCCATTCTTTATTCTAAGTCCTGTGATTGCCAGTATTTTCATTTTATGTGGTCTCAGGGGCTGCTTTCCAGCCACTGTGAAAAATGTTTCACCAGACACTGGAGCAAAGCTATGCTAGTCCTGATGCAAGTTCTTCAGAAGAGTTGTTTTGACCCATGGTCCTTAAATATCCATCCCGTTACATAGGACTCTGGATGTATCATCTTTTTGCACAGTATTATTAAGGAGTTTTAGCTACAGTAAAATTGATTTGTGGTCTATTTTGTCATCTTTTTTCCCCCTAAATTGTGACTGCAGTGATATCTTAATATTTTTAATTGACTTTCGGTGTCTGATAGGGGGATTTCAGCTCTTGGTTAGTCAGTCTTGCTGCTAAAAGGGTGTGATGAAGTGATGTTCATTCGTGGTATTTAAGGAGCATTTTACCTTCGACACTGGAAACTTCCCAGCACCAGGTTCTTGGGGGTTTATGGAGATCACCAGCCCATTGCATTACTTCTGAAACTTCATGGAAGCATAACTACAGAGCAGCAAGCTCTGTAGCTTTATGTGACTTGGTGCTACAGGGGCTGTGTCATCTACCATTCTGGTGCCGTGACAGTTTTTCTCAGAAATAATGGAGGAAGTGCTGGGGCACTGGAACAGCCTCTCCCTTATGATGGCAACTGGTAATGTCTTTCACAGTCAACGTGTAGGATGTTCGGGCCACAGGAGTAGATTCACGATTTACATCTTCAGTTGTATGCGTTAGTGTATTGATTTAATATTTCTGTAATATTCACAGCCCTTTTATTCCTATGCACCTTAATGCTTCCTTCCTATGTCAAGCCTTATAAATCATGTAACTTGGTGCCATGCATGTAAATCGGTACAATTACAAAGGTCTATTCAATGAAAACGGTTATCAGTGTTGTATACTGAACCTGAAAAACATGCAAGCCCTGTCATTTTTTTCAGATCTCTTGGTTTCTTGAGTTAAAAATTTCAAAGTCGAAGCACAAAATGAGATGGGAAACTAGGGTTTTTTGCTTTTTTTAAAAAAGTTTTGATTTCTCCGAATTTCTCTGGTCTCTTATTATATCTTCTCCACCATGAGCCATGAAATGTGTCTTCTAAAAATAAAATAGATTTGTCTTCTGTATCTTAACCTTCTTACTCTCAATCACTGTTGCAACACGGGTCAGCATTTTCAATTACCTTGTAGGAAAGGACCAAATCAAATATTCCCATATTAAAGTATGGGATAAAAATATCATAGCAAAGAAAATAATAATATTTTACTGTATTCCTCTGAGAAATTTGATAATGTGATATTTGTATCTGATTTATATCTATATTAATGTCATATTCCATGAAGAATAGAACTCAAATTGGGTATTCATTGAAGAGAAGTATTAACAACCATGAAAAAAATTTTAATTTTTGTCTAAAGTGACATATTCTTAGTAAAATAAAATTTTCTTCCTTAAGAACCATTTTGCTCTGTTTTCTATATGCATACTATTTAGAAAATATTCTAAAGCATAACTTCTTTCAGCCTGACTATATCACCTCTGAAGCTGTTTTTTTTTTAACTCCTTGACTGACAATAGAAATAGTGTCCATTTTACAAAATTGAGGAAATGCAGTTTAAAGAAATTAGGGGTTCCACAAAAAGGAAGTCACAGATAAGAATCAAGACTTTTGGATCTTGAGGTTCCAAAAGCTTCACCTTCATTTTCCTTGGGTATTTGCACTTGGGTATTTGCTTTTCACCTTCAGCTTCTAAGTTTCAGGCTAAAACCGTCACATTTGGGGGACATTTGGACAAAATGTTTTTAAATTCTCAATATTTATAATCTACTATTATGCAAATAACTCCTAAATTACTCAGTGGGAGTAGTAACTCACTGTCATGTTTGTATTTAAATCTGATAAAGCAGTCTAAAGCAGACTGTTATTTCCCCATTGCCATTTGCAAAATCAGTTAATCTTAGAAAACTTTTAGGGGCGCCTGGGTGGCTCAGTCATTAAGCGTCTACCTGTGGCTCAGATCATGATCCCAGGGTCCTGGGATCGAGCCCCGCATCGGGCTCCCCGCTCGGCGGGAAGCCTGCTCCTCCCTCTCCCACTCCCCCTGCTTGTGTTCCCTCTCTCACTGTGTCTCTCTCTGTCAAATAAATAAAATCTTAAAAAAAAAAGAAAAGAAGAAAAAGAAGACTTTTAATAAAATTATGTTCCTTTTGTGTTGTTTCCCCATGTCTTCTCAAGTCATGTGGAGAATCACCTGTAATTGAACAAAAGTGAGAAAGGACCCTTTCAGAGTAGGATGGTATTTCTCCAATAGTTAATTGGACACTTACTACATATAAGGCAGTATTTGGGACATTAGAAATACATGGGAGTAAAACAGAAAATGGGTTGCTATTTGTCCTCAGTGGACTAACCATCTATTTGAGATGACAAAGCATTTTACACATAGAAGTGTTCTCGTTGGATGTGCTAAAACAATGTGGGAGGTCAAGTTAGAGTGATACTCCTGAAAGATGTAGATTAATAAATATTGTAGTCACATAAGGACAAGTCCTGGGTAGCATATAGTAGTAGAAAGACTGAAGAATGTTGGAAGGATAATTCACAGCAGTCATCTAACGTGTCAGAGCTTATTCCCAGGCTCTTTTACTTGAAACATGGAGCTGTCCCAAACATAGGAAGTAAAGAGAAGTGGACGCAACTCTTCTGTCAATTAGGCTTTCAATTTAGTGTATCCTTATCAAAAGGATATTATACGCATGAAATTAGCTCACAGTCTAGGGCCAAAACTGTGTGTAAGCCAACCATTCGCAAGTCACCATAGATGATACAAAAATTACGTTTCTGCCATCTAGAAGTTTATGAATAGTAGGAGAGCTTAGACGTGTATAAAAATGACTAATACAGAGTAGAATGAGGTAAGGATGGAGTCATAGGATGGGAGGTTATAACTATGGCAAACTGTGGTTTCCCAAAGTGGCTAGCGCAGTATTTTGCTTCACCTGCCCTTCCAGAACCTTGCCACAACTTCACCTAGAGGCAGAGTCTGTTTTCCTTCTCTCTTCTTGAAATTGAGCAGGCATTTGTGGCTGCCTCTATCAATATAATGCACTGAAAGTGGTGCTGGGTCACTAACAAGGACATTCCCTTGGCGTCCAGCGGCCATGTTTTGAGGAAGCCCAGGCAACATGAAGAAGCCCTGTGGAGATGTTGAAGCTGACAGCCAGCCGCAGATGCTGGACTTGTGAGTGAGATAGCCCTCTGCTCATTCAAGTCCCCAGTGTTGGAGCTGTCCCATATGACCCCAAGTGGAGCAGAGATCTGTGCTCGCCCAGCCTATGCATGCCGTGTGTGTGTGTGTGTGTGTGTGTGTGTGTGTGTGTGTGTTTTCAAAGATAAACAATGCCCCACACCAGGTAAAGTGGTCAGGACAGACTTTAATCAACAGTATATTATTGCAGTAGAAAAGAGAGTCCAGCATGAACTGAACTCAACTTTGATTTGTACGGAGGGGACTGGAGTTTTAAAGGGAGACTAATAGAACAGGGAGTGGGTGGGTGGGACTCAGAATCAGGAAGTGAAAAATGACAAAAAGCTGGAGGGAAGAGGGATTGGTCCAAGTGACACCTATCTGGGTTTGTTAATTGGCACTTACGGAAGTTAGGCTACTATCCTCCACAGAGGCTTGAAGACGGAAACCCTATCTTCAGGCATTGGAACAAATGGTAAATTCTTTGGGCAGTTTTGAGTTTTCGTGGGCAGATTCTTCAAGGGAGGGCTAGGGTCACCTTAGGGTTGGAGCTGTTAATCTCTGTTTAAGTCTTTATAGGCCAGGGTCAAGCTTAGTGAAGAAAAGGCTAACAGGAGCCTTGCTGGAGTTTGGTCAAGGAGAAAATCAACCTTTCTCACACACGCACACATGAATCATTGGTTTCCTTCTTGGACGCAGATGGAAGCATTAGATTATTGGATTTGGTGATTATGGGTCACTAATGACCTTTGAAATAGCTTGTTTCATTAGAAGTTAGAGCAGAAGTTACATTGTAGGGTTTTAAAATTGAGTTAGGAGAATACATTTGAGGGCCTTGTGTGTGTCAGTCTCGTCATTGAATTTTCACGCCTGTAAGATGTGGCTATTACCCTTATCTTACTGATGTAGCTCAGAAAGGTTAATTGCCCAAAGCCATTAAGAAGGAGAGGAGGGATTAAAATGCAGGCTGATTTCTAAGACCGATTTCCCTTATGCCACACTGTCCAAGAAGAGAGAACGGGGGACAAAATGCCGATCTCCGTCTATCAGGGAAGCTGAAGAAGGAGCACACGTAATAGCTAGTGGGGAGTTCATAAACTATTAACTATAAACCTAGTGTCACAGACTTTTGATAACTTCCACGAAGTTCCAGGTAAGGCGGGAGCAAAACAGAAGGGCTGTTACGGTCACACTCAGGGATGCAACCCTGGCCCGCGAGCCTCGGACGGCCGCTTTGGTCGGGTCCTGACCCGGGAGGCCTGGGCCGGACAAAGAGGTCGAGGAAACCGGCATTGCTTGACAGTGAGCTCGGAGAAGAGCTCAGGCAGGAAAGATCCGGGCCGCTGCAGTCCTGCCAGGGCTCCTGAACTCCGCAGCGGAGCTGGAGCACGCCCACAGGAGCGCCGGCGGTGACCATGGCAACGCGCAGACGTCCGCCGAGCCCGCTGCCAACGGCCTGGCCCTCGTCAGGGGGCGGGGCGGGCACGCGGGTCACGTGACTCGGGGCGGAGCCTGCGCGGGGCCGGCCAGGAGCGCGTCGGGAGCGGGCGGCGAGACCCGAGCAGTGGGACCCGAGCGAAGGCAGTTCCGAGGCCGCGGTGCCCCGCCGGGCCGCCCCAGCCGCCGCCATGGGCAGTGAGTAGCGGAGGCGCGGCTCTCGCTGGGCTGCGGGC